>JALXJV020000002.1:38107312-38309275 GCA_024633595.2 Lepomis macrochirus | reverse complement strand
TTCAGTCTTAGTATTATTGGATCTCAGTGCTGCATTTGACACGGTTGACCACAACATACTACTAGACAGACTTGAAAACTGGGTTGGACTTTCTGGCACAGTACTAAACTGGTTTGAATCCTACTTAAAGGACAGGGACTACTTTGTGTCTATAGGTAACTACACATCTGAGCTGACAAAAATGACATGTGGAGTTCCCCAAGGCTCCATTCTGGGACCTCTTTTGTTTAACATTTACATGCTTCCACTGGCTCAGATTATGAAAAACAACAAAATATGTTACCATAATTATGCAGATGACACACAGATCTACATAACCATTTCACCAGGGGACTATGATCCCATACAGGTGCTGAGTAGCTGTATTGAGCAGGTCAACGACTGGATGTGCCAGAATTTTCCTTAATTAAACAAAGATAAAACTGAGGTTATTGTTTTTGGAGCCAGGGAGGAACGATTGAAAGTCAGTGCTCGACTTCAATCTGTAATGTTAAGAACCACGGATCAAGCCAGAAATCTTGGTGTAGTCATGGACTCAGACCTGAATTTGAGGAGCCATATTAAGACAATTACAAAGTCAGCCTACTATCACCTGAAGAATATATCAAGGATAAGAGGCCTTATGTCTCAGCAGGACCTGGAAAAGCTTATCCATGCATTTATCTTCAGTCGACTTGACTACTGTAACAGTGTCCTTACAGGGCTCCCTAAGAAATCCATCAGGCAGCTGCAGCTGATTCAGAACGCTGCTGCTCGAGTCCTCACTAAGACCAAAAAGGTGGATCACATCACTCCAGTTCTTAGGTCTTTACATTGGCTTCCTGTATGTCAAAGAATTGATTTCAAAATCCTGCTGTTAGTTTACAAAGCACTAAATGGATTAGGACCAAAATATATTTCTGATCTTCTGCTTCGTTATGAACCATCCAGACCTCTCAGGTCGTCTGGGGCAGGTCTGCTTTCTGTCCCCAGAGTCAAAACTAAACAAGGAGAAGCAGCGTTCAGTTATTATGCTCCGTATATCTGGAACAAACTCCCAGATAACTGCAGGTCTGCTGAAACAGTCAGCTCTTTTAAATCAAGACTGAAGACCTTTCTTTTTACCACTGCTTTTAATTAAGATTTTTCTTTTTATTGATAACTTACACTGCACTGTATCTTTTACTATACTGTTTTCTTTTTCTTTGTTTTTAGCTTTTTAACCATGATTGTAACACTGTAACTATTAACACTGTAACTTTTATTATTTTTTCCCTGTTGCTTTTATGTTTTATGTAAAGCACTTTGAATTGCCTCGTTGTTGAAATGTGCTATACAAATAAACTTGCCTTGCCTTGCCTTGCCTTACTTCAATCGATACCTAGGTCTACTTTTTTATAAGGCAAAAAAAATACTATTTGTATGGTTTTGTTGCAGCCAAACACACATGCAACACACCGAAAGAAATGGGAGCATGCCTTTTTTTCCTTGTGTCTGCACCACAAACTGAATAAAAAAAGGTGTGCACAAGCGTAATTTTAACAGCTGCTCACCTTCGGCTGCATGCATGTTGTCACTGTTGTTGTTTATCACCACAGGCTTGGCTTTCTGTTGTCTTCTGATATCATTTAACTCTTCTCTGTACATTTTTATTTGCTATTCACATTTGTTTCCCACAACTTATTTTGTCACTAAGCTATTTAACTCCTCTCTCATTCAAATATAAAATAACTCTCAAGCTGTAGTCTTTCCCTTTATAGGCTAATACTACCAGAGAGGATAACCTAATCAGGATGAGGAGCGATCTCATACAATTTCCCAAAACAAAAATAAAATAGATCACCTTCCTATTGTTGTACATAACATCAATAAAAACAATAATAAGCTGCCAATCAGGTTACATGTCAACAGGTGACATTTTATGCAAGGTATCGAATGAAGTACTCAATTGGTATTGGTATCACTTTAAGGGTACAGGGTTTGGTACTGCTATTGTAAAAAATGAAACGATACCCAACCCTAATGGTTTGTGACCTAAAGAGTCTAGCCATGTAAGGGAGTCCCACTAGGAGATTTCTGGTCCTTCCTGTTGAGTTAGCGGAGTCTGTCCTGGTTTAAAGTTTGAGGATTATCATCACCCAACCAAAATCCATCCACGAATCAACAACTGGAGAAAGATCAAAGAGGAGATTCAAATCTGACACCAGAGAGCATCTGTCAGGCATGCAAACCCCACACTTTTCGGTGAAATTTGAAACCAAAATGGGTAACCTAGGTTATTTGTGCAGATCCAAGGGGAAAATATTTTAGGGGGTGGGTTATATATACCGAGTCCACACTACCATGAATTATGCAACTTTATATCTGGCTGTGCCTAACCAACCGTCACTCCTTATGTTTCAACCCAACAGCCAATCAGAGGCAGAGTAGGACAAGTACGCTACTACACACTGCGGAGTCTGACAGTGGAACATGTTAGGACATTACTGCTGAACTTTCGGTTACCAAAGTCTTAAATTTGTTCTTGTCCTTTCATAGTAAAAAATAAACACTTTTTTATGTGTGTATATATTCCGTTTGGTGTGACTCTGTTATACGGCAGTAACATTACTGTTTGTCAGTATTTAGCTTCACGCTCTGGACTGTAGAGTGTCCGCGGTGTACGAACTCTTTTGTACGAGCTTCGGCATCCAAGCTCTGGGCAAATCAGTCAGTTAGGAAAGAAAAAAAAACCTCTCAGCTAAAGCTGCAGTCACACCGAAAGCGAATTTAATATTCGCCGCGCTTTACTCGCGCAAGTTTGACCACTGGACATTTTGACTGTAATGGGAATTTCATGAGAACCATCTTTAAAACACTGCCATGTAACTAATCTCACTAGAGGCCTCCATCCTCTTGGGTATGGGGTCAATGGAAGGTAAATGTGTGTGATGCTTTAGCACATGTCCAAAGGGGTCATGACTTTAAATGATACACCACAGGTATCTTGGACATGGGTGTCTTTCTATATCCAGATTGAGTGTCCCCTAGGGTCTCCTTCAAAACCGCAAGGCGCTACAGGCGGCCAAAATGCGAAGCGCCCAGGGCACATTAACAGCGCACAGAACGCTCACTGAAAGAATACAATTTTAAAAAAGCAAAATACACATTCTGTGTGATCCGTGCAGGGGTCGCAAAATATTTTCATCTTCAGAAAGGGGTAGGACTGCCAGAAAGGTTAAGAATCCCTGGCCTATAGCCTACAATGAATATCAAGAAGAAGAACATAATATTTATTTTTCGTGTTGTCTAAAGTCACGTTCTTAAAGAAATATTCGACACAAAATGAATGACAAAGCCTTCAGTTTCGTTATTGCAAAAAACAAACTTTTCCTTAACTTCAAAAATCTCAATGTAGCTGTTGTTTGATAAACATATTATAGCAGTGAGTGCAGCGGTAACGTCAGATCCTATTTACTCTGGGTGGTTCGTCTGAAAGTTGGTCGCTGTATGTATATGGCTTAGGGAGCTCGATTTGGCTGTGAGAGTGTCTCCGGCCTGAGTTCACTCCGAGTCGGAGTGGCAAGTGTTGGAAGATGAGTTTGGGATGTTGAAGGACTTTACAGCAAAAATACATGAAGCCAGTGATGCCAAACGCTGCTTCTATAAGCCAATGTGCCTTTTCGAATGAGAAAGAAAGTAGAACAAGAAATAGAGAACGACTCTTACAGGAGAATATAATAGCGCCTGTGAAGTTATCAGAACAGGCTGCACCCATTGTACCAGCCCTAAAATCAGCGCAAGAATTTGTGGAGACTATAAACTGACAGTCAACAAGGTGTCACCCATCAAACTGGACAGGACTGCATCTATTGCCAGAAAAGGTGAAAGCAGTGCTGGAGGCTGAGCTCTGAGCTCATTTGGGACTGTTGGAACTTTTACAATAAGTTCGTCCTGCCAAACTTGTCGACATTACTGGCACCTCAGCATAAATTGCTGAGGAAAGGTGAACTGTGGTTCAGGGGGCCAGAGCAAGACAGTTCTTTCCCGCAGTCAAAACAACTTCTTCACCATGATAAAAAGAAGGAAGTGCTACTTTCCTGTGCTGCTTCCTCATATATAGTGGAAGCAGCGCTGGTTCACCGCATGTCTGACGGAGAGGAGAGGCCTAAAGGGCCCCTCCTCTCCGTCAGCTTTGCAAATTTGAGATTTGCACAGTTTAAGCAATCATAAATTTATTCCATGAGATGAAGGCTGTATGTTATCAGGTACAGAGCAGCCCAAGACAATGGAAACGCTGCTGCCCTCTGCCGCCTCCCACTGCCAGAGAAACCCAGAGGTCCAGCACCAGAGGAACTTGTGTTAATGTTGGAATAGGAGCAGGGCCCATTAATGGTCTCAGCTTAACTTCAGTGGGCCACTAAAGATCCCACACTCGCAACTGTGCGGGAATAAGTACTCAGTGGATGGCCAAATAACCATGAAATAGATTTTAAGCCGTACAGACAGAGAAAACATGAGCTGAGTGTTCAGGAGAGGGGACGTGCTCCTATGTTGGAACAGTTGCACCCAGGAATGAGCTGCATGAAAGACCTGGCAAGAAGTTTAAGTGTCGGCTTCATATGGACACTGACATAGAGAACAAGGTAAAGCGTATTCAGCGTATTGGCCATGCTGTCCATAAAAAGCCAGCGGATTCAGCAGCTACATGACTTTATAGTATGGGATAGCTTTGTATTTGTGGAAAAGGCCGACTAGCCAATTTGAAGAACAGTTATTGTCATAATATATAGCACATTAAAACGTGATTTTTATGGAACTCAAAATGTTAACAGATTTGATGTTAGTCTATGCACATTAGAAAATTAGTAACATTAACTGTGAAATTATGGTAAATCAGTTTGTGATTCCTTAAATCATATTTTTACGTAGTTTTCAACTGGTCTGCAACAGCATGGTGGAGGTCCTGAATTTCAGTTAAGGCTTTTGGTTTGGAGAACACCACTATGTAGAGGGCCATTCACAGAGAGGGTTGGATCTGCAGGAGTGGTGCCTTCTAAAGTAGCAGCGTCAGTAAGTTTCCTGCCAACTGCAAAGAGGAAACTGTGGTTTGAGACTGCTCTGAGAGAAAGTGTGATCCCACATCACCAAATGCTACGATGGGACAAGCATCTCTTCAGTGGTCAGTCTGTAAGTACGATCTGTTCTGTCCAGATTAAAGTAGTTACACAGTTAGCAGGTGAGCTGAGCTGGAGAAGAATGAAGGAGAGATACAGGATCAAACTGGCTGGAAAACATCAGACATTATAAAATCAAAGACAGAAGAGTTTATTTATCATTGAGGCCAAAACAAGCAATAAAGGACAGAAAAGTTACTGAGATTACAGAGAAAAGTGACAAGAAAACAGGAATGAAGATCATTGTTTAACAGTTTGTTCAGAAAATGTTGACTTCACTCTGATACAACCTTTAAGAGCAGGACGTGAAACCGGCTTTAAACTGGATGATAAAGGGACAAAGACTGAAACACACAATGATGTTAAAGCTGGAAGATACTGTGAGCGTTCAGTGAGGATCAGGGTCTCCATCTTCTCTGAGCTGTACGCTTGTTGTGTCTGCTGTCAAACCTCAAACCAACCTGAGTGTGATTTCTCTTTAGTTCTGACCTCACTGCTGAGCTGCACAACAAACCAAGGTGAGTGACCTCCTTCTGCCAGCGTCTGAAACTCACTGTCTCACGGTCCGTGTATCATCCGATCATTCAATTATTCCATTTAATCTGGCAAACCAAAAACGAATCAATATTTCCTTTTTCTGTTTTTCTGAATTAACCAAATATGAAAATTGACGTTTGTTTTTCCTGCTTTCAGCTTGAAATGGGAAATATAATAAACAAGAAAACCAAAACAAAATAATGGGTCGAATTTACCTTTTCTTTATTTTTCTTTATTTGTTTTCTCATTTTCCATTTCTGGTTTGCACATGCGCAGTGGATAATCTGTGGATAAAGCGGGGAACAAGCCTACGCAGCAGTGTCCCTCAGTGGAAAGACTGTATGGCTGCAGCTTGGACCCTCTCGTCTCTTGCTCTCCCGCCTGGTGCCATCCGCAAGCTTCTATGTTGCAAAAAAAGCTGGCGTCTGGTTCGATCTTCCTCGTATAGGCAACTTTAGTGTTTTTGAACTAAAACGGCATGCGAATGAATAAAATACTTGATAAAATATTTGTCAATAAGTTAAATGCAGATTATCTGAAAACAATCAGCCCCAAATGTAATTCAACACCATGTTAGAGAAAGAGAGAGAGAGAGAGAGCACTGCTCACAGCTTCAGGGCTCGTACTTGTTCAATTGTCCCTCGCAAAACTGTTATCAGAACATTTAGATATAAATGTTGTCGCTCAGAGTCAAGTCTGTGTATCTGCTGCACAAACTGTTAACAGTCAGCAGCTATAACATGACACACCTGCTTTGGATAAAAGCGTCTGCCAAATGAGAAGCCTGACCGCCACACAGACACCTGTCCTCTGTGTCTGTGTCCTCATCAGAGACACTCTGCTCTGTTTGACCGTCTCTCTGCTCCAGAATGCTTAATTCCCTCTGAAGCCACTGTGAGCTGCACTTTATCAGAGGTGCTAAAGTTAACATTTATGTAGATGTGTGTGGGCTTGTGAGATTTACGGCTGTTTACAGGTGTCTCGGTTTTTTCACCTCCGCTCGTAAATGTGTCCGAGTTAGGTACCAGTTCAGTCCCAGACGGACTCTGTGTCTGTCAGAACATATAAAGGGGAGAACCATCAGCAGAACAGTAACACAGGGTAATGCACAGCAGAGGGGCAGGTAGATTTAAAATTATTAATATTAAAATAATTATGACTTCATTCTGATAAGATTACGATCTTATTCTCATAATAGCCTGTTATATATCCAAATATTATTCTGCTAATGTCAGAGGACGTACATAGTTTCTAAGTTTCAAAATAAAAGCTCTCATCTGGTTCACTATACCTCGCAGGCTACTTTGGTGTTTTTGAACTGAATAGTCCGACAGCAGCGTCGATCATTAATCAAGAGAAGAAGCAGCAGAAAGAGAAAGAGTCGGATTCACGGGCAAGTTCAGTTTGTTGCAATGAATTGAAACTTAAACTTTTCTTTTAAAGGGTGAAATAGGATGAATCTGTGTTCCCACCAAAGACGCTGTGCGCATTTACGCACGAGGTCCAGAAGCATAACGTCATTAATTACATGAATTTTACCAACACTCCGACAGGATCAGTCAGGATGAACCGACAGCAGCCTCTCTGACCATGAAATTGGTTAAAACACAAAGCCTATATACATTTATTTACGGGTGATCCATCAGGGGAGCTGCCGTCTGGTTAGGGGCCGAGCTCCCAGTTTGCACCCTGCCTACAATCTCGACCACCGGAGAGGGGGTTGTAGCCAATTCTGTGGTCCGGTCGCTGCCACACCGGCCACTGGTCGCTACCACAGTCTCTAAGGGATGGCTCCTTTCTGTTCCTTGTCACACAAACTGTGGCTGTACACCTTTTTATAAAAAGTTTCAAGTTTTTATACAGTCTATGGTTCCAAAGTAGACCTAAAGAGACCTTAGATCATTTAAATTATCTCAACACAACTCAATACAATTTTTTTGTCTAATAGAGAGGAATGGATCAAAGTAATTAGATGTGTTGAGGAATTTTCTAAGAGAAAGAATGAACTTGAATAAATCTGAATAAATGTTGGCTGAACAAATCTGTTTATTAGTCTACCACTTAAGGAATGTGAACTATCAGAAGTTAATGGTATCCCTGTGAAGAACACAGTTACATACCTGGGTGTGATAAGAATGAAAAACTCTGCAATAACCTAAACTTCGGCCGTATGATTAAAAAAATAATGAAAAAGGTTCAACATGTGGTGGATAAGGCATCTTTCACTGAATGGTAGAGTTCTACTGTCTTATACTGAGGGAATATCCAGATCTATGTTTCCTTATGCCTAATAAATATACAAAGAATTAGATAATATCTTATGTAATTTCATTTGGAAGAACAAATGTCTTTATTTAGGGAAAGATACCCTATGCAACATAAAAAAATTGAGGTCTGAAGGTTTTAAGTTTTGAAACCTCAAACAATACTTTCCAAAGTTAAATGACTAACTAAGTTGTTAAAAAAAGACTACAAAATCAATAAATTATTTTGAAATTATCAAACTTTTATAAAAAAAAAAGCTCTAATAGCCAGGAAATGAATAGATAGTATTTTATTCGCATGGATGACGTTATTCCATTCAAAAATAAGTATGTAGATGACATCGCGAATCAGACTTAATATTTTGATTTGGCGAGAGAGGGCATGAGAGGAGGCTCCACAGTCTTGGGTTGCTGCCGCACAGACCACTGCTGCCACCGGTTGGTGTGGTCGCTACCACTAGGGGCGCAAAACTGGTCTCTGCCACACAGACCAGTTTCACAGACAGTATCTTTAGCGCCCCTAGTGGTAGAGACCAGTGGTCTGTGTGGCAGAGACCAGACCACAGAATTGGCTACAACCCCTGCTGCCACCGGATTCCAGCAACAGGAAATAACGTTACTTATTTACTCATGGATTTGTTTTTCCGGTGTCGAAATGTTTCCTGGTGTTGGTGAATTATAAAAACATCACTTAATTTCTGGTTAAAATGAGTTGTAATGTGCCTTACTGAGATTGTAAAGGGTAAAATACTGCCGATTTATTTTTAGTATGCGTTATATAACTGTGTTACAGCAAAAAGTAATACATTACTGTAAATGTGTTACTTTTGTAGTGCTTTACTCCAGGATGCAGCCGTACAGTTGGCTCTATACTGCTACGGGACACTGCTTCGTAAACTTGTTCCAAGTGGGTTGGTTATCCACTGCACATGCGCAAAAACAGAATTGACGGCACCGTGGGAAATGAGAAAACAAATAAAGAAAAATAAAGAAAAGGTAAATTCGACCCATTATTTCGTTTTGGTTTCCTTGTTTATTATATTTCCCATTTCGAGCTTAAAGCAGAAAAAACAAACGTCAATTTTAATATTTGGTTCATTCAGAAAAACAGAAAAAGGAAATATTGATTCGTTTTTTCGTTTATTGGTTTGCCAGATTAAATGGAATAATTGAATGATCGGATGATACACGGACCTCTCACAAACCCTGACAGAAAAGTCAGTGTTGAGGACACAGCTGGGAAATCAGGATGATCAGTGAAGATGTTTCTACATTCACAGATCAGTCAGGCTTTTAATTACAGGACCTAAGAGGCTTTTCATCCCAGCAGACTCACGTTTCATTTCATTTTTTTGGGGCTTTTGACTGTCTCCACATGCACATTTAAAAAAGACTTAAGGCTACATTAGGCATGCCTGCATGTATGTAGACTCAGCAAGGATTAAATTAAATGAGAAAGTTGATCTACAGAGGAAACACATCTGACTCCTCCACCTTCCATTTCAGGATGCTCACATGCTCGGCCAGTCCATCACCTTTACCCTCAGCTTCTTTAGCAAGGCAGCGGTCATCTTGTAGGTGTGTTTGCGGTTGTTATCATGTTGGACCACTGCCCTGTAGCCCAGTCTCCAAAGAGAGGGGATCATGCTCTGCATGCTCTGTCACAGCACATGTTGGCATTCATGGTTCCCTCAATATAATGTAGCTCCCCAGTGCTGGCAGCACTCATGAAGCCCATAGTCTGTATATAAGAAACGGACTATGGATTATTGACTAAGTCTTCGTGATCTCACCCGTTGGTTTATGCACCGCCGTTTTGAAGCCTCGAGTTTTGCCGATAGGGCTAGGTAGCTTAGCTAGGTGCAACTTTAACTCACTTTAACTGTCATTTTAACAGGTTGATAAGTTTGTCTAGCGAACAACTAAATGTACTCACAGAGAAAGTGAACAGCTTACTCCTAATAAGCTTTTTCAACAGCGCTGGTTAAATTTACTCTGCTTTGTGGTCTATTTTAAAATAAATGGGACCATAATTTACTAAATGAAAATAATTTTTTGTTGAGGAAGACTTGAAACTAGCGACTGAGACCATAAACTCATCAGGAAAGTGTTTACTGAGGTAATTACCCAGCTGAGAAATAGGGTCATTTTCCCTTTGTTTCTAATGCAGCCAGATTTCTTTTTGCAACCAGAAGAGTCGCCCCCTGCTGGACTTTCAATAGCAGCGCCAGACCATGACACTTCCACCACCATGCTTGACTGTAGGCAAGACACACTTGTCTTTGTACTCCTCACCTGGTTGCCGCCACACACGCTTGACACCATCTGAACCAAAAAAGTTTACATTTTACTTATAATACTTCTTATAAAGCTAAAGCTTGTAAACTTTTTCTTTAAGTCAGTGTTGAATGTAGGACTTTTCTTTATCATGGAGTATTATTATTTTTAATTAATACTTTTAGGTAAATGATCTGAATACTTCTTTCAATCTCTGCCAAGACCAGGGTTCATGTCCTGAGTGTGTTCAGGTTTAAAGGCCCTTTGGTTAAAGTTCAGGAAAGGTGTTTTATGTTTTCTGACCTTCAGTGTTGTGATTTACAACATGAAACAGCTATTATAAAACCCTCAGAGGCTGCTTCAAGCTCAGGTTTTGGTTTCAGGGTTTTTTCTTTGTTGTATTTAAAGGGTTATTTAGTTTGGACAAACATGCAAAAAATCATCAGTGTGTCATGTCAACCCTCCAGCCTCTCTGACTGTGAGTCCCAGCAGCTCTCAGCTGTTTGGAGGACAGTTTGTCTCTCTGAGCTGTGAGGAGGACGACAGCTCTGCTGGATGGACGCTGAGGAGGAACACAACCTGGGAAACCAGGACTCAGTGTGACGACTGGGGAAGATCAGCTGGTTCTTCCTGTATCTTCATCTACATCGCCCCATTGGACAGTGGAGTTTACTGGTGTGAGTCCAGAGAGGGAGCAACCAGTAACACCATCAACATCACTGTCACTGGTAAGATCAGACTGTGGAGTTAGTGTTGATGAAGCTGTGTGTAAATGATGAAATGCTGTAGTTTGTCTCTGTGTTGAGGTGGACCAGTGATCCTGCAGAGTCCTGTCCTCCCTGTGATGGAGGGACATGATGTCACTCTGCACTGTAAAACAGAGACCCCTCCCTCCAACCTCCCAGCTGGTTTCTATAAAGATGGCTCCCTCATCAGGACTGAGCCTACAGGTCACATGACCATCCACCATGTTTCCAAGTTTGATGAAGGCCTCTACAAGTGTGACATCAGCGGTCATGGAGAGTCTCCATCCAGCTGGATCTCTGTCACAGGTGAGGAGGTTACCTTTGATTTCAGGACTTATTTCATCCAGAGATTCACCTGACCAGGTGGATTCTCTCTACAGGTAAACCTACAACCGCAGCCCCACCCACCTCTGGAGCCCCGCCCCCTTGCCTCAGCCTCCCTCCAGCTTGTGTTCAGACTGGTCTGCCACCTGGTGGTGTTTTGTCTGTACTGCATCTCCACTGTCTTCATGGTGTTGTTATATCGACGCAGGGCTGCAGGTAACACTCTGAATCATTCACTGACTTATTAATCAATCAATCAGTCTCTCTCTGGTGTTGATGATTGACAGTCTCTAATAAAAGCTCATAAATGATCTACATTTTTTTTTCTAACCTACTCTGACAGCAGGAAATGACCTGCCCGTTTCCATGGTGATGACCCCTTCCACCTAGGTTGGGGAGGGATTGGTTGATGGCTACGATGACATCATCACAGCTGTCACCACAGAGCGTCACTTGTGAGCTGATCAGAAATCAAAGAAAAAAGAGATGTGGTTTCAGTCGAACACAATGAAAGTGAAACGTCCTGTTTTGATCCTGCAGTCACAAACCTTTAACTTCTACTTCAGATTCTAATGTCGTCTGTGCAGCAGCACCAAAACAAGCGGTGGAAGCTGCAGGGTTCACTGGGTGAAAGGTGCGGTTCCTGTTTTCTGCACAAAAAATGTCTAACAAAGGTGGAAAAGCTCTTTATCGTCTTCTCACTCTCACATTCCTTATTAAATATCATGTTTTCTAATGAACTGCATCACTTGTGGGAAACAAAAGCCCACTCTTTGGCCTCTGAGTCTGTTTGGGGTCCAAAGAAACCTCCAGACTTTCACTGTCATGGTTTCAGCTGTACTTGTATAAAGTAAAAAATGTGATCGTTCATTTATAATTAAACATCATATTTTCTAAACTTTTCATATGTTTGTGTGTAAAAATCTTAATTTGTAATGTAACTAGTAACTAGAGGTGGGCATTGATTAATTTTTTAAATCTAGATTAATCTCACTGGAATCTTGAAATTTCTAGATTATCTAGATTAAAATTTGAATTGTGCCGAAGGCATTCAGAGTATGTGTGCGAACGGGTTTCAAACATCTTCTGTTTCCAAAATGCATCACAAACTGCTTGAGAAAGCTGTTCTACTATGATAATTGGTGATGAAAATAAATCATGTTCAATAAGATGACTGTCGGGGTATCAACAGTTACTGAAAGCTGTAGTTTATCCTGTTTATTAGCACTTCTGTGTACTTGTGACTCATATAAATGTTCGTACACAAAGTGCTGTCCGACAGCTGTCTGTGGACGTGTTGCTACAGTGTTTAGTGTCGGTAAATACCACATGATGCATTTTTTAATCAACCGGCGTATCAATAACTAACCTAGCTACTTGTAAACCAACAGCGAGGTTGTAACTGGAACGCCGTCACCTCGGGTGTGACGTCATTCCCAGCTCCGCCCTCCGAGGTAACGCAGCAACAGCTGCATCCATGTTAGCACGTCACGTTTGATGTGGTAATTTCACAGTAGGCAAACACACAGGTTCGAAGACTTGTTCTCGCCCCCTACAGTGCAATTCGGCGCTAAGATATCAAGCTTGCGTAGTATAGACCCAGCTCCCAACCCAACTTTGAGAATAGATTAACGGCGATATTTTTTTTTTATCGCCCGATAAGAGTCTCACGTTAACGCAGCACCTTAACGCCGATAACGGCCCACCACTACTAGTAACTAAAGCTGTCAGATAAATGTAGTGAAGTAAAAGTACAATATTTCCCTCTTAGATGTGGAGTAGAAGCAGAAAGTAAAGTCCAAGTACCTGAGTGTTGTACTTGAGTACAGCAGTGGAGTAAATGTAGCTGTTAATGTGAAGGTTTTCTGAGGAGCTCAGAAGGTAGAGGGTTTGGAGTCCTGTTACCTTTAATAGAAACAAACCAGTCCTCCTATAATGGAAGATCAGCAGCCCAGTAAGCTTGTTGTTATTTGATTAAACGCCAGTTCATGATGCTTCCTCCCTCTGTCTCCTCTTTGTTCTTCTTTGTGGTGTGCGGTAATCAGATGACGCCAGTGTGTCAGGCAAGCCGTCTGTCAGCGTTATGCTGCATCTGCCTTTTGTTAGCTGTTGCCTTATTTCTATGTTTTTGCTGCCTGGATGCAGGGCTGGCCTGTGGCATAGGCGACGTAGGCGGTTGCACAGAACAAAATGTCACAGTGCGCCGCAAGAGAAGGTTTTCGACTCAGGGTGAACCAACTCAGCCCAGCTGCTGCGACACCGGCGTACGTTTAATTAAAATGAACTTATTTGAGATAAAAAGGTGCCACATGCTCAACCCCATGCAAAAGACACAAAAGAGGAGGGAAGAATCATGCCTGCAGGTGTGCTGACTCTGCAGGGATTTTATTAAATAATAAAAGTTGATCTACAGGAGAAATATCGGCAATTTAAAAGCAATAGCTACAGAATTCCTGCAAGCCTCACTGCATTATAGTCTATACATTTGTTATATTTTTAATTGACACCTGCTGTCTGAATTTTGTGTTCCCCTTTACATAAATGAAGCTTTTTCACCATAAACTGTGGCAGAAATTTTCACCAGAATGCAGGAATCCATGCTTAAAATTTTCTGCGGGAGAACCAACAGACCGTCCTCTTCATTTGAGTCATCTCTTGAAACTAAACCAACGCTCTAGCATTTCAAGAAATCTGCCACATACTGCAAGAACACAGTCTCACAGTTTATGGAGGGACACATATTGGTTTGCTCTCCCAGTTTAGGCTGCGATGTTGAGGTTGATAAGCATGCTGATCACACTAATTCATTATTTACTATGATTACTGACTTGGCTTTTCATCTGTGCTAAAATTGTGAGTTTGGCTTCTGAACGTTTAAAACAATTCTTGAGGATAGGGGAGCGCTGGCCCCAACCCCTGAGCTGGACTTTTTAAGTGTAATTTATACTTCTGCGTCAAATCAACAGCGTAGCCTTTATGTCCCCCCCTACCCTACTGCGTAGCCTGACATGCACCTCCTCAAAATGTAACTACACGTCAAGTCGACGCAGAATTTAAAATCTCGCCTAGGGCGCCAAAATTGTCAGGGCGGGCCCTGACTGGATGTAACTAGCCTTCTCGTTTATGATTGCCAAACTTTAACATCCGAGGGTCCTGTGAGGCTTTGGGGCTGTCTAGAGATGGTTTGGGAGAGCAGTCTGGTGGCCTCCCCTCATGGTTGTCCAACCTCCCTCTGGGAGATCATTTAAAGATGGAGGTTAGACAGGTGAACACATTTTTTAATGTCTGTTTTGTTTTGTTTGGCTGCATCATGAGGACTGATGATGAGGATGTAGTGTAGTGATTAAGGGAGAGCTGTCCTGCTTTATTTCCAGACATTTTAATTTACACAATCCCATACGTGCAGGAGGTGAAGATGAAGGTGAGAATGCAGATCTGTTTGTACGCCTCTGCGGTGTCTCAGTGCGCTCACAGTCTGTTCACTGCAGCGTGTTCACTGCAGCGTGTTCACACGAAAACCAAATATACACAGAGGATATTATTAAAACTACTGACGCTGTCTTCTGTAATTCGTTATTGCTATTTGATGTTATCTTGGATTTTCATTATGATGATAATTACATCAGCCAAGTTAAAGCTAAATTCACAGCTAATATCGGGGAAAGGTAATCCTGGTCCGGCTGGCAGGCCTACAGCTAACTGTGAGTGTCCATGGCTACGCTCCGGCTGAGTTGGCACTAGGCTTATTTTATTTCCACAATTCAAAGGTGCAGTATGGAATAGTTAGCAACTATAGGCAAGCACAAATACCACTGCTGGTTTGAATGTTAACATGAAATTAATAGGCCTATGTGAGAGCCGTCATTATCTATTCCTCTCACATTCAATTTTATTTTGATATTAAACCACTACATACATGATCAAACTTTCATTGTGTATGAACGGACATAATTAGGTTTTTGATTGACTGCTTCATTGAAATCTGCACAGTAACAGGATGCTATTTTGAATCATTTGGTGAGTTTTGGCCCTTTGGAGTTCACTCAAAGAGCCAGACAAAAGTTTGCGAAGACACCGCACATTCTCACGCCACGTCCATTTTCATACATCCAGCGTGTGCATAAAAACCCAGTGTATGTAACCTTTTTGTGCGTAGGCAGCATTTATACATGAGGCCCCTGGAAACAGGTGGCTAATTACAGACAGGGTTACTGGGTTATTGCACAGGAGCTGTTTCCGACACTGTGACAACAACACACAGAGTGAAAAGAGGAGCTGCAGCAATGTGCCACATGACAAAAAATAAGGTGTTTTTTGAAAATTAAACCATGTAAACCTGTTCTGGTACAACCACCAAACAAGATTTTGAGTAGAATCACCAGAACTCATTTTAAGGCTGTTTGGAGTCTCAGAGTCTCCAGCTGCTGATACAGTAACGCTGGCTTATGAATCTGACAAAAAGCTTCAACATCTTGCAAACATCTTGGAATCTGCGGCTAAATGTTTTTTTAGCGCTTAGCAACAGTAACTAAGGGAGGCTTAGCTAGCTTCTAAGATCGCGCGAGAACACAGCGACCCACGAGGTCCCGCAGCGTTCGTGTATCTACAGAGCTCCGACAGTCACAAAGGAGACCTGCTGGATCTCAGAGACCAGGCCCACTACAGGAGCAGAATGGAGGAGGACAACCAGAACCCGGAGACCCGGAGCAACAACGTCCCCGGAAGACAAACAGCAGGCTCGAGCTCTGATAGCACCGATGTTCAGGTCAGTGTTCATGAACACAGCTAGCAGCTAACAAGAAGCTAACGTGGCGTTAGCTCGGCCTGGTTCCGACACGTAGCTTCATATTGACTGTAAACAAGATGTAATGTAGCAGGATTCAACAGTGGAGCCATCAGAACCCCGTATCTCTACAGAACCCACACTTAATGTGACGGTCGGAACCGAGGAGCTCTCTGGTAGCAGGTAGCCGGCTGATGTTAGCTTGCGAGCTAACTTAGCGAGCTCAGACTGGACGACGCTGAAGCAAACTTCCGGTTCGGCAGTTAACTAAAAGTGAAGTTGCTGAGCGTCCGGTGCTCCGTGTTGTGCTCCTCTTAAGCTGATGATACACGGGGCAACTTTTTGAGCAATGTTGCTGGGCAATCTTGCTAGAGGCAAGCCCGACTATGTTTTAAATGGATAGCCGCGGGTCGGGTGGCGGCGTGGTGGGGGAAGGGGATTACGATAGAAATCTTTAACGTTACTCATTATTATTGACGACAGCGTTGCCCAGCACGATTGCTCTAAAAGTTGCTCTGTGTATCATCAGCCTTACTGTTGTGAAATCTGTTATACAATTTAGGTGCTGTCTGAAATCCACTGTTAGATTTATTAAACCTTGTTATTTGTTACAGTATAAAGGGCGACTTTATGCATTGTTGTTTTTAGCATGTAGATTTAATCAGTTTTATTTGCCAGGTATGTGTTCACATACGAGGAGTTTGACTCCGGATTGTACATTGCTTATGATGTGCTTACTCATACAATAATACTATAATAAAATCAAACATGCTTCAGAATAGAGAACATGCACTATAATCAGAAACAGAACATATAGACAAACAGTTCAGTGCAAAGGATGCAGGAGCAAATTATTATAATCATCATTATTACGTACATGTTGGAGGTGGTTGTGATATACAGGTACACATATATGTACACAGTGCGATGAAGCATAGTGCAAAGGATGCTGGAATAAATAAGTATTATGTGCAGGTTTTATTTACTTGAGGTAGTTGGATTTGGTATATAATGATATGAACAGCTCCGAAATAGAGAATGATGAATAAATAATTGGTGTTAGCCAGTAAGCAGGTGGCTGATTAGAGACAGTTACTGGGTCATTGCACAGGAGTTGTCCCTGACACTGTGAGTCAGCTGTTCATCAGAGTGACGCAGAGCTCGACAATAACTGTTTTTGTCAACAGCTTTTGGGCAGGACTACCCAACACGTTCTCATCTCAGTGCTTCATAACTGACGCTTTCAGACAGTGTGACAAAGTATTTTGCGCCAAAGCGTCTGTATGAAACGCCAATCGTTTGATACGTCCCAGCAATGCAAAGGATGTCATGTTTGAGTCTGTTAGTATGTTTTGTTTTCTGTTACCTTTTTATTTCCCTGTAGAGTTGAGGTGTTGCAGGATGTGATGCAGTCCTAAGTTGACTGCATTACATCCACTGACCTGTTAGCCCCCTGTTAGCCTTGATCTTCTGCCTTTGGAAGAGCTGGCTTCACAGATCTTCAGTATAGGTGAGAGGTCAGAGGGGGAAGGTGACTGTTGAAGATGGTGCTGGAGCAGGGGAGGGGGTGTGACTGTGGGCTTCTCAAAACTACAATAGAAACCATTCAGCTCGTCAGCCAGTCGTTGAGTACCAGCAATGGTCTCCTGTAGTTAGTGAGTGTCGGCAGGCCTCTCCACACTGACGCAGGGTCACTGGCTGTGAAGCTGTTATTTAGCTTTGACCTCTTCAGTCAGAGTGTTCCTGGCCTGATTATACAGGACTCTGTCCCCACTTCTGAAGGCCTCCTCAGCTGCCTGAGTTTCACTGTGAACCAGGGTTTTTAGTTGATGTATGTGTGGAAGGTTTTAGTCGGCACACACACGTCCTGACAAACACTGATGTAGGATGTCACAGTGTTGGTTAGTTAATCCAGGTCAGTGGCTGCAGCCTCAGAAACACTCCAGTTGGTGCAGTCAAAGCAGGCCTGTAACTCCAGCTTTGACTTGTTGGTCCATCTTTTTATGGTCTTTACAACAGGTTTAGCAGACTTCAATCACTGCCTGTATGCTGGGATAAAATGAGTCAGACAGTGATCAGAGAGTCCCAAGGCTGCACAAGGAACAGAGCGATAGGCGTCCTTTAATGTAGTGTAGCAGTGGTCCAGTGTGTTAGTGTCCCCGGTGGGACACTTGATGTGCTGTCTGTACTTAGGAAGTTCGTGGCTGAGGTTTGCTCTGTTGGAGTCCCCAAGAACAATGAACAGGGAGTCTAGATGTTTTTTGTCCATTGTCCACGTTAGTTATCTGGTCTGCCAGGTGTAGTAACGCCTCACTAACGCAGGTCTGAGGTGGAATGTAAATAAATGAACATGCTCCATATTTGTATAGCGCCTTTCTAGTCCTTTCGACCACTCAAAGCTTTTACACTGCATCTGCATTCACCATTCACTCACATTCATACACTGGCGGAACAGCCAGGCAACTCGGGTTGTCTTGCCCAAGGACACTTCAACATGCAGCCTGGGGGAGCCGGGGATTGAACCGCTGACCTTCCGATTAACGGCCATCCTGCTCTAACGGCCACAGCCGCCCCTGTAATAGCGACCAGAACAAAGGAGGAAAACTTGAATATGAATACTTAATCTGCTTTTAACCACAGATAAATACGGTGGACTAAAACTATGCAGTAAAGTCTCTCAACATGAAACAACATGTACAAATCTGTTACCACTGGAGAAGGGAACAATCAAAGAAACAACAGTTTAATAGGATTTACCGCAGGATTAGGTAATAACAATAATAATATTTAAACTCATCAGTGTCTAATTTTACTTATTATAATTAGTGTAGTTTATACTTTTTAGTGTTAATGCGCCTCAGCACAGGTCCAACCCAGGCAGGGCTGAGTCTTGTTAATATTTTTGGTATCTGGCACCTATCCCTACAAAGTTTTGATGTGCAGCCGATAAATTTAGCCATATTAACATATGAGTTGAGCACAATGTGTCACATGTTTTCAAAAATAAAAGCATGTTGGACATATTATTGAGTTTACTGGGTTTTAACCACAAAAGGAGCAGTCAACATAAAGGAACTGCGATCCGAAAAATATTCCTTTCATCAAAGTGCAAATTCACCAAGTTCATGTATTAGCTCACTGACGACAAAGGGAGCAGTTGATGATTTTCTGTGTGTCTTTTCTTCAGAGTATCGTGAAGCTACAAAATATGGTAGATAAAATTTCCCAAAGCCTTTTCCAAGATCAGAAGAAGGTAAATACGCACTCACGCACACAGTACAAATTTACAATCTGTCACAATGCTGAATATTTATAAAAGTAACTGGCATGATAAATTCATTTCCTGTTAATGTGACATATTTTTTCTTTCTCTTTCCTCTCAGACTGTTTTTTCATCAATCTCTGACCCCAGTGGATCATCAGCAAATGAGTCCCAAAACAAACAGGTTAGAGACAACTGATAACAGCAGCTTTCAGCTCTGCGGATGGCCTACACAAAAGGGCACTTGAAAATGTATTGTTAAGACACTCCCAGTTAAATTGTCATTGTTTAAACACAGCGTTAACAACAAAAACATACTTTCTTGGTTGTTGGACAACCAACAGCAAGTGTAGAGATGCCTTCTGTATTGTTTTAACAGCCGTTTAGTTTATTTAGCACCATTAACTTGTTCGGTCCACTGAATAGTGAGTTCCTGATCTATCAGCTGCTGATGTGACAGACAGGTGGGAGTCAACATCTGCACAGCATACAGCAATGAATTATTACCTCAGTAAACCCTTTCATAGTGAGTTTATGGTCTCAGTCGCTAGTTTCAAGTCTTCAGCACAGCATGATGTTCATTTAGTAAATACTGGTCCTATTTAGGAGAAAATAGATGATAATGCAGCGTTTGCTTTAGGGCGGGACTACCTAGTGACTGACGGGTTGCTACCATGACAAAAATCAGTACTTTTACTCCGCTGCATTTGGAGACATTCACTTCTCTACTTAGTTATTTGCCACGATCACGCATCCACAACTCTGTTAGAGCAGAATGACTAAAGCTACCGCGTAGATGTATGGTTTTTATATTGCGCTATCAACTAATATTTAGGCTAGTGCCATTCAGAAGCTGGACATCTGACGCCCTGTGATGGGGTTGTGAAGTCAGTAGGCAGCACTGTGCTGACACTGAGCTGACCGAGAGCAGTGGCTGTTGTGTTATTGCTAATATGTTTAATAATTACTAGCTACAAACAGTATGTCACAACTATACAGATCAACAACACCAACTGTAAGTTGTAAGTAATCCAATTATTAATGGACAAGTTTATTGTCAAAAACAAACCTACATGTTTGAACGAGAAAAGCGAGCGAGCAAGTTGACGTTCTGGCAGTAAATGTGCAATGTAGGACTGTTAAAGTCTGTTGTTTCCCCAAATATTTTAAAGTGAAGGCGGTAAGTGCAAGCTAACATCTCACTGTGCTTTAGACTGCGGGCACATAAAGAAAGAAAGAAACCCATACAAATAGTAATATGTGAGTGGTAATTACCATAAATAAGGGGAATAGTAACGGGTAAAGGAAGAAGAAACAACACAAGGAGCTCTCGTCACGTCAAGTTATGCAAGTGTATTGCGTAACTGTTGATGTGTTGTAACTGCACCCCCTGAGGATACTGGGGGTTCTTATTTAAGTCAGAAGATCGAGGCTGCAATTAGTTTTTGGCAAGTAGAAAACTACTTGTAACAGGTTGTCTTGCCGCTTTTTAAGGTATTTCAACAGGTTAAAAGAACAGGGTGAGCTATAATCAGCATAATGCTCATAAATTAAATAAAGTCATTTTGAGCAGTACCGCCTCCACTGTCTGCCAAGACAGCTTGACTGTGAAACTACTCATGAAGAAGAAGCATTCATGTGAGAAGTGGAAAGCTGCAGAGAAAGAGGCGAACAGCAGAGAACGGTTTTTACAATTTTGTTCGCCAAATCATCACTAAATACACTTTTGAGAGGTTCTGAGCAGAGAAATTAACTGTGTAGAACTTCAAAAGGATTACAAAGGTTTAAGGACCAATCGAAAATGTACTCAAACGTTTTTTGGGGTTGAGACGCTCCACAAGTGCCCACAAGGTTAGTGGTGCCAGCCAACCGGCCAGTCTCGCCCACTGAGCCCTCTGGTCCCAGTTACACAAACCACTAGAGTAGCAACGACAGGAAGGAGTAAAGGTCACAACTGTAAGATAGTTTCATTACATTTACATTTATTCATTTAGCTGACACTTTTATCCAAAGTGACTTACAATTGCTATATGTCAGAGGTCCGATTCCATGTTACTTGGACTATTCACACTATTATAAGAAATAAAATCATTTAAAGTCATTTTGGCTTGCAGTCTGAACGCAACCTATGACACGTTAATTTGTGTCTCGCAGTTTGATTGTTAAAACACTTGACAAAACTGGTAATGCATAAATTATACTTGAACATTGTGGGTTAAGTTCCACAGACGTGCTCAAAATGTCATTTGTGATTCTAGATCGCTCGCTCCACTCACTGTTTCTCTCTGTCTGTCTGATATAGAAATGGAGAGGAAGAGATGAAGACACACGTCGCCACTGTGACAAATCCTTCACAAGATCTGTATCGGTAAAGATTCATCAGAGTGTTCATACTGTAGAGAAACCATTCAGGTGTGAACAGTGTGGAAAAGCTTTCGCTACATCAAGTAACCTAAAAAACCACCTAGGTGTTCACATTAGAGCAAAATCGAACTGCTGTGAACAGTGTGGAAAAGCTTTCGCTACATCAAGTAGCCTAAAAAGTCATCTACGCCTTCACACTGGAGAGAAACCTTACAGGTGTGAACACTGTGGGAAAGCTTTCGCTTTATCAGGTTACCTAAAAATCCACTTACGTCTTCACACTGGAGAGAAACCATACAGGTGTGAACAGTGTGGAAATTCTTTCACTAAATCATCTTCCTTAAAAAATCACATGCATTATCACACTGGAGAGAAACCGTACAGGTGTGAACACTGTGGTAAAGCTTTCACTACATCGGGTAACCTAAAAAAGCCATATACGTCTTCACACAGGTGAGAAATCATATTGTTGTGAACAGTGTGGGAAAGCTTTCACTACATCAACTTACTTAAAGAGACACAGACATTTTCACTCCGGAGAGAAACCGTACTGGTGTGAACAGTGTGGGAAATATTTTGCCACATCGAGTATCCTTGCAAAACACCAACGTGTTCACACTGGAGAGAAACCATACTGGTGTGAACAGTGTGGGAAAGCCTTCACTACATTAAGTCACCTAAAAAATCACCTACGCGGTCACACTGGTGAGAAACCATACTCGTGTGAACAGTGTGGGAGAGCTTTTCTTACATCAAGTTACCTAAAAAAACACCTACGTGTTCACACTGGAGAGAAACCATACTATTGTGAACAGTGTGGGAAATCTTTCACTGTATCGGGTAGCCTAGAACGACACAGACGTGTTCACACTGGACAGAGGCCGTACTGGTGTGAACAATGTGGGAAAAACTATAGTGATCATACTTCCCTTAAAAAAAGCACCAACGGTCATGCAGTCATGCCTCTTCGTCTTAAAAATGTTTCAGATCCTCCTCATGTCTTGATGCTGTGTTGTTGTATTCTCTACAGGCTGAGGGTTAGACAACAGTAACTTTATATTCTGAGCATCATGTTTGTTATTGTGGCTTCTGGGGCCCCACCAATCTCTTGGCATGTCGATGTTATTGGCCGATATAATAGGGCTGGGCGGTATCATTTATCCCTAATTCATCTGTTTTAATTATTCTCTAACAATGCTTATAGCAGCTAACGCTAGCTAATGCCATGTTCATCAATGGAAGAGCGCTAATATATCTGTGACCCGCATGCCTTTAGTTACAGTTGGTGCATCAGAAATGATTAAACCAGCCCCAGAACAAAATTTAGTCCATTAAAATGTTAAATGAAATAATGTGGTTCACTTTAAGAGCAAAATTAAGAGGCTAAATCTATGAAGAAGTTTGCGCTCATATAAACAGTTTTGTGCTCTAGTAAACGTTTTTGATCATAAATTGTATTTAATGTTTTTCCAGCAGCCTATCCCAGCATCAGAAAATGAACTGTATCTCCCTTAAGTAACTAACACAGCTTCCTGCCAAACAATGATATCTAACTCCTCTTTCAAATATGCAACAGTAGTGTAAAATCTCAAAATGCAGGTCCTCATTGAAAACAGTCATGTTGTATTAGATGCATTCAGCAGCAGTGTTTCCTCTGGCTCAGAGAAATGTTTTTCTTGTAAACTCTATAATTACTGTTTAGCATTAAATGTCTAAAATCTGTTTCTCTGGATCGGACTCTCTAATCATCTTCGGGTGTTTGAGCTCTGTCCTTCAGCTGAATCACTCTGTAATTCCTACTTTTGATAAATACAATAAAGACATGTTTATTGTAATTTTGTATAATTTGTTCATAAAATATATTGGAAACTGGTTCCATCTGTTCATCTGTATTTGTATATAGTATAGTTAGTAGGGATGCGACTGACATTAATTGGCCTAAAATAGCCTAATACGTCAAAAGTACAAATATGTTTTACCCAACAATTACGTTGACATGTCGGCATTGTGGCAGCATTTTAAAGTGTCCAAGAAAGACTCACAAATCGCCACTTGGAGATACTGTTCTGCTGAATTGTCTCCTAGCACATCTACTTAATCTGTGGCTGACTTCTTAGAAAAGGGAACCAATGGTCTGACCCACTTTTGAGTGTTTCTGTCACTCGTTTCTGAGACGCCGATTAAGCTAGCCGTACCTAAAGTTGGAGTGGAGTTGGGAGTGTCTATTAAAAGTAAATGCTGTACCCTGCCCTTTTGTTGTACAATGGCCTTAAGCTTGACAGAAACTGTCACTACATAAACTTTAGTGTCACACAGGGAATAAAAGTTGCACCCTGCACCGCGGGTGGTGGGTGACGGACAGGAAAAATAAACAATAGAAAGACGCGTGTATTAAGGTAAGCGCATTGTGGCGATCGGCGCGCCTGCGTCTCACACACAGCCACCAGTCAGCTCAGGAAATATCTGTGAAACCGGGTTTCAAACTAAACTCACAAGTCCGAAAGAGGCCCAGTCAGTCTTGAGTTACAGCCGGTGCATATTGGAGGCTGCGGGGCACTCCAGTGTGGTCAGAATTACTAAGCTTATGTATTAAACACGAGAGGCGTCACTTGGTTTTATTTTTTTGGCCAACTTTTGAATTGAACCTCAAACTGAGTATTTTTAGTTTGCTTACCGGGATACAGAAAGATGGACTCGTAGGAGATTTGAACTGAGATCAGGACTCATTAATTGCTGGTTGAACTGTGGCTGACTACTGTATAACACACTGTGGTGAACTTAGTTTTTCTTGTGGTCTGTAGGCCGACCTGATGATATTATATCGTATTATTTAATGCTGTGACTTGACTCTTGAATTATCTTTCTCATATTAGTATAACTTGATATAGTATATTTGATATTAGTATAATTTGTATAATTGATCTTCTCCACCATTGCTCATAATAATAATTCTACCTAATTCATCATAACGCAAGAAAGAACAATAGTTTTATCTAATATTGTGTTTACACTGATTTACTGCTTTCCAATTTTGAATAATACTGAAGGTTATAGAGCTTAAAAATTAATCGCATATTAAATCGCAATATTGGTTAAAAAAATCGCAATTGGATTATTTTTCAAAATCGTTCAGCTCTAGTCTCGGGCCTCAGACACACCCCCCATAACCTCTCCAAATCCTGTGGGAAACACTGAGTAAAAGCACATTTTGTCTATTTAATTTAAATGTGAAAAACCTTGTTCGGTATTCAGGAATTTTTTCCATTATATTGAGTGGGTGGTGCAAAGCTTTGTCTCACACGTTGCTCCAAAATCTTACACAGGTGTGTAACTGGGTTGAGAGCTGGTGATTGTACCAAACTTCTCAAAGAGCCATTTTAGTCTTAAGTGCTGAGAATTCAGTGTTACCGAGTGTTTTGGACTCTGTGGCGAGTGTGTGACAGTTGGCAGAGGCAGTAACCGCCCGTGGGAGTCCTGCGGGGATACCATTTTATTGGCATGCTGATGTTATCGGCCTAAATAATAGCTGGCTGGCTGGTGTACTGGTATAATGAGGTATTGAGGAGAGATATATAAAATTCAGCACAAATGTTTATACTAATATAGTTTGATGTTGACTTTATTAATGATTATGTAAAATCTTAAAACGAAGAGTAGTACCGATGGAGAAAGTCACTGGAGCAGATATACGGAAAGAGAGAGACAGAAAGTACCCTTCCAGAAAATGACTATGTATTTTATATCAGTATCCAGCCTAAAATCACCGGGCTATGCCTTTTGGTCATAGTAATAGTAAGTAATTGCTATGGGTGATTATTACTGCTGATTGACAACTAGATGATGAGACGGATCTGTGGTCATGTAGAGTTGGTCATTTGTTACATTAAATACTTGACTTAATAATAAAATTAGCCCTCATCCCTTCTCCTCTACTGAAAACATTCAGGACTGTATTGCTAACCCTCCTGGGTTTTATTGCCCTCTCCTGGGCACCTGCTCTGTTCCCTCCTTGCTCACAGCTTTATGTTTAATGTTACTGTAGTTTAGTGGTGAAGCCTACGCTGCTGTAGCATTATTTCTGAAACAGAGTGGCAGTTCTAGTGAACGGTCCAATCATTTCTCCCTAATTCATCACTTCTAAATATTCTCTAACGTCGCTTATAGCAGCTAATGCTACAATAACAATTTGATCATAAACACAGTGTATAGAGATAAATGGTGATGACAGCAAAAAAGTCAACTAATTAATTCAAGGTTTTTTCAGCAGGTCTAAATCAAAAAATAAACTAGCTAGAGTATGTAACACGTCTTCCTGCCAAACAAAGTTATCCATCTCCTCTTTCAAATGTGAAACGGTAGTGTGAGTAAGTAAGTTGCAGGTCCTTGTTGATAACAGTCATGTAGTATTAGATGCATTCAACAGCAATGGTTTTCTCTGGGTCACTGTAGATGGTATAAATGGTGGTTGAAAAATGGCTGAGGAAGGCTTTTCTTGTCGACTCCATAATTATTCTCAAGCATTAAATGTAACTGTTATCTGTTTCTGTATGAGCTCTGCCTTTCAACTGAATCACTCTGTTATTCCTACTTTTAATAAATTCTATAAAAACAACTGTTTGTTGTAACTTAATTATTTGTTCAAGGAAATATATTGGGACCTGGTTCCATCTGTTCAGACCATATCAAATATTTGTTTTATGTATTTGTGTAAAGTATGTTTATGGAGACCTGAGCACAGCAGAGTCACAGACATCACTGCATAGATGAGAGAGTTTATATTCCATCATCGGGTCGTTTAGAGATGGTGGTGCAGACGTCACCACGTCATTTATTCAAAATATATTAATAAGTGCCCTTTTTTCCCCACTTGAACCTCTGCTCCCCAAAGTATCTGTGCATGTCACTACTAATATGTATTCAGCAGGTCTCGTCTCACATGAAGCTCAGAGCTGGATGGAAAGAAAAGTAACACTGTGGCAATTTACGCTGCATCTCTAAACTGCTCCGAGCAGGTTTTATTCATGGTTAACTCGAGTTTCCGTGAGCTGTGCACGTGAGCTACACTCCAAAGCTGTGGAAAATAGTTTTAGATTTCATCCTGACTTGTTCCACTGCGGTTGCAGCTGAAATTATTCATACAGCGAGCCCTGTAGCCTCTTTGATTTTAGAGACAAGATCTTAATTAGGCTAATTAACAGGACAGTTTCTTAGATGTAGCCTGTCTGTAGGCTATAATTGAATTCTCTAAGTGTAGGATATTGACATATTTAGATTGACTGTCTATTTTACATGTCCAAAATATACGGAGCCAGGGTGGGGGGGTTAAAAGGAGAAAAAAAAAATCCTAGATGAAAATGTCAAATTTATAAGAACAAAAATGGGAAATTCCCTGAAATTAAAGTACAAAAACAAAAACATAATCACTTGGGTGTTTTCTTCTGAATATGCCCAATCCACGGCAAAGTCTCTAAGGTGCATGATGGTGATTGTGAGCTAAGCTCACGAGTATTTCCTCACTGCTAAATCCGATTAAGTAACATACGTGTGTGTGATGTTTGCAGCCTTGCGAAGTGAAGTTTCTCATAAATGTGTGACTATAATTTTCCTTGTAGATTAATCTTGGAAAGTAAATGCTTTCTCTGATTATTCCCCCTCTTTATTCCTGGCTCCTTTTTTTTTTTTTTTAATCTATTACAATGGACCTTAATGTGCACTTGTACCTTTTAGATCTTAATCATATTACACATAAAGAAGAGCCTGTAAAATACATAATAGAGATTTGAACTACAATAAGAACATTATGAAGATAATTAGGCTCCAAATTTAATCAAGACGATGCCAACAAGCCTCCCTGGCTTTTTATTTGGAGCTCAGCTTCCTGAAGGAGCCGAGATGAAGTGAAAACAACAAGAGGGAAGAAGAAAGTAGACAAAGTGACTTTGTGAGTGAGTTTTAAGGATTCATTTCTGATTTGGATTCCACACACATGGAATCATTAACATTTGCTGAATCATGATGAAGACGTTCAGATCCTCTGCTGCTGCTGCTGTTTTTTCCTTTTTACACTTCTGGAGGAATATTAAAACCAGAATTTCCACTTTTACTGTCCATCAGATCAACCGACCAGCTTGTGCTGAACAGAGAAATCAAGTAGGTGATTGGACTAAATGTTTAGAGAGCTTTCGAAAACATGATGCAGCAACTGATAGAGATGCAATTAAACAGTCCACTCAAGTCAATTTTATTTCTACAGTAAGTAAACAATAACAAATTAAAAGGTATTTAAACATTTCTTCCTTCTCAGAGCAACAGCTCATGATTTCACTTAATAATCAATATTATTAGGCTACTTTAAAAACACAGAAAAGTTTAAAGTATATTATATTTTGGTTATAAATGACTGTTAATAATAAACTGCATTTTGACATATACCTGTCTGTGATAATCCACAATAACTCATCATTTCTGCTGATTCTACTCAAACACGAGGTGCAATTTCATGTGAGTAGGTTCTACTGACCAAAAAGAAGTTTAAAACTTGTGATGAGTTGGAATGATAATTTATACTTTAGACATTTCCAGCATAAATTGGTGCAAAAATGTCTCTAGAATGCAGGAAATTAAGAGTTTAATGCTCAAAATCTTCTGCGGAAGAACCCAATCAATATTTCTTCTAAATAGAGTATCTTGTGTTGTTTTTGTGACTCCAGTATTTTGCATTATCATGTTGCATGGACTACTGTTTCGTCACAAATGAGCCGTTAAATGTCCCCTCCACTTTTCAACACAAAGTGACACCCTTGATCAAAGCTGTCGTTACAACATGGTTTTCATATTTTTTGGATATGCTGGTCAGGGCTGGACTGGGACAAAATATCGGCCCCGTATTTTGACTAGAGACCGGCCCACCAAGTATTATTGGCAAAGCCATAAAGCCTTTGAATGAAAACAAACGCTGTTCTGACAGCGATGTACATTTGGAACCAATGAGTAACACAATATTAACAATCTATTAACTATTATTAACTAACAAGACACTCTGATTAACGAACTAGTAAGTAATAGCTCACAGGTGAAAGTGGTACATCACTATTAACTAATCAATAACTACTATTTTTTAATACTTCCCAGAGAACTACTTTATCCCAGAGAAAAAGTTTATTAACAATCTAGTAACTACTATTAACTAAAATAAACTCTTATTAACTAATTAGAAAGTAATAGCTCACAGATGAAAGTATTACTACATACTTCTGTGGGAATTACTAATTATTTGGAATGGATCTGTATTATAAAGACCAATTGGGAACTAACTAGTAATGACTCAAGTGTTACTAAAGACATTTTCTAAAAGTATACTAAAGTTCACCAAAAATCTAAAAGCGCTTGAAATGACTTTAGTGTTTGGTTGCACAAATCATGACTAGATTATGTAGTGAGTCATTACTAGTTAGTTCCAGAACACATAGTTAGTTGAAGTGATATTTCACTTTATAATATGGATCCAAATAATTAGTAATTCCCACAGAAGTATGCAGTAACACTTTCATCTGCGTACTACTTACTAATTCATAATCAGAGTTTCATTTTAGTTAAAAGTAGTTACTAGATTGTTAATAAACTTTTTCAGTAGTTCTCTCTGGGGGAAGTAGGCCTATTCAAAAAAATATTAGTTATTGATTAGTTAATTAATAGTGAAGTACCACTTTCACCTATGCGCTATTAGGCTACTTACTAGTTAATCAGAGTTTCTTGTTACTTAATAATAGTTACTAGATTGTTAATATTGTGTTACTCATTGTGGCTCGCGAACATTCTTCACTCGGATGCGCGCTTCATCATCGCTTGTATGAGCTGAGTTAGAACCGGATCATCGATGGATGCATTTATTTACGGGTTGAGAGAGGCTGCACCTAACTTTGGTTTATAATCTGACCCAGATATATACTGCAGCTAATAACTTCTTACCTCAAGTTCAGAAAATGCCCAATGTGCGAGTTTTATAGGCCGTTCAGTCAAAAAAAAAAAAAAAATTAAAGTATGTACCGGCCCACGAAGCACGTCGGCCCATCGGGCAAATGCCCGAAATGCCCGATGGCCAGTCCAGCCCTGATGCTGGTCCTTAAATTCACCATTAGAATCACCGGACATTCACATGTTTTAAAAAGACATGCCGCTGACAGCAGCGTAGTCTCCAATACTAGGTTACATTAACATTAGGCTTTAGAGCTACCTATTCACCGTTGCTCCAGCAGAGGCGGCTATGAGCTCTGGTAAACTGCGGTCAGCTGATGTTTTGTTTTGTGGGGCTGCAGTGTTTGGACAGAGGAGCTGCAGCGCGCTCTCTGATGGGCGAACTATGCAACACTCATGACATGAGGGAAGGATCCGACTCTCTGTTTCTCTGCTGTTATAAACACCAATGCAGATGTATCTGCAAATAGCTTATATCTTGCTAAAGTCGCAAACATAACAGGGAGGAAACTTCTCAAAATTTTAGAGACGTGACATTCTGTGACATTAAATCTGAAAGCCATATCCTTGTTGCTGAGTCATAATCTTAGTTTCATTAGGGTAGCTAATAGATGGTCCTCCAGGTTCATAGAGCCACGCACAACCTGCCTTCAAGTTTCTGACTCAACCTCTCAAAAATGACACTGGTCAGACCTGTGAAAAACAGAACATGCACCGCTTTGTTCTTGATAGAACTAAAGGTGTTTCCTTAAGTTGCAAATTCTCAGATTTCAGTTTGTCGATCTCTGAACGCAGGTTGACACACTCTGCAAAAAGTTTGCTGTACTTGTGCTTCAGGTCATCCTGAAGAACCTTTGGGATCGGGCTTCTGAAATACAGATTAGATTGTAGTTGACGTCTAAAAAATGCATTGTAACTTGTTTTAGCTTAGATTTTCTCTATTATTTGATGTATGTTTTCAGACAGCACGTGCTAAACAGAATAATTTTCTTCACTTCATTCACAACAGGTAAGGACAGGTAAGCAACTGAGGATCCTGATGCAACCTCATCAGTAACTGCTGTGGAAAGGTGGACATCATCTGGTTGTCTGGAGGTGGGCTCCTCCCTTGTTCTTTTCCTCTTAAATCTGATACTCGGAGAAGAGATCAAGCAGTCAGTCCAAAATAGTGTAGTTGGTAGATCCCAGAGGCTATCAGGTCCTGAAATCAGGTCAAGTGTAAATCACGTAGCATTCCTCAAAGGACTTCAGAAAACAATGCAGACATAACAGAAATGATCTGGTCCAAGAAATCCCCTCGACAAAAATAATGTGACATTAAACTACTTGCCAAACATTCCCTGCACTTGGATGCATGCAGAGAATGAATGGCGAGTAATAATGTGATCCCAGTGAGCAACTAAATAAGGTGAAAGTGACAATATTTACCTCCCGAGTTTAGCACCGTCCTTGTTTATTTCACACTGGGTTGAATAGAAAAAAACAGATGGGAGAAATATTGTCCTGTCAAAAAAGGTTAGGTCTGTTAGTTTAACAGTAAAATTTAGTCTGATTCCAGGACCAGCAGCACCGGATCCTCCAGTCACCAGTCTGTCAAGCTCCTGAAGTTTGTGGACAACACCACCCTCATTGGGCTGGATCTCTGGTGGGGATGAGCACGCCTACAGGTGGGAGATTGACCATCTGGTGACCTGGTGCGGCCAGAACAGTTGGAGCCCATGCTCTGAAGACATTGGAGATGGTTTTAGAAAGAGCCCAGCCCCCCCTCCCCCATCATCCTGTGTGACTCTGCCGTCACCACTGTGGACTCCTTCCGCTTCCTGGGCACCATCATCTCCCAGGACCTTAAGTGGTAGATGAACATCACCAAAAAGACCCAGCAGAGGATGTACTTCCTGCAGCAGCTGAAGAAGTTCAGCCCCACAATGATGGTGCACTTCTACACCGCCATCATCAAGTCCATCCTCACCTCCTCCATCAACATCTGGTACGCTGTTGCCACCTCTAGGGACAAGGGCAGGCTGCAGCGTATCATTCGCTCTGCAGAGAAGGTGATCGGCTGCAATCTTCCTTCTCTTCAGGACCTGTACGCCTCCAGGACTCTGAGGCGAGCAGGAATGATTGCAGCTGACCCCTCCCACCCCGGACACAAACTGTTTCAGACTCTCCCCTCTGGCAGCAGGCTGCGGTCCATCAGGAAAACCTCTCGCCACAAAAACAGCTTCTTCCCGTCTGCAGCTACCCTCATAACACTCACTGACACTCCCCCTTCCCTCTCAAATACTGTGTATCTTTGCACGTGTAAGTATAATTTAATTTCACATCACTGTACATATACATACCCGATACATTGCACATATTTGTTGTAAATGTTTATGTTTATATGTAGGCTATCTTAACGAAACCTTCATGTACATTTAAATAATTGCATTAAACAGAAATAGCTAAATTAGAGATGATCAACATGAAAACCAAATTGCATTCCCTAAAAATAACAATGTTGGATAGCAGATAAAATATATTATGAAATATATTAAACTGTTAGTTGAGTAGGTTTTTGTATTTTTCTTTTACTTAAATGAATATTTTATGGGAGTAATTGTACTTTTACTAAAGTAAAGATTTTCAGTACTCAATCCATCTCTGGCCAGCGGCCCCAGTATTAGCGCTGACATGTGTGAACGTGACAACAAGCCAGCAGAGCCCAAAGCACCAGTGACAGGATAAGACCGGTGATGATAGGGCTTCGTTATTTAGGGCTCAGCAGAGGTAATTACTTGAGGAGAGTTCCAGAGGTGCTTCTACTTTTGAAAATGTATTTTAATGCCTCATTTAGATATATATTACACTTGCAAAGTTGAATGTAGTCACTTTTGTTCTAGTTGTATAATTCAATGACTTATTATTTTCTGGATGTGCCCCCGAGTCTTCATCATATCCCCTCCTCAGTCTATTCTCCATCATCTATTATTGCAAATACTTCAGTACATTCTGTTTCCAAAAGTCATAAGAAATGAGCGTTTAAGTTCTTTATTTAGGGTTAGGTTCAAAGTTGCTCCTATACCCACGCCAAGAATATCACCAGCTCACGATGGCCTTATTTTATAGAAGATTTTAAACAGATTTTTAACCTTTAAAGTCTGAAATGTTACTATGTATTAGCCTGTTGTGATGAGCTTCAATCTGTCCTCACTCCACTGGCCGACGCCTAGACGGTGTGTTCAGGCTCTTTGAGTAGAAAACAAAGTAAAACAGGACCATGTGAACATGTCTGAGCAGAAAGTTGTAATAGCTTGTAATAAAAGTTTCTGTAGGAATATCTTGCATATTTTCAGAGTGCGAAATAAATGATCTACATTTTCTTTCTAACCTGCTTCAGATTCTGATGTCGTCTGTGCAGCAGCACCAAAACAAGCGGTGGAAGCTGATTCACAAAGGTGGAAAAGCTCTTTATCGTCCTCTCACTCTCACATTCCTTATTAAATATCAGGTTTTCTAATGAACTGCATCACTTGTGGGAAACAAAAGCCCACTCTTTGGCCTCTGAGTCTGTTTGAGGTCCAAAGAAACCTCCAGACTTTCACTCTCAGTCCTTCAGAGTCTAACAGAGTCAGACTGTGTTTGAGCGCCACCTGCTGCTCATTAAGCAGACAGACCAATAAAGATGAAGAATAAAGAGAACAGAGTGCTGCTGTTCCTCCATCTTCTGCTCTTTCCTTCATTGTTTTACTCTCTCTGGATGCTGCTGTGCTCTGACAGGAAATCACTGACGTTTAGTGGCTGAACGAGCAGCTTTGATTTGTTATTGAACTTTCTGATGTGTCTGTTAGCTCACGTGTCTTTGACCTTTACGCCTCAGCTCATGTCAGCGTTGATGTTTCCTCCCTTACTGTGACGTACAGAAGCTGATGTGGTTCCTGCTGATGTGAAGAGAGGTGAAAATGTGCATCAGTCGCCTTTTCCAGCAGCTGATGGCCATTTGAATAGAGAGCCGACCTGGACAAACACACGATGGCCCGTTAAGTGAACAAACAGCTTCACTGTGATGTTAATGATGTGTTTGGACTCTCTGAGCTGCCGAGAGAAGCAGCAGATGTTTGTGAACAAACTGTCTGTTTCATCTGATTTCACCATTTAAACAGTAACCGTAATAAAGCTGCTCCTTTGTGTCCCGGGGAGAAAGTCCCAGACTCCCTTCAACAGTCGTGCAGTTTAGTGACTTGTTGAGTTAGAGGAAACTTTAGAAACTCAGTGAAACGCTGTCTACGACTAATTCTGAATGATTCTGCCTTCTTGTAAATTCAACATTAAATGTGACACATGAAGTTCTTTCTGTCTTTGTTGTCCAAAAAGCTTCAGCAGGATATTTTCATGAGCCTCTGATGTGATAACAACAAGCGCTTCATTAAAAATCTGCTCTGTGTGAAGCTCACTCCCTCATACACATCAAATATGATCAGCTGATTTCAGGAAACCAACTAACTAAACTTCATCTTCTGCCTGAAATCAAGGAGCCATTGTTTCTACACGGCCTTAGCGACGGTAACTAAGGGGGCCGGGCGGGGCGAGGCGCCGTGACGAGCGCGGAAGCTTCCCGGGATCCCGCAGTGCTCCTGTATCTCAGCCTGAAGACCTCCGAGGACAGAATCCAGACTCAGTCCAGGACAACACAGTCCACCAGTCACAGCGGAGACCTGCAGCACGATGGAGAGCCAGAACCCGGACCAGAGGAGCCAAACAGCAGCCTCGTGCTCTGATAGCACCGATGTTCAGGTCAGTGTTTCACGAGACTAAAGACACGAGTCTCGAGGGTCTCTATCTCATCCTTGCTGTTAGAGATCAGACCCTGAAAACCCGCTCCAGGGTTTGTGTTGACGTGGTTTGATTTCCAAAGTGTCTCTGTGATTCCTGTTTTCATCTTGAAGAGAGGAAGCTGAAAGAAAACTCACGAGCGTTTGTCTTTTCTTTGTTCTATGGGTTTCCCGCGCGGCGCATGCGCGGTGTAGCACGTTTTGTGTCGGGAGCGCGCAGAGCAAACGATGGTGAAAAACGAGGCAGAGTCATTATATTTTGTTGTGGGTTGGTGAGTTTATCGCAGTGACAAACGGTGTATCCGCGGTATTATTGTCTGAATGATTGTCGTGCATTTTCACCTCTAAACAGTCCCCTATTTGTGGAGATTCTTTGTAGAGATCAGAGTCAATCTGGAGGTGATCAGCTTTTTTAACACATCTTTTGAAGTTTCAGCCTGTGGGCGTTCCTCTGCGGTGTTTTCACTTTTTGTCCTCGTCACAAAAAAGCTTAATATCGGGGCCTCAACATAAAATCTGCAATTCACAGTCCGTTAACAGTGAGTTAACTGTGGGTCGGGGAGCTGCACCTCACTATAACTTGTATGGCCCTTGGGTGATGGTTGTGTTGGTAAAGCAGCTGTCTGGTTATTAGTCTGTTGATGATTTTGGTCTGATGTTTGCTGTAGGGACACAGTATGGCCGGGTCAGGGGGGCTCTGTCAAGCAAAAATACTTCTTAAACGATGGATGGATGAATCCATGAAATCTGTGCTTAAAGAACTAAAATCACTGTTAACTTGTAGCCCTAAAAAGTATGCCCGACTGATGGGGGTTTTTGGGGGCCGGTGCAAATGTTAAAGTGAAAAAGAGCTGATTTAAGAGCCAATATTTAGATTTTCAAAAGTATTTGAGTAGTGGAGCCCTTTCCTGTATAAATTACCTTTAGAACAGGTCGACATTGAAAGCTGTTCTGTATGTGGGCTGTAATACCTTTTTCCTAAATGGATATTAATAAAATAGATTACAGTCTCAGGAACTTAACATGTTAACAATTGCACAATACAATAACAATAAATATTTGCTGCCACCTGTAAACGGAGAGAGAATAAGTGTATTTTACTTTACACTTAATACTTTCAATGTAGCATATTCACATCTGGTTCATCTCTTTACCAGCATTGTAGTCAAAACTACAAGAAACTCAACAGCCATCTAGCTCCAGAAATGCCCTCTATGATACAAGGACCTGATGTTGAATGCATCTAATACTACATGACTGTCTACAGCGAAGACCTGCAACTATAACTACGTCACACAAAGAGGAGCTAGAGAAGTTTGTCTGGCAGGAAGCCGTGTTAGATTCTTGTTCATCTCACGTTTATTTACGTTATGGCCTCTCTGGTATAAACAGCGAGGTAGTGCTTACCACTTGGGAGAGGATTATAAGCTCCATATTTTTGAGGCTCAAACAGCTCTGTATCAGGGGGCTCTATTTCACAAAATAAAAGCAGCTGTAGTCCGGACCTAACACTTCAGTGCTTAGGATGTGCTTTAAAGCACAACAAACAAGACTGGGGGGGGAACACTGCTGTTGGAGAGGATCACATCTGCTGCTGTGGCTGTAATTCAGCTGATATCTCTTGTCAGCTGTTCACACTGCTACAGCAAACTCCTCAGCTTGTGCTTTAGACGAGTGAAGGCAAGTTGGTAGAGCTTAAAATGTCCTTCAATCTGCCTACAGTCAGTTATATTTAAGGATGGTGATCAAGACGTTACTGTCAACAAGTTCCATCCATCCATTCAGGTTAATTGGTGTCTCTAAATTGTCCTTAGATGTGAGTGTGAGTGTTTGTTTGTCTCTGTGTGGCCCTGCGATGGATTGGCGACCTGTCCAATGTGTCCCCCGCCTTTCCCCCAATGTAAGCTGGGATTGGCTCCACCCCCCGCGACCCTGTACGCAAGTTTCGTGAAATAAAACCTTTTGTGAGTGAAAAGGCAATACTTAAACCATACAGCTGTTCAACAAGCAGAAAGCATTGAAAGCCTTCTGTAGTCTAATTGTTCACCCTAGTTTGTCATGAAGCATAAAATTGAGCACATTATTACCTGCAGTGAATCACATTTGCTCATTTGGCAGATGCTTTTATCCAAGAATCACAGCTGAGAGTTAGTGGAGGAGGAAGGACTCAGCCATATTGCAATAGAGCAGTCCTCTTCAGATACAATGAATAAAGGGCAAGAACCATCGAGGGCATTTCTGCCTGCACCTTGTCTGCGTTGCTCTGTCTCTGTCTTGTCTGCAGATAATAATCATAGATTACAGCCTCAGCAACTGAATTTGTAAACTGCACATCAATAAATATTTGCTACTTACATGCAGAGAGAGAGAGAGAGAATATCATATTGTTTATTCTTTTACCAGCACTCTTAAATTCTAAAGCTACAAGAACCATTTCTCAACCACTATATGACTTTCACAGGCAACAGCTCTGGACATTCCTGCAGTCAGCATGCAGATTGCACGCTCCCTCTAAACTTGTGACATCTGTGACATCGTGCTGTGTGATGGAACGGCACATTATGGAGAGGCCTTTTATTGTGGCCACCCTAAGGCACACCTGTGAGGTGGATGGATGCACTAATGAACCAGCGGTATTGATGATCTTGGCAAACGACTGCACAGAGCTTAAATGAAGCTGAGACGAGTCGAGTTGGTCATTTACATTTAACTGGCAATTTCAGAACTTAAGCTGTCTCTTGGATGAGGGACAAAACGTCCTCTAGTATCTTCAACCAAGTCCAGCTGCCTTTGACTTTAACCTTTAATTTCATTATTATTGTTTGTCATGAAATTAACGTGATGGCCATTCTGTGTTTCTACATGCTCCGGTACACACCAGTCAGCTGATTGTTTTCCTTTGTGGTGAGGCAGTGCAGTTAACAGGGAAGCTGCAGAGCTCCCTCTGGTGGGCAAACCACACAACACTCTTAACATGAGTGAAGGATCTGTCTCGGTTTCTTTTTCAATACTCATATCTGCTGTTATAAACGCCAATGCCAGTTTTAAATGCAAATAGCTCATATCTACCGATAAATCGGTCACGCTCTAATAAATAGAGAAATCCAAAATTCCCTCTGTATTAACGTTTGAGTGTAACATGTCCTTTGAGTCGTCATGATTTTGGTTCTTGAAATAAAAGTAAATTAGCTTTGTGATTATTTTTAACTGATTCTTCTGTAGTGTCTTGCATTACCTTTGATTTAACGCTTTAACTTGTTTAACTACATATTTAAATTATTAACTTGAAGACAGCACAATGTTCATTTTAGTAAATTATGGTTTCTTTCAGAGGATAATGGACAGAATGGTGGTTTTATTTTTCACTAAGTACATTTTGTCTTAAGCCTGTTTGTCATAAGCCAAAAATTAGCATCCCAGTAAATATCACAGGTACAGGGTACCCACGGGGTCTCAAAAATATTAAAAAGTCTTAAATTTCCTATTCCAATAATAAGGCCTTATAAGTATTAAATTTCACTTACCAAGGTCTTGAATTTGTCCTTTCGTAGAATTAAATTAATGCTGTAACGTCATAATATACAGGTTTTATGTGTGTGTGACTTTATAATTTACTCTGGTGTGACTCTGATGTTATACTGCAGTACAGGTAACCTTCCTGCTTTATGCTCAGAACTGTGGAGTGTTTGTGGTGCATGAACTCCGGCATCCAAGCAACAAAACGTCTCTGACGGGCTACTAACAAGCTAACGCTAGCTCGTCGCCTGAGATTAGGAAAGTGTCTGAAGTTCAGAAAGCCAGAGACACGGACAAGTGGAGGTTGAGGCCGAGGACAGTGGCGCTCACACTATGGTGAGGGCTAATGAAACAGCAGAGCTGGAAGACCACCCGCAGGTTCCTGGTTAGTGAACGTTAGAAGAGCAATGGAGAGACAGTTGTGTTTGAGGCGAGGACCGTGTTTGTGTGTCGGCGTTGCGGTACTGTTGTAGGGTAACGTTATGTGAATGGAAACATCCGACATGCTAACGCACATTAAACTTACTGTACATCACCCAGATGTGCTGATCACCGGGACGAGGAAAAAACAAACCGGAGACCAACTCCTTATCACTGCTGATTTCAAGCCAGTGCTTTATAATACAATATTTCAGAGAGCCTTTAGATGAAAAACCAAACAGGATGAACAATCACATTAAATTACATCACCTTATCTACCTACCTTTCCTTGTCTCTGTCGCGAGTGCCTGCTCTTGGTGGGAATTGTTGGGCTTCTGTAAGTAACATCACAGAGCACGGTCTAGACCTGCTCTTTATGAAAAGCGCTAGAGATAACTGTTGCTGTGATTTGGGCTTGTCTAGCCAAGGTGTAACTAATTATAACAACTCATACCACACAGTATGTTTGTATTTTTGATTTCACCCCTTAAGAGTTCTTAGTGCACAAATATTGGATTCATTTCAAAGGTGTAATTTACGCTGGGGATACTGGAGACATGTCTCCATCAGTGTTTTTTTTGAAGCATTTGTTAAATATGTTCTGAAAAATGTTTAAAAACTAAAAACAAAAAATAGAAATACTTTGAGAAAGGTTTATTTGCACAATAAGAAAACATGCAATGTAAATGTATACAAACTGCATTATATTCTGTATATATTCTCTTTCAATCACTTTATATAAATAAAGACAATTCTGCCATAAGTTGGTGCAGAAAATGTCTACAGAATGCAGGAAATTAAGTGTTTAGTGCTCAAAATTTTCTAGGGGAGGAACCCAGACCCCCATTTATATATTTCAGCATTGAATATTTCATCAAAATAGTCTTAAAATATCATCTTGTCTTGTTCTCGTGAACCCAATATTGTAAATCGTGCATGTGAGCTAAGTGTATCGTCACCCCCCCAATCTGAACCCCTATGTCCCCACCACTTTTCAACACAGAGTGAAGTCCTTGATTCATATCAAAGTACAAACACACCTCAAAGCTATAGTGTGATAAATATTAATGTATTATAATAAAATGTTTTATTAAATTCATGTAACTTTGTAAATAATTTTCTCAGGCTTAAATACAGATTTTTCAGACAGCAGTGAAGTTGGTATTAAATTACATGGTATTAAAAAGGTCTTAAAAGAGAAAAATTAGCACGTTTTAATATTGTGATCTCGTCACACCCCTGTTTAAAATGATCATCCTTAAACAATGGGCAAATTGTTGCAAATGTAAAAATCAGTAAGTTAAGACACAAAAGGCAAACATGAAAAATCCTACCTGAAATGAGGTGAGATTAACAGTGTTTAACACATTCCTTGCCACTCTAAGGTCGCTAGTTGCTGTGTCATGAATGTAAAATCATTGTGGAGAGCATCAAAACTAACCACATGAATTTTCCCAGATCTAATGGTTATAATTCCTACACGGTAGACTTCTTCAGCAAATTTAGCTTTGGGTGTGTAATTTATTCACAATCTATTTTCCAACTTTATTCACAGATGTGGTGATAACAATGAACAAAATTAAATGGAATTGCATTTGTCTGTATTGGAAAACATATTTCAACAATGCATCTAATCTGTGTTCAGTACTGTTACATTTGAATACATTTATTTACTCTGCAAGTAACTTACTGCATTGGCTTTGGCTGATTTCTTCTTTTGATGTTGTGATATTCACTATATGGCCAAAAGTTTTAGGTCACCCCTCGAATCATTTACTTCAGGTGTTCCAAGTTAGCTGAGAAAAATATTAACAGTGAGTTTCTGTCAGGTAGTAAACGTGCAGTGTAGCTCACTGTGTGTCCGTTAATAAAGCCTGTAGTTTCCCCACTGGCTGGAAAAATGAAGGCTGTTAGCACTAGCTAACATCTCCCCTGTACAAGTGCCTTACTCTCTGTCCCCCACACCAGAATTTTGGGGACAGAGCCTTTAGCATCACAGCCCCACCCTCTGGATCTCATCCCCATGGAGATCTGAAACGCTCCCTGTCTGGACACTTCTATTCTACAAATCTATTAAAACCCAGCTCTTACCAGGCATTCAATCCTGAATGACTTTATATTGTTCTGTCACTGTAACTATGTGTCAAGCGTCCTTGGGTCCTGTGAAAGGTGCTAAAAATATTTATTTATTTATGTATCATTAGCTAAATTAGTAATGAAGTAATAGTAATTATCAACTAAATGTCATTACTAACTGACCTTCAAGGGTTGAGAACATCAGGTACAAGCTCGAGACTAAACTGGTGTTCAGCTCTGTCCTGTACAACATACTGTAGGCTATAAACTGATAATTAATTTTCAGTTTTCAGAGTCTGACCACTGGATGTTAAAGAAATGAAGGACCATGGAGTTGAGGTTAATGAAGTAAATTAGGGATGCAAACTAGTCCTTTTAAGCTAATTAGGAGATGTTTCTTTTGGATTTTAATGCACAACTTAAAAGCTTAGTAATTATCCAGGGATCCTATATTGAAAAAATGATCAAGCTGCATCGATAATCGTTTTATAATCGAATCGTGAGGTGCCCAGAGATTCTCACCCTATTGCTACCTGTGACATGGCGGGAACACAGTCTCTCCACTAGCCACTTTGGCGTGTTGAAAAATTGCAGTCTTATCAACATGCATCTGAAATAACAAACAAATTGTCATGTGACACTGCGACACTGGGTCTCCCATGAGTACTTACCTGCACATTGTCTTTGCTCATTGGCCCATTCTTGAAGCCTATTGTCTTGACCGACAACACTGTAAACAAAGAAGACGCTGTGGAGATTGAAGTAGCGGGTTGTCCGTTGGTAACAGAAAAGGCTGCTTTGGCCTGCCGTTAATTATAAAGTTGACCAGTGGCAGCAGTGATATTGCGATCTTTTAATAGCAGGAGAATCCAGACCTCAGACGCGCTCTCTCTTCTGCAGTGCGCCAGATATGACATCCAGACTTTTGTCTAATGATAATATAAATGTTGAATCTGTCACAGGGCAGCTACAGTCCCTCAGGCCTGTAGACCGTCAGCCTCCCGTCTGCTTTTAACCTGATGGTGTGATCTGTCATCACACGCGACTGGTCTCATCGCGCACACATCACCACAGTGTTGTGTCAGTGTTTGAATGTGCCTGGCTGAGAGAAAATGCACAAGCGAAAGAAGCAGTGCTGAGATGGAGAAAGTGCCGTTAAATGCTGCAAAATTACAGATATCTTCATGATTAAGGGACATGGTGTTTATAAAAGAAAACAACATGGACTACTGCAGGGCTGCCCTCATATCACAATATATCATCATATCACAACTACGTTTCCAGAATTAATTCTCTTAAAAGTCTGCTGACTCATGTCATGGAAGAAAGCAGGAGATGCATTTGTATGGGAATAATCTGGAAAATAGAAGCTGTGACTCGTTTCAGGTGGAAGTATCTTCAGTTACTCAGAGCTACCAGAGCTTCATGATGATAAACATGGATCCAGTCAGAGCTCTGAGGAAATGAAGATGCAAAGTCAACACTGCAAAAGTGCACACAAATATAGACCTACATGAAATTTTAATTTTGCCTTAATTGTGGATGTTTTTCTTGGACAAAAATAATTTGTTCCTCTTTGCCCTTTGTTTCTAATGCATATTATTTTCTTACTCTGTATTACAGAGTTTAGTGCTGTTAAATAAATATTTGAACTGTTTCTAATGCAAGCTATACTTTTTTATGTTTATCTTAATAGTGATGTTTTCAAAAAGGAGCCTTACGGAGCCTCATCAGACCTAATGATTGGTTTAAGTTTTAATATCTTAGTCATCAACTACTCATGTATAATCTATGAAATTAATGCTAAAAGTAATTTCCCAACAATGTGGCTCATTGTGAATTCTAGCTTCGAAAGGCATCAGAATCATGTGACTAGTGAGCGGGTTATCTAATGCCAGGCCTTGGCGACTAGACCAGTGGTGCAGTCTAGTCTTCCTAGTGAGTATACCATGATTATGCATCACCAAACTCCGCTCTGAGCAAAGCTGTTCCATAGCTACTGACCCTAACTGGTAGTATGTACATAATAGAGATGCGTGTTCTGTAAGGACTGCTTACGTTGTGTGTTACCAGCTGCGTAAAGACTGTGACATCAATGACGTTACAGGTGGGATAGGCTACTTGTGTTCAGACTGTAAGGAACGTCTTACAGTTCAAACTAGAGTTGCTGAAACATTTAGCACATGAGGTGCGATAACCAAACTATTAGTCTTGAGATCAGGTATTTTCCATTGGGAAGCTTCTTAAAAGTATTCATTGATGGTACCTGATTAGCAGATCTGGGGTCTTCCCAGAAATGTTGACATTAAACATTAAAGTGCTGCATCCTGAGACAGCTGTCTGTGGACCGATGTTATGGTGGAAATGTCTCATGTTTGAGTGATAATACCATCTAACTCAACTGGTATTTAGCTTAGATCGTATATGAATCTGGCTTATCATCTAATACACTAACACTGGCAAATTGCAGTTGTTATTAACAAACAACTGGCAAGCTGAGGTTTTCAACAGCAGTAACAGCAATGAACACAGGTCGGGTGTGCACGTTCATTCACCAAAGCTCATTCACTACAGAATGGTAACATGGAGACACAGCAACAGCTGCATCTCATGTTCACTTATCGTCCACGTTGTCAGACGTGGTAATTTCATCAGCTTAGATGCATGAGCACAGCGTTCAGGGACTGCTACTGTACACACAACATACATTGATCCACCACATTCGGCTAGTTATACAATTTCTAGACTCAAACCGACTATCAAGGTTGATACAGTTCAGCATAGCTGATAGCGTAGTGATAGACACAGGCCTATATGCTATTTCACTTTGCAGAACGTTAGATAACATCAGCCTCATAGCTTGTTTTCATTGCCTCGATAACGTTAGTCTCATCTGTTGCAGCTGCAGTGCATGTTAGCGGCAGCAACTGTAGCTGCAGCTCACGTAAACTCTAATAGAGCGTAGTTTGCTTTGTCATACACTCGATCAGTGATTCTCATTAGTTAATTGTGAGCCGTTCGACAGTGACCTCATCAGACCTAATGATAATGGTTGGTAAGTTTTAGCGTCATCCGTTCCAGGTCACAGAAGCCAACGTCAGTTCAGTGCTATGAATATATAAACGGGTGAATTATGAATGAACGTGAAGGTTTCCCAACAAGAAAAATGTGGCTTATGAATCATGCTGCTGGTTTAGTGGCTATCGGAAATCTACTAGTATCATTGCCTAGTGGGCGTACAGTGTAGTTAATGTGACTACAGCCACTGGCAACATGACCTCCAAACGTCATGGGGCTTTCAGATTAGCTCAAGAACAGTAGAGAGCTTCATGGAAGGGGTTTCCATGGCCGAACAGCTGCATCCAAGCCTTACATCACAAAGTACAATGCAAAGCATCGGATGTTAGAGCAGTGGCGACGTGTTCTCTGGAGTGACAAATCACGCTTCTGTGTGGCAAATCCGATGGACGAAGTCTGGGTTTGGCGGTTGCCATGAGAACAGTACTTGCCTGACTGCATTGTGCCAACGGTAAAGTTTGCCTTCTCATCCGACATCTGTGCCTGAACTCACAAATGTGCTTTTAAAAGAATGGTCAAAGCCAATTCTATATTCATGAAGATTAAGAATGGGACATCATCAACTTATTTATGCATGTAAAGGCATCTGACCCAAAACTTTGTCAATATAGTGGAGGTCTTAAATCTAATTCAGAGTGGTCTTACAATCATAAATGTAACTAGGTGAAACCTGCAGAAACCCTGGTGATAAATGGTACGTTCTTTAGGGTCTTTGCCCATCGCTTTTGCTGTGTTTTTATTGCACATGTTCAAATACTCACACTTGTGTGAGGGTTAAGTTTCAGACACGCTCATTTATGGTTCTTGATAGTTCGCTCCATCATGACATCTCACTTACTGTCTTTCTCTGTGTATGTCTGTCTGTGTTATAGAAACGGAGAGGAAGAAAGGGACTCAAACGTCACCACTGTCAGCAATGTGACAAATCCTTCACAACATCTGTATATTTAAAGATTCATCAGAGACTTCACACTGGAGAGAAGCTGTACAGCTGTGGCTCGTGTGGGAAAACTTTCACAACATCACGTGCCCTACAAAGACACCAAAGTGTTCACACTAAAGAGAAACCGTACACATGTGACCAGTGTGGGAAAGCTTTCTCCACCTCAGGTAACCTGGACACCCACACACGGGTTCACACTGGAGAAAAGCCGTACAGCTGTGACTATTGTGGGAAAGCTTTCGCCACATCATATTATCTACAAAAGCACCGAAGTGTTCACACTGGAGAGAGACCGTACAGCTGTGACCAGTGTGGGAAAGCTTTCAATACATCATGTGAGCTACAGAGACACGAACGTGTTCACACTGGAGAGAAACCATATAGCTGTGACCAGTGTGGGAAAGCTTTCGACACGTTAGGTAACCTGGAAATTCACAGACGAATTCACACTGGAGAGCGACCGTACAGCTGTGACCTGTGTGGGAGAGCGTTCAGTCGATCAGGTGACCTAAAAATCCACCAACGTTTTCATGCTGGAATAAAACCATATGACTGTGACCAATGTATGAAAGCTTTCACTACATCAAGCGAACTACAAACGCACCGGCGTGTTCACTCTGGGGAGAAACCGTACTGCTGTAAGCAGTGTGGGAAAGCTTGTACGACATTAGATGGCCTAGAAAAGCACAGACGTGTTCATACTGGGGAGAAACCGTACCGGTGTGAGCAGTGTGGGAAAGGTTTCAGTCAATCAAGTGGCCTAGAAACTCACGCACGTCTTCACACTGGAGAAAAACCGTACTGGTGTGAGCAGTGTGGGAAGTCTTTTACGTCATCGGGTGGCCTACAATCTCACACACGTGTTCACACTGGAGAGAAACGTTACACGTGTGACCACTGTGGTAAGGCTTTTGCCCATAGTTGTAACCTTAAACGCCACCAACGCAGTCACACTGCTTCATTATAAACATTTTTCAAGCGAGCTGTTTCCTCCTCATGCCCTGATACGTATGTTGTATTCTGAGCATCTCTATTAACTGGTTAAAGACAGCAATATATAACAATATGTTGCAGTTTATATTTTGAGCAGTGAGCATGTAATTGTGACTACGACAACATACAGTCGTGCCCGTCCTCAAATAAGAAAATATTTCTAGCGCTACTCAACCAGTGCTGCAACAAAGGATTATTTTCCCACTGCACGTTAATTGTACATTGTAATTTAATGTATTTTATTTAAGTATGTTGTTGATCAATCACTTAAAAGTTCAGTGTTTACTGAGGATTTATTGACAGTTATGCAATTGAATGTCCATAACTATGTTTTCAGTTGTGTCTAAACACCTTACATAATGAGCAGTAAAATGGAACCTCCACAGCCGTGTTGTAAACACTGTGTGAGGAAAAAGTATCAACTTTATTTTGTGTCTTGATAATATTGCCTAAAGGAAGCATATATAAAGCAAATAGGATTGGTCTGAGCACAGAAAGCTGGACTCCTCCATCATGGACTCAGTCGAGTTTGATCCACAGCGAGACGCTGGAGGGTTTGTGAGGCTACTGGAGGAGGATCATTTCAGCTTCTTCCTGGAACTCTTTTCATGGCATCATACTTCATGTGGATGTACTCTACAGCACCAAACACACACCATCAACTCAGCCTTTGTCCAGAAAATCATGCAGTAAGTCATAGACAACACAAAAGATCAGGTAAAGTAAAATAATTATATGTAATGCTGTTCTATTACTTATGTTGTGTTAGAGTCTTAAATGATCATCAGTGATTTGGCATCACCGCATGGTACTGTTTATTGTGCACATGGGAATTGAAAACAAAATTAAAAATCTTGCACTGTATGGAGACAATAGAGTAAAAATAACACAAAGACTAGGATTGTAGGTTTTTTTTGAGGTGATGCTCTGCAGAACAAAGACACTTGCGTGTTTTCTGCATCTCAAACTGGCCTTTAAAATGATTAATACCTATTTTTAGTTTTGGTCACTCTGCACATCAAACCACAGCACTTGCGTGTTTTCTGCATCTCAAACTGGCCTTTAAAATGATTAATACCTATTTTTAGTTTTGGTCACTCTGCACATCAAACCACAGCAGCAGCTTCCTCCTGCTGTGGTGTGAGGATTGTTGGCAGCTCACTAAAATGTGCCCTGCTTTGGCTGATGGTGATGTGTTTGTGCTGAAATGTGTAAACTTGTTTTTTTAGAAGCAACTTTGTGGTTGTCCAACTTCCTGAGAAATCCCCTCCAGTTATATTTGTATTTATATTTCTTCAAACATCAGTGGTGTTTGAAGAAAGATTTTTTTATTCGCTTATTGGCCTAAAAATGTCAAGAACTGTAAAACGCCCAACTATACAGGTGGGCAAATTAAATAAAAAGTGTTAGTATGGAGTCTGTCTTAACTGTGATTATCTACTCCTCAGTTTCTCTCTATCTCCTGGGGCCTGTACCATGAAGTGAGTTCAACATACCCAGTATCACTTTTTGTGATCTAGCTTCTCTAACCCTAACAATTGTGATCGGGGTAAGCGGTACCACAAAGCTGGTTATCAACTCTGTAAGTCAATACAGCAGTGGTTCTCAACCTTTTTTGGGCCAGCGCCCCCCTATCCACTATCCAGACCCCTTACCGCCCCCCATCAAAAAAGATGTTGACTATTTGCCCTGAATATATTTTGATTTTTTAATTGTTACTATTGTTATTAAAAACATGGAAAATGTAACAAAGCCATGTGAAAAGTAATTATATTTAACTAATAAGTGAATGTTCCTCACAGAAACTGTGTATGAAGTGAAATACTGTTTTCTTGCATGGGGCACTTAATAAATGGGGGGTATGGGGGTCCTCCCCCAGAAGATTTTGAGCTTTAAACACTTAATTTCCTGCATTCTGGTGAAGATTTCTCCCCTTATTTCTGCCTTTTCTGCACCAATTTGGGGTGGAAAAGTCTGTAAATTCAGGTGACAATTCAAAATATATAATTATAATAGAATACAATGTAGTGAGGCTCTCAGGCATTTTTCTTGCTTTTAAATATTTTTCTCCTGTAGATCAACTTATTTAATATCATCCCTGCTGTCTTACCTCCTCTTTTGTGGGGAAGTAACTTATTTAAATGTGTTTATGGCCCCTTTTCATCTCAGTGATAAATTAATCCGTTTTAATTCAGTAACTGACTGGACTTTAGCTCCTATCAGTGTTTCCCACAGAATGATAGTGTAGCTGTGCTGCAGCTGTAACGTTACAGCGTGCTAACCTCGAAAACCCAGCTGTATTTTAACATTAACTGAGCTCTCCTTATTAGCCAGGCCTCTTACATGCTGGCCAGTAACTTCTATTAGCTGGGTCTCCGACAGTGACTGTTGTGCACCTGTGTTCACGAGGGAGAGAGAGAGACAGATCGAGGACGGGAGAGAGAGAGGGACGAGCGAGAGGATGAGCTCCGCGAATTCGCGCTGCCTGCAGCTCTGCAGTCAAATACGATTTTAAATAGGCCTGGTAAAAAAATCAATATCTTGCGGTCAGTGGCCGCCACAAATAAATGAACGTATGGGAAATACCGTGACTTATCTGCTCATGTTCAAAACTTTCTGCTCATTCAGAATCTCTCCCACAGATCTGTGTTCTCTGACATGTAAAAAAAAAGAACGTTAAAGGAGACTAACGTCATTAGGCTATTTAAAGAGAATTCATAACATTTCACTACATGCCCTGTAGCTTACTGCATTATGTTACTGATTCGCTTCCCCTCGCCGTCTGACAGACAAAACTGAATGAGAACGAAACTAACCGATACCACCTGTGATCTCACATAAAGCTCACTGAATAATTCCACACAGCTTAACTTCAGCACCTCTGATAAAGTGCCGCTAACAGTCCCCAACAGAGCGAGACAGGGCTTCAGCTTTTAACCTTACATTTTTATAGCCGAATGAAGCAACCTATGTGTCCGCTTTGGTACAAACTGTCTGCAACTCACAGCGCGAGGAGAGTCGACGTCACTCGCTGGTGTCGCAGCAAAGTTGCTTTCAGGGTGAGTCCGACAGCAGAATATCCCTCTTGTAAATGTGTAACCACTGCGATAACAAGACGTTCACGGTGTATTCCTCAGAGAAATAAACACTTTTGCAGCTAGAAAGAGAGCATCAGTTTTCTAGAGTTTACACAGTAAACGCAATGTGGGTAAAATTTGAGAGATGATACTCTGACTTCCCGTTCCCATGAAGGCAACACGAAGCTGCACCACAAGTAGCTGATGGAGAAAAAATGCATAGTCTCGTCCAGTCTCAGTGGACTAAACTGTCAGGTTTTAATGTTGCAGACCACAGTTTTTTGCAAGTAGTTCAAAGTTTAAACTCGTATTGTTGTGAATCTTAAGTGTAAACTCATCTTAGAATTTCCAACAAACGCCCCCCTTTTTAAAATATTGCTTCCACCGCCCCCCATCGTCCTCGGAACGCCCCCTGGGGGGCGGTACCGCCCCCGTTGAGAAACACTGCAATACAGGGATCCGCAATCCATGGAGATGACCAATCATAGACATAGACATGAAGTCCACTGTCATCAGGGCAGCATATTTTACAAACAGAGAGCAAAGTGTAACACTACAGACATTATTTTAATAGCTGAGACAGGCTGTGTGAAATGGACTGGGAGCAAATAAAAAATAAACACATTTCAAAGCAGTAAGGCTTTCGATCCCGATAGCCGTTAAACGTAGGTGATGAACCCCGGTAAGGGAACCACAGTCGTGGTAATGAAAACCCAGGATTAACCCTGAAGTGACCTCAATAAGCTCAAATCCTGCTTTGTGGTACAGCGTCCAGCTCATGCTCCCTAGGTGATGTTTTTCTTTGTTTCCTGTTTTATTTTGATAAACTCCCCTCTGCTCATTTTAGTTACTTTACTTCCTGCCCAGCCTCCAGACGTCTCTTTAGTCTGCATCTCAGCCTGGACTCCAGATGATCAGCCTTCCTGTCCCATGTGTCCAGCGCTCCAGCCTTTTCCCTAGTGTTTACTTCTCCCAGTGTTTGTGGATCGTTGTTTAAACCTGGACCTGATTGGATTTGTTTGCCTGTTGCATTGCCCTCCTCTGGTTTTAAGCTTTGCCTTCCTCCCCATCCTATTAAGCCTTTTGTATCTTTGATTTGTTCATTAAATCTTCACACTGCACCTGCTCTGCCTCTGAGTCCTATTCCTCGTCTTCTGGTTACCTGCTGTCTTAGTATGAAGTCAGGCCACTACGAGCCTTTCTCTAAATATATAGAAAACTGCACTTTAAGTGTCCAGGCCTTAAAGGTCACAAACTTTCCTGACAGAAAACTTAGAATTCATCCATCCATCGTCAACCGCTTACTCTGCGCACAGGGTCGCAGGGGGCTGGAGCCGATCCCAGCGGACATGGGGCGAAAGGCGGGGTACATCCTGGACAGGTAACAGGTGAAAACTTGGAATGTTTTCTTTATTATCTTTGTCATTCAAACAGTCAGGTTCCTTCCTGCAGAGTTAAATACTAATTTTATTAATCATGTGATAAATGAACCTGGAAAAAAGTGATTGATCATAAGAGTAGTTAGAATTTCTTAACCACGCTAACAGAGCAGCTCTGTGGATCGCAACGTTCATGACTTCAGGCTGAAACATCTCTGTTGGATTGATTGTGATGAAATGTGGTTCAGACCTTCATGTTCCCCTCAGGATGAACTGTTGTAACTCTGGTGAGACCTCCGCTGTAGGCTGTGTTTACGGCTAATCAACTAACGCTAGCATGCTAACATGTTAAATAAAGGTGGTGAACATGGTAGCATCATCATGTTAGCATTTAGTCAAAGCCTCACCAAGCTGCTAGCATGGCAGCAGACTCTTATCAGAAGGTCAGTGTTACCTGTGGGCCTGGGTGGATATAAAGACACAGTGGAGATGAAGGACAGGGAGAACACCACATTGTGGAAGGTCATTTATGGGGCTGGATCTGCAGGAGCTGTGCCATGGGAAGCTAGAAAGATATTAAAAAGTATTTCATCATTATCAATAATGCCCACCTCTGTTATTACTAAAAACTATAAGCATCAGTAAATTTCCTCCCAACTGCAGCAGAGGTGACTGGACAGTAAAGCACAAACAGGAAACTGTGGTTTGAGCTGGCTCTGAGAGAAAAAACACATTGTGATCTCACATCACCGAGTGCTACGATGGGACAAACATCTCTTCAGTGGCCGATCTGTAAGTACGATCTGTTCTGTCCAGTTTTTAGTAACGTAACAAAACAGTTTGTTCAGAAAATGTTCTCGCTTCACTCTGATACAACCTTTAAGAGCAGGACGTGAAACCGGCTTTAAACTGGATGTTAAAGGGTTAATGTGAGTTTCCTGGAGTGAGCTGCAGTGTTGGACACTTTAAAGTTATCTAAGAGGGTCAGTCGTCCAGGTCCAGGATGTCCAGACGTACTAAGTCAAAGTAACTGGCTCCTCTGTGTGTTTGTTCTGTGTTGCCTTCAGGGTCCCATCACCAGAAAAGTCTGGTGTTATTCTCATCATTGTAGATGTTCTGACTCTGGCTCAGGCTAACTTTGCACTCAGCTCCAGCATGTAGAGATGAATAAGTTCTGTAGAACATGTGTTCTTAAAGCTGATGCAGGTGACAAAGACTCAAACACACAATGATGTTAAAGCTGGAAGATACTGTGAGCGTTCAGTGAGGATCAGGGTCTCCATCTTCTCTGAGCTGTACGCTTGTTGTGTCTGCTGTCAAACCTCAAACCAACCTGAGTGTGATTTCTCTTTAGTTCTGACCTCACTGCTGAGCTGCACAACAAACCAAGGTGAGTGAACTCCTCTGCCAGCGTCTGAGACTCACTGTCTCACAAACCCTGACAGAAAAGTCAGTGTTCATTTACATTCACAGATCAGTCAGGCTTTTAATAACAGGACCTAAGAGGCTTTTCATCCCAGCAGACTCACTTTTCAGGACTCAGTTCCACCTGGGTTCCTCACATCTGGGCCGGATCAGGATTCTGTTGCTATAAACACAGACTCACCGGCCACTTTATTAGGAACACCAGTGGCCTGTACTACGAAGCAGTGTAACTGGGTTATCCAGATAAATTTAGGAGCAACATTGCGGTTACCCTGTATTCGTGAGCTACACACACAACATCTGTCCTAAGCAGGATATTAATACACACCACTTTAAAAAATATTTTTAGAGTTCCTCCTGACTTGTTCTACTGCGGTTGCAGCTAAAATGAAGTTATTCTTAACACAACAGCATTGCGTTCATACAGCGAGTCCTGCAGCCTCCGTATGAGGGAGGAGAAGTTTATTAATTAATTGGCCAGTTTCACAGCCCATCTGTAGGCTCTAAATGAATTATCCTTATCCTCGGGTTAATAAACCAAGAAAAAAAATCCTAGATGAAAGTGACAAATTTACATGAAGAAAACTCGGAAACTCCCTGAAATTGAAGTCACAAAAAATCAAAATCACTCTCGTATTTCCTCCTGAATACATCCAGTCAACGCCAAAGTCTCTAAGGTGCATAATATTATGACTTGTGACCACAGCCATCAGTGCTGCTGGGTAGAGAGGAGAGTGAACCAAAGCCTTTCAGCCTGAAGTGAAGTTACTCTTTAATGAAACCACCATCTTTACTGAGCCTTTACTGAGAGCTGCTGGAAAACAACCAAACTACAGTTCAGCCTGCTGCAGCTGCCACTCGCAGATCATGTAGGAACACAGATGAGACACGCTGACGATGAAAAATGTTTCTTCCTCATGCTGATGAAAATGTGACCCTGCAGCTTTTTGTTTCTCTGTTTCACATCAGTGCTGCGTGAAAGTAAGTTTTAGGAGGCAGCGTTGGTTCATGAAGGTTCTGAAGTTGTTTTTGGGACATAAACATGTTTCCACTGCTCGAGAACTCAGAGAACATATTTAAACCTGAGGCTGTGATTTACAACATGAGACATCTTTGAGTCTTTACTGTCTGCAAATGAAGGAACGAGCTGTTATGAAACCATCACAGAGGCTGCTTCAGGTTCAGGTTTTGGTTTCAGGGCTTCTTCTTTGTTGCACTTAAAGGGTTATTTAGTTTGGACAAACATGCTAAAGATCATCAGTGTGTCATGTCAACCCTCCAGCCTCTCTGACTGTGAGTCCCAGCAGCTCTCAGCTGTTTACAGGAGAGTCTGTCTCTCTGAGCTGTGAGGAGGACGACAGCTCTGCTGGATGGACGCTGAGGAGGAACACAACCAGAGACACCAGGACTCAGTGTGGAGCTGACTGGGGAAAACCAGCTGGTTCTTCCTGTTACATCAGCTCTATGCGCCCATTGGACAGTGGAGTTTACTGGTGTGAGTCCAGAGAGGGAGCAACCAGTAACACCATCAGCATCACTGTCACTGGTAAGATCAGACTGTGGAGTTAGTGTTGATGAAGCTGTGTGTAAATGATGAAATGCTGTAGTTTGTCTCTGTGTTGAGGTGGACCAGTGATCCTGCAGAGTCCTGTCCTCCCTGTGATGGAGGGACATGATGTCACTCTGCACTGTAAAACAGAGACCCCTCCCTCCAACCTCCCAGCTGGTTTCTATAAAGATGGCTCCCTCATCAGGACTGAGCCTACAGGTCACATGACCATCCACCATGTTTCCAAGTCTGATGAAGGCCTCTACAAGTGTGACATCAGAGGTCATGGAGAGTCTCCATCCAGCTGGATCTCTGTCACAGGTGAGGAGCTCAAAGATAATTCTCAAACTGACCTGGTTTTGTTTTCTACATTGAGTTCAGCAGGTTTCAGGACAGCAGATTTCAGGCTAAAACCAACATGGACAGAGATTCTGAATTCACCTCTGTGTGTCTTTCTGTTAGCATGCTGTTGAATTTCTCATCCATTTATTTTTATTTCAGTGCAGAAACCCAACACAAGTCCTACTCCAACCACCTCTCCTCCTGGTTCCTCCTTTGTTCTTCCCTTTGTGGTGTGGACTCCTATTGTATCTTTCTGTGTTATGACTGTGCTGGTTCTCCTGGTTCTCCTGCTTCTACTGGTGAGACGATGCATCCGTAGGAATCCTCAAGGTTAGATACAGACTCAGACAAGAAAAAAAAAAGACTAATTGTGTTTCATATTTTATTTACAGCCACTTGCTGCAGTTCACATTAAAAGTCACTTTTCACTGTTGCCATTTACCTTTCTATGAACACTTCATAACAGTACATAAAATGTGAAATTTTGCAGTAGGATTATAATTTAATTATTAAGTAAATTATCATTTACAATGTTGTTATACATATTTGGAACTGTAGACTTTCAAATTTCCATTTTTTGAACAAAAAGGATTTCTCGTTCATGTTGGCTCAACAGATTAATACTGATTTAAATTTCTGCTAGTATTAAAAGTTGGGGATGACGACATCACATTCACTGATTCACAGGACGTTGCATATTTGTTGTTGCTAAGCATTGCTAACTTGACTGTGGAGCCTCAAACATCTAAAAATGACACAAAAGGGCTACCGATGACTTTATAATGCGACACCAAAAGGTCTTGACCAAGCGTCAACATATGACTCAAGAGTGAGAACAAGTTGGTCAACCAGTGCAGCAGTGAGGGTCACTAATGGGTTTCAATAGTTTCTAGACAACAGTGTGTAGCGAGATGAGGATGGGATTCTAAGTAGGCAACAACGTTGCCAACAACGCCACCTGGAAAATTACCCCAGGAGAATAAAAAATATTTTATTAACAAAATACTAATTAGACACAACTAAACCAAAAGTAATAACAAAAAAAGAATACCAATTAAATATACCGATCAAGAGGGCATGCCATTTCTGAATAGAATAAAAGAGTGAGCCTAATAATTTAAAATACAATTGTCACACTTGTGTGTGTGGAGCACAGGGCAGAGCAGGTGAGCACCCAAACGCAGGACACGAAAGCCGGCAGGTACAGTTCAGTAATTTTATTAACAAAAAACAAAAGGCAACAAAAGGCGAGCACACTTACAGGTGAGTGGCTGAATAACAAAGTCCAAAACAAAGTCCAAAGTGAAATCCAAATGAACCAAGAACCAAAATCCAGAAAACAAAGAGACAGGGAAGGCACACACAGAACACACGGGAATAATCCGACAAAGAGAAGACAGAAACACCAGGAATATATACAGGGACTAACGAGCAGGGCGGGAGCAACACAGGTGACATGGATCAAGGTTAATGAGGGACAGGCTGGGAGAGAGAGAGCAGAGGGAAACAGAGAGACTGACAAGACAAGCAGACACGGGGCAGAGTGAATGAGCAACAAGACAGAAACGCACACATGTTACCAGGACACAGAGTACAGGAGACTAACCAGAGTAATGTAAACAACTACTAAGACTAAAGACAAGAAACTAAAACCCTGACTTCAACAGGACACACAGACAGGATCATGACAACAATATACTATTTAAAATACACAGTGGCAAAAAAGGATAAAGCAAAACACCAAAAATAAATCAAAACATGCAAATCAATTAATTCAAAACCAACACACAAAAACAGAAAATTGAAAAACACACACCCAAAACAAAATGCCAATGTATAAACTAAAGATACAGTAACTAGACTCAACCAACAAAGAAATACTAAAACCGGCAAGCTTAGATCAAAGACAGAGCTGGAACTGGGCCGACCAGGCAGAGGGTAATCCCGTAGAGGGAGAGAAAGCAAAGCCGAGACACGAGAAAGACGGACCGAGCCGCCGTTTAAACCCCCCGCCGAGGCAGCAGTGCAGCAGATCACTAGTGGGAGGGAAGATTTAGCACCATTATATTATACTGTAATATATTATATATTTGACATGGTATATATATTCAATCAAATGGGTTACAATACAAGAGACATGCATACATACCCCCACGGTTCCACAGCGCACACACATAACCGGCCACAGGCCAAAGCGAGACAGCCCGCACAGCAAACGATCGCTCTAAAACAATCAAGGGAGCATAGCGTTTAACCGCGATGCACTAAATGCACACAGCAGACAGTCCCACCGGCATACAAGCAGACAGCACTTACCGCGCGGACTGAGAGCAATGTCTCGTGCATACAGAACGCCGCCCAGGCGACTCCACAGGTTTAGGGCTGTTAACCACTGGATAAACTTTTATAAGCCATGACAGCACTCGAACGCTTAAGGTCCACCAGAACGCTGGATCACTGTCGCCAACAGTCGAGACGCCCATCCCAGGTAAGAAAGAGACTGTGCAGTGCCATATCGTGGCGGGAGGAAGAAAAACCCTCAACCTGCCACAAGTGGAACTCTACAGCTCAGAGGAAGAAGAGATTTCAGGCTGTGAGACAGGACACACAGGACTTGTTAAGAAAAACATTAACAGTTGAGTCTTTGCATGTAGAAAAAAACAGAATATCACCAGACTTGTACTTTAGAAACATTAGAGTTTACATACAGGATATAAATGTGTGTCATAGCTTGATGTAAGATTTGAGACAGATTGATGATCCAAACCTGCTTGTGCATTTTCTGCATCTCAAGCTGGCTTTTTATAACGTTGATCTTTTAGTGTATTTTCACTCTGCACATAAAACCACATCAGCAGCTTCCTCCTGTTGATTGCAGTCATACCGTGGTGTGGAGTTGGTGGTTTGACATGACAGCGGTGACAATGACGTGCTTGTCAGTTTTGAGCCTTGTGGTGAAATGTGTGAACTTCAGAAGCTTTGTGGTCGTCAGGCTTCTTCAGATAAACATTTCCCAGATGTATTTGGTCTTACGTCATTGTTAGCAGTTGTGTTGTGGTGAAAAAGCTGTAAAAACCAGTTGCCATTTATAAATGTCATGGTTTAAGTAATTCTCGTTCTTTTGTGGAGGATTGAACCCGGGTCTCTCACACCAAAGGCATAGTCTTATCCATTGTGCCATCGCCACCCCGTTGCGCCATTTTACTTTGATACATTCGTCCTTGTGTGTTTTGTTGGCTTTACTTCCTGTTTTATTTTCTAATGTTCTGCCTCTTCTGTCTTGTCTAGCTTTGCTTCCTTGTGAGAGTTAAATTTCCCTGACTGTCCCTTGTTGTGCCTCCTCCCTCTTGAGTGTCTTCTTCCCTGTCAACCTTAAGTTTGATGGTATTGTGGCTCTAAAAGCGTTTTATTTTTTATTGTCTGGGTTTTTGCCTAGTTTTGTGTTTTGAAGCATTATCCGCTTTCCAACACAATTGTGTCACAAATGGTTCAGTACTCAAGCTTCACTCAGAAAATGCACACAACCCTCTGCTGGTGAAAATGTAATGCAACAAAGCTGATAAGGTTTTTTATTCAAGAACCAAATTTTCTTCACAGTCTTTCTTTTTTTAAAACTTAAAAACCAGCTTTCAAGAACACAACAACAACAAAAACACCAAACACTATGAACAATGCTTTCTCCATGGTTTAGCTTCAGTTTGATGAGAGTAATGCCCTCCAAGATTCAAATCTGTCGAACCCGGTGTGGCCTGTCAAAGGAGTCATGAGTGATCCAGTGTGTTCGCTTCAGATGCTTAACATCACTAGTGATGTAATGACAGAAGCTCCGAAACAGAGGTCCATTGAAAAAACTTTCAAGAGTTTGAAGCAAGTATCAGAGCATCAGTGTCGGACATAACATCGCAACTCACACGCTCTTTAAAATCAGACTTCCGCAGAGAGCAACATATTAGTGCATGATGTGATCCCTGTCTGTCATGCTAGTAGCTAGATCGTCACTAAAAAAGGTCCTGGAAAAGGATCTCTAGAAAATAGTGGGAACCCTGTGTGCATCTAACATTGATTTACAGCATTAATTATATTGAAACAACATAACTATAGCGGAGATACTGCTGGATACTCTGGGGGAGGTTCTTAGATTTCTTAGAACTTCATGAAACTCTGTTTCAACAAATTCATTTCTAATGTAACAAACTTGCGTGATGACGAGTTCTCCGTTTCAACAATTCACTACCACAACAGGGCATGTGAGCCCTTGCTGTTGCAGAGCGGAGCGGCTCACGCTGCACTGTTTGTCTGAACGTGTCACGTGTCCAAATTACACCACAATTGCGACACTGCACTCCCTTCAGTCCGCAGCAACTCACCAGCCACGTGTGAGGTTGATTGGATGAACGGTTCTTGACATAATCGAAATACAAACAGAAACACACACACACAGATTTCTTTATTAGAGATATGCATCGTGATTGGCTGTTAAGTTAGTCCTGCCCTGCCATAGTCACAACTACATGAACTCTGTTCACCAGACGCTTTGGTGATCTCAAATAAAAAACATGAAAGACTTTTCGACCCCATGCTCCTCTTCTATTCATGGCGTAGTGCTTTAAAGTGTGTTTGTGTGCTTGTGTTGCAGGAAGCGGACCTCGGACCTGCGCGGGGCGTCGTAACTATGACAACTTCAGAGGGCATTTGGCAGGAGGAGGAAGGTTTCCTGGAAGCCAACGAAACAGGTAGAGAAAAGAGGTGGTGAACAACAACGGATTCTATATTGATGATGTCTTGATTATTTCAATGTGTGTGTGTGTGTGTGTGTGTGTGTGTGTGTGTGTGTGTGTGTGTTGTGTGCATGTACAGGAGCATGAGAAGGGACATCTGGTCGATCACCAGATACAGAGACCTGGACGCCACCGACGACCTTAACTACTTTTAAACACAAAAAACACGTGAAACCCAGTCGGGTGGGGTAAATTTTTGGGGAAGCCAGATGAGAGGGGATGTCCATTTTTAGGGCTAAAGAGACAATTATCTAAAGTATTGTGCTATTACAGTGCAGGGTAAAATTTTAAACAAAATTGAATCATAGTTTAAAGATGCACTTATTACTACACACCCTGAAAGTTGCATTTACCGACATGTACACTCTGCACACATTGCTGCAGTTCAGTTAAGTTCAGAGAGAGAAGAAGGTGACATTTCACTCACCCTTTTTGAAGAGGAAGGCCATTCTCCTGTCTTTCATGGTGGTGAAGTGGTCAATAACTAACTTATAGAACTTGCCACTGGCCTTTAGGCCTTTCCTCCACAACAACCGAGTTAGTTGATAATTTGGCTAGTTTGACCTGTCTGTCCGGTCTACACGTGTTCCTCTGATAAGTTTTTATTGGCTGGTATCGGGAGCATAAGCTGGAGCAACTTGTAGACCTTGAAGAGCTTGGTCTGTAGGTCATCCTCAATAAGAAGCTTTATCAGCTCCTCTGGTGGCTTGTGGAACAGCTTCTTGTTGTACAGTGTGATGCAGCTCATTCCTTAACTTCAGTTCATCAAGGAATGGATAGGTCTTGATCAGCTGAACCAGCTCAGTGCTGGGAAATGCAATGGGTTTGCTGAAAGATGCAAATGATGTGTGATCCAACACATGGGGAAAAAAATCAACTTTTCCATATCTGTGTATCTTGGGCTCATGTGCAATACTGTACTGTCAACAATCTGGAAGTAAAGATGTCAGAAAGATGCAACATGTTTCCTTGTCTTCTTCTTGGTGCTGGCTAAGCCCCTGCTCCAGATCCACCCTTCTGCGGGTTCTCCGACTATCTGGACTGTTTCATCATAAATGCCAATGAATATCGCATCTGGTAGCTTTGACAGCACAGAGCGTGCTTTGTATGTGATCCTGGCACTTTTTTGATTTCCACCGTCTCACTTTGCAGAACCTGGAATAGTGGCTCCGTGAGGCAGAAAACTGAAAGACCCCGAGCAGGAAAGTAAAAAATCTTCAGGTTTTTGCTTCAAGGCCGCACTCTGTGCAATTGGCTCTTTGTCCCATCCTGGCTCTTTCATTATCTTGTCGAAAGCGATACAGAGTGAAGAAAGTTAATTTAAAGTGATTTAATCTTCAGTGCTCACCGTCATTGCTGCATTTAATTTATGCTGTAACTAATGTTTTGTTCACAGCACCATATATACTTTCCTAGAAATTATATATTACACAAATATTGTCCTATGTCCAATGTAAAACAAAAATCCAACTTGAAACTAACTTCACCACTGTCCATTCTCCCACACGTGCCGGTTTTACAAAAAAGAAATTGCATTTAATATAATGGACGAACCACACAGCACTATCCAGCAGTTCCAACCGTGATGTGATGTCATTATTGGGATATGAGATTACCTATATTGGGATAAGAATTTTTTGCCATATCGCACAGCCCTACTTTACTCCATTAAGGTGATGGTGTTGATCGGCCTGATGACGTCCTGAGCGAATCAATTATTAAATGCATTGGCAACAAGTTTAATAAGATGTTGATTATTTGTGGTACCCCTACTATGGAGTCTGCACCCATCTTCCTAAACTCCGTAAGCTTACGTTCCTTCTCGGCCACTACGCTCCTCCAACGAACGCGACCTGGTTCTGCCATCCCTACACACAAAGCAATCCCTGTCCCAGCTGTTCTCATCTGTGACACCATGGTGGAACGAGCTACCACAGGCCATCAGAGCAGGGGCGTCCCTCTCTATCTTCAAGAAGCACTTGAAAACTCATCTCTTCCGAGGACACTTCCTCCTATAACACTTCTAACCCCCAACCTCTTACATGCACTTTAATTACATTTCTCTTGTATTGATTAACTCTTACTATTTTCCCTAGGTATTCACCCCATTGATGCCATAAGGGCTGTATCTCTTACTAGTATTTATTGCTGCTTTTACTAGTTTGTGTTGTTGATCTCTTGCTGCATTAATGCTTTGTTGATGCTTGTGTGCTGTTCTTCAAATGTAAGTTGCTTTTTGTTAAAAGCGTCTGCCAAATAATTAAATGTAATGTAAAAGAGGACCATATGTTGACAGTTTTCACAACCTTTTTATTGTTAAAGTTAACACTAATCATTACATATATCAACACTCACTAAATCAAGGGTTATTGCCTGTGTCGGTATATATACACTGAAGTCAAGGCTTTCTTAAGATCATTTTGTGAAAATCATGCAGCTCTCACCTACAAAGAGGAAGTGGGTGGGTTTAACTGTAGAGATGGACAGTGTGGTGGTGATGTGTTGATTTCATATCCGCTAGTGGTACAATGGGACAAACATCTATACAGTGGCTGCTCTGTAAGTACAATCTGTCTAAATCTGCTGTGTTGGAAGAGAACATATGACTGAAAGGTCTCATTAGGAGATTTTATTCATCAGCATAAAAAACGGGCAACATGAAGTTATACAAACAATGTTATTGATAAAACACAAACAAGGAACGATTCATTTAGTTTAACAGTTTAATATGTTAAGAAAACAATATCCAATGATTGTCTGAAATCAAAATTGTTGATGTCTGAATTTTTTTCACGTCACTTTACAAATCAGTGGATATTTTTGATGAGGAGGACGGCTGCTTTACTGCAGACACTCACTCAGTTACATAAAGAGTCTTCTTGGCTCTGCACTCACATTAATATGAAAATGGCAGCTCATCATGAGGATTATGAAGAAGTGACACTAAAACTCTTTAGAATATAAAAGCCAGTAAAATATTATTCATGTGTCTGTGTGCGGTCGGTTTGATGACGGTTGTATTGTGCTTAACTTAAAGAAGGAGCTGGATGGAGACACATGTTTTGTCAGATCAAACCAAGCCAAGGAGCAACCAGTCTGTTTATGTTATGTTAACACCTCTGTTAAGGAAGTCATGAAGCACCAAATAGTCTGTGTTTGACATAATACAAATGAGATACTGTGAGAATTTCTGTGAGTTTTCTTGTCTGTTAAACATATACCTCAAACCAATCTGAGTCTCACTTCCGTTCAGGGCCGACCGTCATGCTGTGCTGCACAGCCACCCAAGGTACCAACCTTTATAAAGTGTCATTTAAAAAACTGTAATAACTCAATCAGCACTTTATTGAGCTCCAACATCTCTGGGGAAACAAGTTCAGAATCTGTGTATTTATTATGTTAAACGTAAACACAGATTATGTATTTAACTTCTATATTTCAGTTTTGCTCAAAATACAATACATCCTCTCCAGTGTTGTTGTCTGTGAGTCCCAGCAGCTCTCAGTTGTTTGAAGGAGAGTCTGTCTTGCTGAGCTGTGAGGAGGATGACAGCTCTGCTGGATGGACGCTGAGGAGGAACACAACCAGAGACACCAGGACTCAGTGTGACAACTGGGGAAAAGCAACTGGTTCTTCTTGTAACCTCAGCTCCATCGTCGCATTGGACAGTGGAGTTTACTGGTGTGAGTCCAGAGAGGGAGCAACCAGTAACACCATCAACATCACTGTCACTGGTAAGATCAGACAAGTATTGATGAAGCTGTGTGTAAATGATGAAATGCTGTAGTTTGTCTCTGTGTTGAGGTGGACCAGTGATCCTGCAGAGTCCTGTCCTCCCTGTGATGGAGGGACATGATGTCACTCTGCACTGTAAAACAGCGACCCCTCCCTCCAACCTCACAGCTGGTTTCTATAAAGATGGCTCCCTCATCAGGACTGAGCCTACAGGTCACATGACCATCCACCATGTTTCCAAGTCTGATGAAGGCCTCTACAAGTGTAACATCAGCGGTCATGGAGAGTCTCCATCCAGCTGGATCTCTGTCACAGGTGAGGAGGTTAACTTTGATTTCAGGACTTATTTCATCCAGAGATTCACCTGACCAGGTGGATTCTCTCTACAGGTAAACCTACAACCACAGCCCGGCCCACAACTACAGCCCCGCCCATCTCTACAGCCCTGCCCCCAACATTAACTACTAACTTTGTCTTGACGACCTCTGCAACACCGCTTCCTCCATCGCCCCCTGTCTCAGACCCCCTCCAGCTTGTGTTTAGACTGGTCTGCCACCTGGTGGTTTTCTGTCCGTATTTAATCTCCACTGTCCTCATGGTGTCTTTATATCGACACAGGGCCACAGGTAACACTCTGAATCATTCACTGACCTTTAAATCAATGTATCAATCAATCAATCAATCTTTATATAACTCATCAACCAATCAGTCTCACTCTGTTGTTGATTGACAGATGTTTCTAACAGAAGCTGATAAATGATCTATATTTTCTTTCTAACCTGCTCTGACTGCAGGACATGTACTACCCTTCTCTATGGGGATGACCCCGCCCACCCACGGGGAGGAGGGACTGGATGACGACTATGATGATGTGATCACTTTTGTCACCACAGAGCATCACTTCTGAGCTGATCCAGTGTGTTCAGTCTGTTCTGGTTCTTAATGAAGCTAAAATGTTAGAGTCATCCGCAAATAAACCTCAGATTTCCTTCATGGATCACAAACAGCAGAGGATCCACAAAGCTTCCCTGTGGAACTCCTCATGTTCTATTTTGACTTGTAGATGATGTTGAACTCAGGATCTCAGACTTCAGCAGCAGTGACAGTCTCACTTTAAACTCTTCTAATCTTATACTGTAAGCAGATGTTTGAGTGCAGTTAGGATTAACTCAGGTTTAGTGATGCCTGATCACTCAGAGAAAGACTCAGGTGAACTTGATTCATGATACAGGTGTGAATGCATTATACAAAGCTGCCGACATGTTTTTGGTCCAAATGAAATCTGATACTTTTTCAGGTTGTTGATTTTTGTTTGGTTCAGATGTTGTGGAAGAATACTGGCATGTTTTTAAATCTCACCAGATCAAATAAAAGCAAATGATGAGCATCTTCTCTCTCAGTGTTTCGTTCCCATGCGATGATGTGGTTTTGTCGGTGGGTTTATCACTTCCCTTATACCAAACAGTTTTGTCATAGCTGCTGACACTTTGACACATAGTGGTATACAAAGGAAGGTAGAAGGAGGCTTTTATGGCTGTTCAACACACTGGGAGAAGCCCTGTAGTGATGTATTTCAGCACTACAGGTAGGTGTGTGATATTTCTCAGAAAATTCAGAGTAATGAGGTGGTTGGGGTGGAAAGACAAACTTTCACAGAGGAGGCAGATTTTTGTATCCCGTGTTAAACAAAATTTTTAATGTTTTTATTGAAGTAAGAATATTCTGTTTCACTTGGTGTTGTGGTGTATTTTTTTGTGTTCTAGTAATTGTAGTATTTGTAGTATTTTAGTTTTCTGACTTCAAAAGTGAAATTGAAATACTTTGTAAGAAAGTGTGCTGTTTCACAACGGTAACTATTAATTGTGTTTTCAAAGTCATGCATATCTTTTTATTTTTAACTTGTCCAGATGTTGCATATTTAATGTTGCTAACATGAACACTGCCCTACACGTACAAAAATGTACTTAAAGGGAACCCAGGCAATGAAAAAGCGATGCCAAGGGATCTTGACCAAACATCCATATGTGACGAATTAGGAGTGAGGAGGTGTTGATTTCTGCGGCAGAACAGAGGAAACATCAATCCAGGGTGCTGGGTGAGTCCAGTCTGCTGGATGTGTGTTTATGTCTAAATGTTGAGAGATGATCACTGCTGCTTCCAATGTTAGATGGCTGCGTCTGTCTCCTAAAACTTTCATTTATTTACACACCTTTGAAGGAAATATAGCAACTTCCTGATTCTGAAATTAGACATATTTTAATACAACCATCATTGATTGAACAACACATTTTAAACTTAAGGGTAAATATTAGAGGTAGACCGATTAATCGGTCGATTATTGGCGTTTTTAACATAATCGGCATCGGCCAATATCCAAGTATATCAAGCCGATTATTAGGCAGGCGCATCTATGGGCAGCCTAGTGTTGTCGTTTTGTTTATTTAATATATTTTTATACATTATTTATACAATTTATTTATATATGTTTTTTTACATTATACATTTTTAATTTATAAGTGCAGATTGTTCATTGTTCAAGTGTTCAATAAATGTTTTTGTTGAGAAAGTTTGTCTGTTAAGTAACTATCATTTCTTTTACATTTTATATTTCAAATACAGGTTAAAAACCAAGCAAATATCGGCCAAATATCAGCCAAAATAAATCGGCAGCATTAATCGGCCATCGGCCGACCCGGATTTCAAAAGATCGGTATCGGTATCGGCATCGGCGTGAAAAAAAACATATCGGTCGACCTCTAGTAAATATATAATCATAAATATTAAGATGTTGGCGTTTCACATCCTACCACTAGTCACCCAAGTCTTAAGGCTCAAGTGATCAAAACTATTAAACCAAAAACAATTAATAAAACAGAAGAAAAAGCGTCAAAGCAGCAATTCAAAACAGACCGTGGGGGCAACAATCTTTTCTGACTGACAGCTGATTTTGTTTTTACTTTATTATTGAAAAATGAGACGCAGAATTGTTATTTTATTTAGTTTAGAAATGATGCTCAGTGGTGACATCAGCAGTGACACCATCATACGGTTGGTCCAATCCCTCAACATCTTCTCTGAGTGGAGCTGTTCTCGTGGAAACAGGAGGGTGTCTTCCTGCAGAGTTAAGTAATCATTTCATTAATAACCTGATAAATTAACCTGGGTATTTATTGTGTGATGAAGATGAACTGTAGCTATAATTAGCTAACTAAATAAATAAATATAACTTTGGTGTCAGAATTTTCATCTAGCGCCATCATCAGGTCAGCATTTAAATTTGTCTAATTCTTTGGTTTTGACCAAATACCTGCAGAACTAATGACATTTCTTGTTAAAGAGGATTTCCCCGCTGTTTTTTCAATATGAACATTGATTTGAGTTAAAGAATCAGGATCCAGAGACGGGATATTGTCTGAATGGTGTATTTCAAACATGTAGGTAAAGCATGTGTGGGGCTTGCCTAGTGAGTGTGTATTTGTATTATATAGTGTGTGTGTGTGTGAATAGAACACACACACAGAAACATGAGGTAAATTAAGCAAAAACTACCATCTCCTGTTATCCTTGGATAACAATGTAAATTTGCTGTCCCCTCAAAATAACACAGATGTTAATGTCTAAACTGCTTGCAACAAAAGAGAGTACACCCCTTCTTTAAGATGACTGCTATCAGCTGATGGGCTGGGATTGTGACCTTAGACTGACTCTCTTGCCTGGCTGAACTAATGTTACACTTGATTTAGTAAATGTTTGCATGCTAACATGCTAAACTATAAACACTATAGTGTTGTTAACATTTAGCTGCTAGCATTGCTGTACATATTAGAAGGTCAGTGTTACCTGTTGGCCTTTGTCGATATAATGACAACATGAGAACAGTGGCTACGCAGTATGGTGAGAAGACCACCAGGTGGCGGATCACGTTCTTCACAGTTGTCTGGGTTGGATCTCCAGCAGATGAAGCTGTTCCCTCGAGATCTCGAAAAACAAATATTATAAAAAACAAATATTACACTAGGCTCTGAACATTAAAGCAAAAGTGTATGGATCCTACATCAGCTTTGACTGTGAGATGTGGTTTCTTCACTTTAATGTATAAACTGTATTTATACAAAAATCCCCCAAATCTAATGCCATACTTTATTGCAATGTGGTGATATCTGTGGCCAAAAGTTCACATAAAACATGAAGCTTCACTTCACTTTCAAACATGACAATGTGGCAGCAACACAAATTAAATTGAAACTCTCACACCAAAGTTTTTTCCAAAAATACAGAAAGACAGTGTTATGACTTAATATAGTCAATAGCTGATCTTCAAAATGAGCTGCAATCACTTCTACAAGCCACCAGGTGTCACTGTGCTCTCTGTGTCTAGAGCCCCAACACCCTCAGCCAGTCACCACCGGCACTGCTTCACACCGCTCACACCATACTGGGTGAGTTTGTAACGGAGTTTAAGGTTGTATATGAGTAATGAGTGTAAAATAGTTTGGTAACATGTAACAACCAAAGACAATAGCTGTTGTCATGTAAGACTTTTGAGTACACACTAAAGTTCGTTACGTTTTGGCCATTAGCAGCAGTCTTAAGAAAAGGAAAAGATGGTACTAAAAGGAGAAAAGCCCTGAAGAAAACTGGCAGAGAAATTGGCACTAAATGATACAAAATGACAGATATTGTCACCAGCAAGGCAACAGCACATTGATGTGACCTTGATTTCCTTGAAATCTGTGACAGTAACCACGTCTGTGTATAAAACCTCAAGTCTAACTACTGAACCTCCTGAGCTTCTCCAAATTTCCAACTGACCAAAATATCAACTGAGCAGCTTCCTCACCTCTGACAAACAGCCAGCTGGGTGGAGACTCTCCACGATTACCGATGTCACACTTGTAGAGGCCTTCATGAGACTTTTTAACATGGTGGATGGTCATGTGACCTGTAGGCTCAGTCCTGATGAGGGAGCCATCTTTATAGAAACCAGCTGGGATGTTGGAGGTAGGGGTCTTTGTTTTACATTGCAGAGTGACATTATCTCCCACCATCACAGGGAGGACAGGACTCTGCAGGATCACTGGTCCACCTCAACACAGACAATACAAACAGGATCAGTCATATAAATCTGAACATGGAGAAAGATGAGAAAATGTGTTTGTATGTACAACCAGTGAATCTAATCATGTTTGATGAATATCAGAGGAAAATATAATTTAAAAAAGACAAAAATATTCTGTGGACAGGTGTAACCAGAAAGGGTTACTATTGACGTAAAAATCAATTCCAAACTTTATCAAGCAGTTTTGCAGGACAATGTGTGGCCATCTGTCCGCCAATTGATTCTCAGCAGAAGATGGGTGATGCAACAGGACAACAACCCAAAGTACAGACGAGTCCTTAACTTGATTGAGATTCTGCGGCATGACGTCAAGAGCATGATACCTATGTTTACCAAAAAAACCTTTTGCACCTCTAAATCTGTAATTTTTTGAAGCTATGCTAGGTTGTGGTGCCACAGTGACTTCCTGCTTACATAGTCCATTGGTCTTGGTTGGACAGCAATACATATGTTTCTCACCAATCTATTTTTAGACGTTACTTTAACCTTTAATGATGAAACTAGCTAGTAGTTACTGGGAACCTAGGAAGTACTTTGTGTTCCAACTTAGTGATGGATGTATGAAGAGCTGTTACAACCCAACCTGGGTAGATAGAGTGCAGGCCCAACATCACCAAAGTAACCATCTCTTACATGAAAACCTCTCGTGCTGTCTACTTTTGTGGAGTTCTGCAGTGATTTAGGCACACTTTTAAGTAACAGCCAAATTTTTCTAGTCTGCCATATTTAACATATTTCAAACACTATATCTGTTGATACAAACTTAACAGGCATATTTTGTTTTCAGGAAACTAAATGTGGTTCTTTTCATCATTCCTACCATGTATAGTGATGTTGACAGAGTTGCTCCGCTGTCTTGCAGGAGACTCACACCAGTAAATAGCACTGTCAAGGGGCTTGGCTGTATAGAGGATGCAGCCGGAGTGGGTCGGAGTCCCCCATAGACCTCCACAGCTGGAAAACCTGCCACCTTTTAGAGTTGTGTTTCTCATGACCTTCCATTCATGAACGCTGCTGTTGTCCCCACAGCTCATATTCAGATTCTCATATTCAAACAGCTGAGATGTGTCGCCAAACACTGTGAGGGAGGCCGGGTCAGAATCACCTGTGGACACACACAGAGTTTCACTTAGAGTTAAAGTCAAAGTGTGTTCAGCTTGTTATGACCCTGTTTTCTTAGAGTGTTTTGGTTGTTGTTTTGGGCACTGCTCATCTCCGATGTAAATAACTAAAACTGCTTAATGGTATTTACTGTGTGCTGCTCTTGTTTGGGAATGGGAAGAGTGGGAAGCCACACATTTATGTTATCTCCCGGAAACCCTTAGACATTGGGACGTAACAAGCTGCAGTTCCTCTAGTGTCCACTAGATGCTGCTCCAAGAAAACTCTGACTATATTGAAGTAAATGGGAAATCCCCACCATCTCTCTCTAAAGTAAAGACAGTTTTAACAAATTTAGCTCTCAGTACATAGTTTTACAGTCTAATGAAGATTTCAGTATGTTTGTTGTGTAACGTACTGAAAATGTCAAAACACAAAGTGGGATTTTGGGATACAAATATTTACCTTTCATCAGCAGCCAGCTGGATGGAGACGCTTGACCGCTGATGTCACATTTGTAGGCACCTTCGTCAGACTTGGAAAAATTGTGGATGATCATGTGACCTGTAGGCTCGGTAGTGATAAAGGTGCCATCTTTATAGAAACTAGCTGGGCGGTTGGAGGGAGTGGTCTTTGTTTTACAGCGTAGAGTGATATCATCTCCCTCCATCACAGGTAGGATAGGACACTGCAGGATCACTGTACCCCCTCAACAAAGACAATACAAAAGTGGCATCAGGCATGTGAGGATTTGGGCATTTCTATTACCAAACACCTAGTAGCAAGACAGAAACCAAACTTTACTGGAAGAAAAGCAGCAATGTCTTTAACCTCTGACTTCATAGGGAATTAACATTATATAACTTTTATCTAAAGCTGAGGAGCTTTCTTGTTTCTTTTATGAAATATGAGCTAACAAAACTCATAAATTTGAGGCTGTACTTTCTAACATACTTAATAAAAAAAATTGACAAAACCCCCGATGGTAAATGAATTGCTCTTTGCAATGCAATGCTAATGCAATTCCTTTATATTTGGTAAAGTTTTGTTTAGCTTTCTATGTTTTGAACTTATTTTAAGTATTTGTGTCTCATTGCAATGATTTTTCCTTTCATCACTTTCTTTTTCATCCTCATATCATGTTCTTTTTTATAGCTATTATCAACTCTCCTGTATTGTGTCATGTTCTAGTTTGTAGCTGTTGTTATTAGTAAAAATGTTTTGTTTATCATAGCTGAAAAAATGACTTTTTTTTTATCTGAACATGGGAAGAGATGGTAAAACGTTTTGTATCTACGACTACAGAGTTTGATCCAAAGAGAATATTAGAGGATGAATATAACAAAAATTTAAAAGCCATAGACTTTTGAAGGATGCACTTGTGAATCAAAACAAATGTCACTTGGTTGTTGCAACTGCAATTTAAGATTATTGCAAGGGTATATTATTTCAAGGTGTTGTGCAGGGAATGCTTTAAACTGTTCTAGTTAGATCATCAAACAACAACAGAACCTCACATCAGACCACTATTGGAACTTCTCGAAACAGACAATCCTATGATAACGACATAACGTTCAACAGGTGGACACAGCCTGACTTTTGACGTGGTAGCTTTGTTCCAACTTATTAACTTTATTTTGGTTGCTAAGCTGGCTGGTTGAATATTAGCAGGTGCCTGTGCTTATCGAGGTAACTTCGGGGTTAACCCGGGGTTTTCAGTGCTACGACGGTGGTTCACTTCTTACCAGGTTAGATCGCCATGGTAACTTTTGCTGAACGGCTAACCTGCTCTGGAGCAGATTATGTTCCAGATAAGAGATCAGCTCTGTAAAAGTAGGTCGGCCCTACTGGCCTGTCACAGCATTTAAAATAAATTGGTTTCATGTTTTGTGTATATGGCTGAATATTATGAACGTATAGTTTGGTATGCCTTTGGAAATCAAGTGTGTTAGTGGCTGTCTTGTATTATGGAGACTCATCAGGTAGCGGCCTACCTTTTGCTACCTGGCCAGGTAATGTGGGGGAGTTTTCAGTAGCCTAAATGTTGAATTACAGTTTGAGCTCCTTGTGGCATGAATGGATTTTTTGTTTTGTTGCATTAAGTTAATTTAGAACTTGTTTGGAACATTGTGTGCTAAATAAAACAATGTCATTTTTGAAGAGACAAGAAGTTTTTAAAGTGAGTTGAAATGACCACTTGTTCAGTGCCCAAGGCTTTTTAATTTATGTGGAAACAGTGGCACACAGCTGAACTAAAAGTACAAGGCTAAAATTGTTGTCCCCACCATGAGAACATAAGACATAAGAACTTAAGAACTCAGACTTGATCCATATGTCTAATATTACAGTTTTCTCTTTGTGAAATCTCTTCTGTGACTACACTTGTCCATGTTTGCGACGGGTCATCTTCTGCCAACATCGTCTCTTCTATGTGAACGCACTCATGTCTGTATTTTACAAAACTTACTTACTTAACTTACTTAAGATATCCTGGGTATGTTGAGCTGATATTTAAAAAACTGTAATCTAGGATTTGTTAAATTACGTGAACCTTTATTAACTGACAAAAGTATAAAGAAAAGATTTTCTACAGTTTGACTGACCAGCGTAATTGTATTTTGTAAATATAAACAAAGTTAAAATTTCATGCTTGTAACATACTAAACAAAAGTTGGGACAGAGGCGTCACGCTGTTCCACTGTCTTTCGGTCCATGTGAGATGAAGAGAACTCTGCATCGTCTCTGCACACAACTGATATTTTCATGTTGCATTTTTTGGATTCAGCGGTGGACTGTGTTAAGTGACAATGGTTTTCCTAAGCCCATGTGCCTTTATATGTCATAGGAACATGATGGTTTCTTAGGCAGTCCAGCCAGAGGACTCAAAGATCACACATTTAAAAATGGTTCCCGAATTCCCTGAATCTTTTCATAATATCATGTACATTGGGCCTCAGCTGAGAAGTTTTTATTAGTATTTCTAAGTTTTATTGTTGTGATCATCATAACGTGAGATCATGTAACTACTTTCTTACAGCTAAATCAGTTAGAAATATTTTTCACATAGACAGCCTTTGTATGGAAACTCCTTTTAACTCGACACTGTTACACAGATCACAGAACTGCCATTTGGCCTAAAAACAACCACAGATATACAGGAAGCAACCTAAAGTTTCTTTTACACCTTTTGTCATTTGGCCACATGTGGTCACCCCACTGCCTCACACATGCATACCTCTTTGTTCTTTTTCTCTTAGCTTAGTGCATCTTGTGTGTTTTGCTTTATTTAACTTGTGGACACATGCTGGTTTCCTTTAAAATGCTGCAGAGAAGTCTAAATCCTTCAACCCACTGCCTATCAATGGTCATTTTGTTAGAGTTATTAATTTAATTATTTTCCAAAATTCCAAATTAAGAGTTTAGTATAATTTATGATTCATCTTTGTGTCTGCAGATTCTCAGTTGTTGGGCTGAAGGAGCTGATCATCTTACAAACAATGATTCAGTTCCCTTTATAGTTATCAGTTCCTTTTAAAACAATTAGTGTGAATCAGAAGTGTGAACTTTCAGTCACAGACAGAGACAGTTTTTGCACTCTTCCCATGTTGACTTCACAAGTTGTAAAAGTTTCTTTTAATCATCATCTAACAATGATAAATGATTTTCACATTTATTGTGTTGAATGCGTTGTGGTTAGAGTATCAGCATGAAAAATTTAAACAGGAAAAAGAAGAGGAAGTACTTGTGTGGCTTGTCCAACCTGCAAACTGATATGTAGTTTTATGAATCTTACTTGTGACGGTGATGTTGACTGTGTTGCTGCTCTCTCTGTGTTTTGATTCACACCAGTACACTCCACTGTCGACCTGTTTGACTGTCATAATGCAGGATGGAGACTGACTGCTGCCGTCCGATCCACATGGCATCAACGTTTGATTCCTAGTAATGTTCAGAAAAGGTGAAACTCTAAGCACTCCATCAGTAAATCTCACATCATAATCCAGTCTGGGACATCATTAGATGGCAAAGTCTACTAAGAGCTCTACTTTTAAGATCACGTCACGATATGTTTGTCATTTTGATCAGGATCTTTGGACATTGAGGGCTGAGTAGCAGCTTGTCAGTATGCAAAATGAATGTTTGCTGATGTAACATTAACTCAGTAGCTAAAGATCAGACGGGGCTTTAATTGTCAGACATGACTTACCAGCAAGCAAACAAACCTAACAACCAATAGATGATTTGCCCAGTAATCATCATGAATGGAAAGTACACACAGTGCACACAGTACACAGTAACAGTAACAGGTATGTTGGACTGACCCTGCTGTGTATCTCCACACTGTCCATTCACCAGAGCTGGTGCTCTCACAGCTCACAGTGACCGTCTCATACTCAAAATACTGAGACCACCTGGGAGTGACCATCACAGAGCCTGGGAGAGAGAGAACAATAACATTTATTTTTAGACGGGCTGTCATCTAGATTCTTCGGGTTTCACACTTGTGTCACTAGTAAGACCAACACCTTCAAGGCATACAGAAGATATGATGAACCAAACACTGACTATAGAGAGGGCTTTTTTATTTTTTGGACTTGTGTGTGATTGCCTGTGTAGATGGACTCTTGAAAATGACAACTTTAGTTGCCACTGAGATGAGAGAACTGAACTACCTCTGCACCAATCAATGGTCAAAAAAAAGAAGCACAGAAGATTGGGATTCTGCGGCAAGCGCTGAGAGGACAGAGCATGGAAAAGCAGAGTATGAGAGACTGGTGGAGTTGACAATGGAAAAGTAATGGAACCGGCTCCAGTAGGAGGAGATGGGAATGTCTGAGAGCAGCATGCAGTGTTGACGTGGACACCACGAGGCGTGGCTGGTCGGTCAGTGCATGAGTTGACGACCAGCCGGATTTAATAAATGACTTTATACAGCAAAAAGCAGGAGAGTGTGTCTATAATGTAAAACGTATTATTCATTTGACCAAACACTAAATCAATCCACACATTTGTGTTTTGTGTTAATAACGCCTAATAGTAGACATGAAATATTTTGTCATGTCACTGTGGTGCACAGTTGTTAATCCTCATCTTTTTCGCATGTCATTGTGCACTGTTACTATTAGGATCACGTTTTCATGTCACCGGTCACATGGTCATATGTGTGAAGTTGCTCTGTAATTGAACTTTATTGTCACATTCATGTACAGAAATTCATGGCACTGACTGGAGAACCTTAATGTCACCGATTAGGCAATGATTTAATCTCACAATTTCCACATGTATGTAATTCATCAGTCAACTGTTTAAATTGTCTGCCTGCACAACAAAGCAGTGTGTATATTTGTTAATATTTTTTTTACGCCCGACGTGTACTCTTTTTATATTTGAAGCTTATCTTGTATCTCTATTTATTGTATTTTTCATTGTGTTTTTATTTATCCATATGTTTCATGTTTCTTTTTATTGTAGGCATTTGACGTGGACAAGCAAAGTAAGAAATTCAGTGTACAGGGAAACTTGAACACCTGACTATAAACGTATTGAATTTTGAATCTTGACTCTTTGAATATTACTGTGCTCCAACACTGATTTTTGTCAAGTGGGCTAGTCTGTCACTGTCTTAGCCTGACTAATGTCATTCATCTTCTTTACAGAAATCTGTCTAGTTTAGTTTAGTTTAGGTATCAACTGTGCAGCGCATTTCCCTTTGGCTCATAATTTAAAGCTGCAAGCTTTAAATCCTTTGATTAAAAATACTGATATTGTGCTACTTTGATTGTGATAAGAAGGTTCACTATAACCATCTTGGCCCCAAGCCGACTCACAACACCCCTGAGTTTATAGGAGCTATAGTAGGACTTCTAGAAATGTGCAAGTCCTCCACATTAAACAACATAAAGTCCTCTGGAACATCACAAAGATAGATACATATTCTGATCTGACGCAGCGATCAGCAGGACGACAACTGAACTGTTAGAAATCTGTGTTATGATGTGAGAACTTAAGGTTTGGTTAGATTCAGGGAAACATTGTGGTTTGGGTTAAAATTACTACTTGGTTAAGGTTAGTGACAACTGTTGTCATGATTTAAATAAATGCTGACTTGTTGTTCCTCTGTTGTAGGAAACCAGAAGCAGACGTGGTCGCTACAGATGTTGTTTTGGGGCACTTTCTGAAATTACTGATTCCAGTCTCTTTTTGCAACAAGGAGCAGTCTTCAGACAGACAGGAAGCACAGAGTGGCAGGTGGTGAGCGGCAAACACACATGAAACATCATCTGACATTACAGCATATACAGAATATAAAAGAACAATTACAAAGTCCACTTCTAAAATAGACTCCTTCTGTAGTGTTAATGAGCAAAATAATTAGATTAAACTTTAAATGATTTTTCACACACATACATCAGTTTTGAAACTCACCACGAGTGCTGGAAGAAGTCTGGCAGACGCTCAACATCACTGAAACAACAACCGCTGTCAGATCACTGTGTGTGTGTGTTTGTGTGCAGGAACTTACATACATTACACACTTAAAGCTTCAGCTTCATAAATTGTCATTAAAACATTTGGTAACGATTTAACAATTCAGCATCTTTCCTTTGAAGTGATCCACCAAAGCTAAATGAAAACATCTCTATTAACAGTTGGTTTGACTTAAATTGAGTATTGTGTTGTGTTTCTGGTAATAAGTTTTCTCTACTTACAGAAGAGAAGCTGAGTCGCTTTCATGGTGCCTGAAGGCTAAAGATTCACTGACCATGTGGTGATGACATCCTTTGACTAAACCACAGGTAAGGTGGGAGGAGGATGTGAGAACAGCACGGTAGAGTAAAAAAAAAAGAAGCTTTAGAGTTTCTTACATCATTCACTCACCTTCTCTTGTAAAAAAACAATTCAGTATTAAATGAAAAGGAGAGTTAGATGTTCAAGATTAGAGACGTTTTTGAGTTTGATCTCTACACTGGTATGTACTGCTTCCAGGAAATAGCCACAGCCTTACGCTCTGAGTCTGACACTAAGGTCTAACTTTCTCTGCTTTCATGTCCCCAAACCAGCTGTCACCACTATATAAAAATGTTCTCACTATGTTATCATTACAACTCATTTACTCGACTGCTGGTGATATCAGGTCTTAGATAGATAGATAGATAGATAGATAGATAGATAGATAGATGGATAGATAGATAGATAGTCCAGACTTTTGAGGATTTTAAGATTGGTTGTTGCATGCTGTGTTGCATCATGACAGTAGCAGAAATAATAAATGACCGGGAGATGATGAAAGTATTTAAAGCACAACAACAATGTTTCACTAACAGGCACTAAAGGTTATCTAAACTATCAATCAAATGTCAGCAGGAGTCTCCACAGGCTAAAAAACACTCAGTCTACTGTTTGACTCTGATACATAAATTAATCTGGTGAGCCCCAAAGCTTCCACTCAGTCTCTTCGGTATTTTTCAGCAAAATGGGAAATATGGAGGTTAGCAAGTCTGTACGACTCCAGGTGAGTGAGCCACACAGCAGTGAGTCATTGTGTAGTTACAAATGGGAAAAGGATTTTAAACAAAGTTTTTGTACTTCAGGAACAGAACCTGGAGGATCCGGTTTTACTTCCGCCCTTTACCAGGCAGTCTATTCTTTGTAAACCAAAACAAAACTTTCAATAAATAATAATTATCTTTATTTGCATTGTTGTTGGGGGTCTGTTGTTTGAAAATAAAAAGGTATAGTGAAAAGTGAATAAACCTAAATTTAAGTTGTGTAGCTATTTCTTTAAGCAGGTTATAACTTCACTATCAACAGGTAAACCTAAATAGCCCGAAAGCTCCTATCGTTCTGGTCTAAACAGTGCAGGGTTTTTTTGGGGTGCTACACTGCTAACACTGCTAGCAGAGTTGCTAAACACTAAACTATTAAATGTTACTGCTTTTACTGCTTGGATTACTGACACCAGACTTCCTGAAACTTTTATAACTTGTTGAAACCGGTTTCTGTCCAACACTGGGGTTGCTTGCAAATGGCTGCAATGTGGTGAGAAGTGTGAGATGTAAGGTGGGAGGAAGAAAACCTGCGTACTAGCAGCAGAGAAACAGGAATCCTATCTGCCTTTTGGTTTTCTTGGTTATGAAGTAGGGTTTTTAAACTTTTCTCTCCCAAACACAACTACTTCTGTCTCTGATACCAATTTGTTTGACTTCATGCGGCGCAGCAGCTCTGACTGACGGGCTTTTGGGAAACTAGAATCAGTCATCTCGAACCCGTTTAAAAGTTTCCTGATTTTCCCTCTGGTCTCTGCATCTGGAGCTGAGCTGGTGAGCTTTGTCCTTGTGTGTGTGTGTGTGTGTGTGTGTGTGTGTGTGTAGTGAGCACTGACACCAGCATTACCACACATCCCGACTCACAGATATACTTTAACTACTGAGGCTACATTTGTGTACAGATGGTGAAATGATCTCAGCAGTAGGTCCACTACTTTTACATTATTTTTCAATCCATTTCTTATCAGAGTTTGTTTGGGACAGTTATACTGATGATATTGTTACGCTTTAGAGCTTTAATCCACACTGCAGAAAGCAGAAGTCCTGAAGTTTGTCTGGACATCTTGTCTTCCTGTGAAGCTTGTACTTGGATCTGCCATCTCAGGGTGGAGCACAGTTTAGTGCAGAGGGGAGTTATAACACTCACAGTAACAAATATAGTTTCCAGCAGAGACAGAGCACATTCCCAGCAGCAGCGGACATCACCTCGTCTCTCATGGATAACTTTGTGCTCCTGTTGGTCCTTCTGTCTCCAGCATCTTCTGGTAAAGATCAGCTTTTTATTGTCAATAGATTCATGAAGGCAGGAAAGACTTTTAATCAGTGTTATAAAATAATGTCCTCTAGTCCTAGAAAGTCTCCATGTATTTGTAACAGGGCTGCACGACACGTTAAATAGAAATATCAGTTAAAGTGTGATGTGTGGTTGAGATTTCAGTGTTTCTGTGGTGAACAGTGGTGTCAAGATAACACCACCTTGTTGGCAGTGAGTCACTGATTGTTCTGGTTTTCACTGAGGCAGAAAGAAAACCATAAAGGAAACACTACCGATCATCTGATGGCTTTAATTACTGTAGCTCTGAAATTTCTTCATGATATTTGAAGTTTTTGGCTATTTTAATGAGTTTAGTCTGACTTGTAGCTGCTAAGTAGCAGAGTTAGTTTCTCAGAGTTTGGCTGCTCTGCTGTAGAGGAGGAGACGCTGTAGTAACGTTACATAAACAGGGACTTTATTCATGTTCTGTGGCAGCAAACACAACACACAGCCTCTCAGTAACTGTTATACTGCAGCCTGAGCTCATCTACACACTAATATCTGACTGAAGTCAAGTGGCTACGTCTCACAAATGGGACAGACTCAATGTGCTGGAGACAGGGTTGGTGATGCTGCAGTGATACAGATCTGTGCAAAGAAGTTCACCATCATGGTTGATGTACACGCGCATTAAAACACTACTATGAACCAATCAGATCGCTTGATTTGATCTACACATTTTGTAATGCCATTTAATCACAAAGTTGAAGCAGCTTCATGTTTCACAACAACAAGTCTTATAAACAGTGTGAATAAAATCCTGTAACGTCTCCTCAGCTGTGACTAATTATTGAATGTTCCCATGATCTCAGGTGTGAAGAGGCCTTCTGTTTAAACAAAGATGGTTCTCACTGTATCGTCCTGTGGAGGCCTTTTGAAATGTAATTACTTTTTCTCTCTGGATGTTTTTAGTGTTTTTAGATGTGGTACGAGTGAAACCTGGAGATGATGTCACTCTGCCATGTCAGGCTGGTGAAGCCTCCATCAGAGCTGTAGAGTGGACCAGACCTGACCTGGAGCCAGAGTATGTCCTGTTTTACAGAGATGGACGATCAGTTAAAACATTCCAGCATCCATCCTTTAAGGACCGGGTGCAGCTGGTGGACACAGAGCTGAAGGACGGAGACGTGTCTTTAGTTCTGAAGAACGTGAACAGGAACGACACTGGAACATACGAGTGTCGAGTGGCAGCAGGTGGATCAAGACGTCAGAGAGCCATCATTGAGGCTGAGCCAATCAGAATCATCCAGCTGGAGGTCTCAGACTCAGGTGAGTTTGTGGAGGTCAGTGTGTCTGTGTGCCATGTTGTAGCTGCAGTTTATTCCATGTTGATTCTGAGAGTCAAACATGAGGAATATAGAAGATATAGAAGAGTAAATGGAGGCTGTTCCACTGTTCACTCATTTCCTGACTAATATGCACTTTGACCTTCAGGTTCCAACAGCAGAGACGTCGAGGAGGGAAACTACGGCCTTTACTACGGACTGGGAGCAGCTTTTGTTCTGGTTTGTTTAGCTGCTGTTGGATTGGCTGTTGGCTGGAAATATAAAAGACAGACAGACCAGAGAACAGAGCAGCCTGCTGCTGATGAAGCTGCAAACGATCCGCTCGTCTGACTTGTCACAGATCTCTTTCCACTGTTTCATGTATTCAACATGATTTTCAGTTCTTCTGTCGATGAATGTGTAAATCTGGCATTTGAGGCTCTCCACTGTGATGATCATCAGTGCAAACAAATAATTTCCCCCTTCGTAGATTGCTACCTTATCGAGGTGAAGGGGTTTGCGTACTTTTTATCCTGAGAGTTGTCACAAATTCTTTCCAGGTGAGAATCAGACTAAACGCAATCTACTTCAAACATCCAGCTTTGGCCAGGGATGAAAAACTACTACAATACTCTATCTAAGTAAAAAGTAGATCAGTTAAATGTTCTCAGTAAATGATGATGATGTTTTACGATTATTTATTCAAAGAGCAGCTTCAGGCTCCAAAATAAAGTTCACTAACACGTCAGTGTTCACAGAGGAACATTTATTTTCTATAGACGCTCTCTGCAGCCTGTTCATCCCACTAATTATCAGTTATAAATATCCAACCAGCTTCCTCTGTAGCTTCGCTGGAATTAACCAGAAAAGAGACAAAACTCTGACCATCAAACAAAAATGTCTGACAGTAAATAAAAAGAGCTGCAGCAGGTGCAACAGGCTTCATTAAGCTACATTTAATAAGCTGCTACTTAAACAGCAGAATAAAGCATCAATAAGGCAGCACAGAGATCTAGAGACAATATAAACTCCACAGCAGCTGCAGCAGATAAAAATACTGAGGTACAAGTAAAATATCAGATATTTAAAAACAATCAGAGAGCAGACTGTAAAAGTACTTTGTTACAGTAAGGAGAGTAAATGTATCTGGTTGCTTGCAGCCTCACTGATGGATCACAGGGAGCTTCATGAACAGATTAACCAGCTTTAAACAGAAAAACAGCCTCTGATGTCTGAAACGTCAGCAGACAGAGAAAAAACCAAACATGCTGAAACCAGGTGGGAAGAGATATGTGAGTGTCAGATCACAGCTAATGATGAATTTAATTTGTATTGTGTATATTATATTATATTTTCTTTTGTATTTGATGATGTTTTATATAAAACCTGTCTGAATATATTTACATGTTATAAGCTATTAATATTAAAAGAATGTAGCCAGTCTATCTTCAAAGTAGCGTCACATGACATGTACAGAAGGACATGAGGTTATGAAATAACATGAATAAGTCAAAATCACACCTGATGTGTTAAATAAAACGAGGCAGGGAATAAATAAACATTTCTGAATGAATAACTTGCACTGTGCACAAAAGGGCTTAAAAGCTTTTAACTGTTTTAACTGTTTTTATGGACGTGTGTGTGTATATATATATATATATATATATATATATATATATATATATATATATATATATATATATATATATATATATATATATATGTATTTTTTTAAATTTATTTATATACTTCAAAACAAATGAAAAAGACTACACCTGTGGTCAAAGCACCTGATGTAACTCAATCAGTCTGTCTGTTCACTGATTAAGAAATAAACCTTTGAGAATAATTTTTATCTACAAAAAAGAATTACATGATGTACAGAAAGACATGGTTATGAAATGATGTGAATTATAAAAAATGTTAAATTAAACGAGGTGTGAAATTTAAACACATTTCTGAATAAAAACAAGCTGAGCAACAGCTGATGATGGTTTTCTATTCAATTCAAATTTGCTTTATTGGCATGAATGTCAAACAACAATATTGCAAAAGCTTAAAAGATAATACAAAAGAACAATTCATTTCAAACAGTTCATTAAATAAATAAAATAAAATAAAACTGGAGAAGTGTGTTACATTTAATTAATAAATTACAATTAAAAATATTAAAATATTTGAAAAATAAAACAGTAATCATGTGTCTGTGTGCACATTGTTCAGCAGTATGTAGAAGTACGGTGGCCCGTAGGTTTCAGACCAAATATAAAAGCCACAACACGAATACAAAAAGCCACAACGGAAGTAAATCACAACGGAAGTTGACAACGAAAGAGACTCTTTTTTTTTTTTTTTAATTGATTCATATCAAACATACAACAAGGCACATTGCATTCAAGTTCTGTCAATCTTACAGCATGAATTGAACATGGAGTACCATATTGAAAATTTTCTAGAAAACAAAGGAAGACAAACAAATTAAGGGATAAATAAATAAAAGGGGTAAACAAGGATAAATAATAAAAGAAGAGAAAACAAGGGACTCAGCAGTAAATACTAAGAGATGAGTTTGCATAAGTAATCATGAAAAAGTAGGGCTTTTTTCGTTTTGCAACATTTCAGGGATTCTTTATTATATCATTTAGAAAGGCATTAAAGGGGTTTAAGAAATCGACATTTGTGTATGAAATATTTTGCCATTAAAATCAGATTATTCATACCAAATTCAGTTCTTTTGTTCTCCATTTGAAGTCCAAATTTAACACATTCATATGTTAAGATTAGCATATTTTGTGTATTGTACGGTTTCAATGTCAGAATTACAGAAAGTACAAACATTCACATCCATATTAAATCTTTGATGTAGAAATCTTTGATGTACATGGGTAAATGTCATTCATCACTTTGAAGTGAACTTCTTTTACCTTCGGTGAAACAGGAAAAGAAAGGTAACTGGTTCTTATCTTCACTATACAAGTGCTGGTAAATTTCTGGAAGATATGTTTTCTCTTGAGTGGTGAAGGGAAGCAGATCGAGGTGAGGACGTCTCTAAAAAATGTATTATTACATTTATTTTTATCCAAGAAATTACAATTATCTATTAATAATGAGGGTACTTGAGGAGTAACTACAGAGTATGTTAACATCCCTTTTACTAAAGTGATCAGAGCTTGTGGGATTGCCTTAATTACGGTTTTAAATTGCCTCTCAGTGCACATCAAGCTGTTACCGGATGAAGACATCATATGTTAAGAGGTTACCACAATTATCTAATAAGTGAACAATCGACCAGACACCTTTTTTCCATCCATTCACTGTAGAAAAAAGATTTTCTCTTAATAAAGCCTCGTTTCCACTGAGTGGTGCGGTGCGGTATCAGTTCGATGCGGTGCGCTAATTATTTGCGTTCCACTGTCAAAAGTTGTGAATGGTACCAAAAGCCGAACCGTACCGTACCACTTTTGGGTACCCTTCGTTGGGGTACCTAGCACAGTGGTACGGTACTAAAAGGTGGAGCTAGACTCACTGCAGAACGGTGATTGGTTGACAGAGAATCGTCACTCTGCGCGTGCTACAAGGGAACTTCGACAACACAAGAGGCCATTTTTAAAACACCGTTGACAAATAATGTCGGCATACACCACGCCTATCAAGTAGGGTACTGTTGGCAGTGGAAACGCGAGCCCCGATCATGGTTTAGCGACCCGACCCGGACCGTAGCGTACTGTACCGTACCGCACCGCTCAGTGGAAACGAGGCTTTAGTATCCTTCTGTTATTCCATATTGGGACCGTGTGAAGAGTAAAGTTGTGTTTATAAATGAGTTTCCAGTAGTGGAGAAAACGAAAGAGACTCTTCATTACAGTTGATTATACAATAGTACAGCGGCAGAGTAGCCATCTCGCAATCTGGGAGTCCGGGTTCAAATCTTGGAAAAAGCATACTTCTTCAGGTGACTTTTTCCGCATAATAAAGTCTGCCAAATTAGTAAATGTAGGCCTACAAGGGAATGGAAGTGAGAGAGAGAAATGAGAACTCCTAATGAGCAATGTATATATTCAATACTGTTCTGAATTTAATGATTTTTTTAAAGGGCTGAAGGCTGTAAGTCAGAACAGGCTCAGAATTTTACCAATGTTGTTATACTTATTTTAAGGCACAAGTCTTTTATTAAGTTACTTTAATAATCCTGGTTTAATTGCAAAAATTTTAGTCAAATTACATAGAAAAGATCAGACCTCTCGACGCCCCGTGAAACTTTTCTCCCCCAAACAGAACGAAATGAACTGAGCACCTTTGTTTATAGAGTAGAAGTAACGTTAGCTGTCGGCAGCTGATGTTACTTCTACAGGCGACACACAGCGATAAACACAACAGCTGTGCTGCTCTCTTTGCAACAATCCACAACAAGCACATTGCAGCAAACCCCTCTTACCGGCGGAGTCGAAGGCGTCCTGTAGGCAGAGCTGCTGAATCACTAACGGGTCTGAACGGAAGGGCTCGTCACGGATCTCAGGTGAAAGGTCATAATGTGGGTTATTTTATTTACTGCGAAATTATTATTAATTTATTTTACTAGTAATAATAATAATAATAGTTTGATCGGGCAGGTCTTCACAAAAGGGCCTTTACAACTTTTAAAATAAATAAAGTGAGGGAAATGAGGGAAATTTTGCGTTTGAAAAAAGGGCACTTTGGGCAGCAAAGGGCAAAAGGGCAGGTGCTCAAGCCCCCATCGCACCCCCCCTCTGCACGTGGCTGGTCAGACAGCAGTCAGTGCAGCAGCTGAGCCAATCACTGACTGATGATATGAACATTTTGGCAATCAGGTGATGAGACGCACTTTGTAAAGCACTCTGGATAAATTCCATATAAACATGCACAGACAGCAGACAGCCACCAGGAGGCAGCACACGAGCTTCTCTTTGTTCAACAGACCTTTGACTCACAGGAGAAAAGTAGAAACAGTTTGCAGAAATGTCCACTAGAGGACAGAAGAGCTCCATCATCACTGCTGAGAGCACAAACTGAGAGTTACACCAGGAAACATCCAGAGAGGAGAATTAAACTGCGTCAGCGACAAAGACACAAAGTGAGCGTCCTGCAGAGTTTCTGTTTCACTGCATCAATCCGTCTGCACGTTAACAAGAACCTTCAGATCATCACCCATAAAGATGGTGACAAATGTTCTAAAACAAAAACAGAGACAGCTTCATACAGTCCACATCTCCCGTGTGATGAACAAAGATCCTAGAGCTGATTTCTGCAGCTGCTGCTTCAAATCTAAAGCTTCAGTCCAAATGGTCACAGTGAGAGGAGACAAAAGGAGACAACTGGATGCTTTTAATTTGAAGGAGATTAGAAATGAGAGTGAGTATGAACAGAATAGGTGAGTTGGACCCTGTACCATGAAGCAGGATTTATGTACCATGGACATAGATCTCCATGGTAACTTATGCTGAACGGCTAACCTGCTCCGCCGCCTACTGACCAATCAGCTCTCTGGAAAATGACATCACCATCTGTAGGAAATCGCATTCTGTTTTATAGGCTGCTTTATGTTTGCTGCAGTGATGTGGAGAAACTCTTGTAGACTATAGCGATATCATCCTACTGTTAGGAAATGTGTTTTATTTTATTTTAAAATGTATTTTTTATTTGCTCTGTCCATTTCACACAGCTTGTCACAGTGGTTAAAATAAATGGGTTTCATTTTTCTTATGAGGCTGAATATTATGAGCAGTTTGTAGGGATACTGAAATACTAAATTTAATATGAACAAAGGCTATTTATTTTTGGTTAGTAGGCTAAAGTGATAGACTGGTCGTGTTCTGCCCCACCTTTCACGATGTGGGTGCAGGTAATGAGATGAGTTTTCAGTTGCCTAAATGTTAAAATTCAGTCTTTCAGATACTATTTGAGCACATTTTATGGCGTAAATGGATTTTTTGTTTCATTGATTCATTTTCAAGTTTGTTAAATAAATTGATCTAATTTTGATGTGACGAGAAGTTTTTTAGTGAGGTGGAATGACCACTTCTTTAGTGCCTGAGTCTTTTAATCCAGAAATGCTGACACACAGTCGAGCTGAAAGGACAAGGCAAGGCGCATTTAATTTATGTTGTAACTAATGTTTTGTTCCCAGCACCATATATACTTTCCTAGAAATTATATATTACACAAATATTGTCCTATGTCCAAGGTAAAACAAAAATCCAACTTGAAACTAACTTCACCACTGTCCGTTCTCCCACACGTGCCGGTTTTACAGAAAAGAAATTGCATTTAATATAATGGACGAACCACACAGCACTATCCAGCAGTTCCAACCGTGATGTGCGTGTCAGTCAGAAAACGTTAATTGACTTGCCCACAGACATACAGCTTACTTTATAGTTCGCCAAGACATGCTGTGTTTGTGATGTTAGCTATAGCAGCAGGAGAGTTGTGAGTGTCGCTGTCTGGAGCTGCTGCTCTGGAACCATCTCATCCTCTTGTGATAGCTTTGCAGCAGCAAGTAAGTTAGCATCATCTTGCTAATCCACTGCCTAGCTACATTACTTGCTGTGTCATTGTTCACTCTGTCATGGTATTTGTCATTTGTCACCCAGCCTTTATAATGTAGTGAAATATCCCAAGTTGGAAATGGCATATTTCATTTCATTTACAAAAAATGTTCTATATCAGGATATGTGTCGTTATTGGGATATGAAATTACCTATGTTGGGATAAGAATTTTTTGCCATATCGCACAGCCCTACTTCAGTCCATTAAGGTGATGGTGTTGATCGGCCTGATGACATCATGAGCGAATCAATTATTAAATGCATTGGCAACAAGTTTAATAAGATGTTGATTATTTGTGGCACCCCTACTATGGAGTCTGCACCCATCTTCCTAAACTCCGTAAGCTTACATTCCTTCTCGGCCTCTACGCTCCTCCAACAAACGCAACCTGGTTCTGCCATCCCTACACACAAAGCAATCCCTGGCCCGGCTGTTCTCATCTGTGACACCATGGTGGAACGAGCTACCACAGGCCATCAGAGCAGGGGCGTCCCTCTCTATCTTCAAGAAGCACTTGAAAACTCATCTCTTCCGAGGACACTTCCTCCTATAACACTTCTAACCCCCAACCTCTTACATGCACTTTAATTACATTTCTCTTGTATTGATTAACTCTTACTATTCACCCCATTGATGCCATAAGGGCTGTATCTCTTACTAGTATTTATTGCTGCTTTTACTAGTTTGTGTTGTTGATCTCTTGCTGCATTAATGCTTTGTTGAGGCTTGTGTGCTGTTCTTCAAATGTAAGTTGCTTTTGATAAAAGCGTCAAATAATTAAATGTAATGTAAAAGAGGACCATATGTTGACAGTTTTCACAACCTTTTTATTGTTAAAGTTAACACTAATCATTACATATATCAACACTCACTAAATCAAGGGTTATTGCCTGTGTCGGTATATATACACTGAAGTCAAGGCTTTCTTAAGATCATTTTGTGAAAATCATGCAGCTCTCACCTACAAAGAGGAAGTGGGTGGGTTTAACTGTAGAGATGGACAGCGTGGTGGTGATGTGTTGATTTCATATCCGCTAGTGGTACAATGGGACAAACATCTATACAGTGGCTGCTCTGTAAGTACAATCTGTCTAAATCTGCTGTGTTGGAAGAGAACATATGACTGAAAGGTCTCATTAGGAGATTTTATTCATCAGCATAAAAAAGCGGGCAACATGAAGTTATACAAACAATGTTATTGATAAAACACAAACAAGGAACGATTCATTTAGTTTAACAGTTTAATATGTTAAGAAAACAATATCCAATGATTGTCTGAAATCAAAATTGTTGATGTCTGAATTTTTTCACGTCACTTTACAAATCAGTGGATATTTTTTGATGAGGAGGACGGCTGCTTTACTGCAGACACTCACTCAGTTACATAAAGAGTCTTCTTGGCTCTGCACTCACATTAATATGAAAATGGCAGCTCATCATGAGGATTATGAAGAAGTGACACTAAAACTCTTTAGAATATAAAAGCCAGTAAAATATTATTCATGTGTCTGTGCGGTCGGTTTGATGACGGTGGTATTGTGCTTAACTTAAAGAAGGAGCTGGATGGAGACACATGTTTTGTCAGATCAAACCAAGCCAAGGAGCAACCAGTCTGTTTATGTTATGTTAACACCTCTGTTAAGGAAGTCATGAAGCACCAAATAGTCTGTGTTTGACATAATACAAATGAGATACTGTGAGAATTTCTGTGAGTTTTCTTGTCTGTTAAACATATACCTCAAACCAATCTGAGTCTCACTTCCGTTCAGGGCCGACCGTCATGCTGTGCTGCACAGCCACCCAAGGTTGGTAGTTCTTATAAAGTGTCATTTAAAAAACTGTAATAACTCAATCAGCACTTTATTGAGCTCCAACATCTCTGGGGAAACAAGTTCAGAATCTGTGTATATATTATGTTAAACTTAAACACAGATTATGTATTTAACTTCTATATTTCAGTGTTGCTCAAAATACAATACATCCTCTCCAGTCTTTTTGTCTGTGAGTCCCAGCAGCTCTCAGTTGTTTGAAGGAGAGTCTGTCTCTCTGAGCTGTGAGGAGGACGACAGCTCTGCTGGATGGACGCTGAGGAGGAACACAACCAGAGACACCAGGACTCAGTGTGACAACTGGGGAAGGTCAACTGGTTCTTCCTGTAACCTCAGCTCCATCGTCGCATTGGACAGTGGAGTTTACTGGTGTGAGTCCAGAGAGGGAGCAACCAGTAACACCATCAACATCACTGTCACTGGTAAGATCAGACTGTGGAGTTAGTGTTGATGAAGCTGTGTGTAAATGATGAAATGCTGTAGTTTGTCTCTGTGTTAAGATGGACCAGTGATCCTGCAGAATCCTGTCCTCCCTGTGATGGAGGGACATGATGTCACTCTTTACTGTAAAACAGCGACCCCTCCCTCCAACCTCACAGCTGGTTTCTATAAAGATGACTCCCTCATCAGGACTGAGCCTACAGGTCACATGACCATCCACCATGTTTCCAAGTCTGATGAAGGCCTCTACAAGTGTGACATCAGTGGTCATGGAGAGTCTCCATCCAGCTGGATCTCTGTCACAGGTGAGGAGGTTAGCATTGATTTCAGGACTTATGTCATCCAGAGATTCACCTGACCAGGTGGATTCTCTCTACAGGTAAACCTACAACCACAGCCCGGCCCACAACTACAACCCCGCCAATCTCTACAGCCCTGCCCCCAACATTAACTACTAACTTTGTCTTGACGACCTCTGCAACACCGCTTCCTCCATCGCCCCCTGTCTCAGACCCCCTCCAGCTTGTGTTTAGACTGGTCTGCCACCTGGTGGTGTTCTGTCCGTATTTCATCTCCACTGTCCTCATGGTGTCTTTATATCGACACAGGGCCACAGGTAACAGTCTGAATCATTCACTGACCTTTAAATCAATGTATCAATCAATCAATCAATCTTTATATCACTCATCAACCAATCAGTCTCACTCTGTTGTTGATTGACAGATGTCTCTAACAGAAGCTGATAAATGATCTATATTTTCTTTCTAACCTGCTCTGACTGCAGGACATGTACTACCCTTCTCTATGGGGATGACCCCGCCCACCCAGGGGGAGGAGGGACTGGATGACGACTATGATGATGTGATCACTTTTGTCACCACAGAGCATCACTTCTGAGCTGATCCAGTGTGTTCAGTGTGTTCTGGTTCTTAATGAAGCTAAAATGTTTGAGTTATCAGCAAATAAACCTCAGATTTCCTTCATGGATCACAAACAGCAGAGGACCCATAGCGCTTCCCTGTGGAACTCCTCATGTTCTAGTTTGACTTGTAGATGATGTTGAACTCAGGATCTCAGACTTCAGCAGCAGTGACAGTCTCACTTTAAACTCTTCTAATCTTATACTGTAAGCAGATGTTTGAGAGCAGTTATCAAGATTAAAGACTCAGGTGAATTTGAATCATGATACAGGTGTAAATGCATTATACAAAGCTGCCGACATGTTTTTGGTCCAAATGAAATCTGATACTTTTTCAGGTTGTTGATTTTTGTTTGGTTCAGATGTTGTGGAAGAATACAGACATGTTTTTAAATCTCACCAGATCAAATAAAAGCAAATGATGAGCATCTTCTCTCTCAGTATTTCGTTCCCATGCGATGATGTGGTTTTGTCGGTGGGTTTATCACTTCCCTTATACCAAACAGTTTCCTCATAGCTGCTGACACTTTGACACATAGTGGTATACAAAGGAAGGTAGAAGGAGGCTTTTATGGCTGTTCAACTTACTCTGAGAAGCCCTGTAGTGATGTATTTCAGCACCACAGGTAGGTGTGCGATATTTCTCAGAAAATTCAGAGTAATGAGGTGGTTGGGGTGGAAAGACAAACTTTCACAGAGGAGACAGATTTTTGTATCCCGTGTTAAACAAAAAGTAATTTTTAATGTTTTTATTGAAGTAAGAATTTTCTGTTTCACTTGGTGTTGTGGTGTATTTTTTGTGTTCTAGTAATTGTAGTATTTGTAGTATTTTAGTTTTCTGACTTTAAAAGTGAAATTGAAATAGCTTTGATGCCTAAACCTAGCCAAATGCAATGTTTTACAACATTAACGGTGTGCCGTTTCATAACGGTAACTATTAATTGTGTTTTGAAAGTCATGCATATCTTTTTATTTTTAACTTGTCCAGATGTTGCATATTTAATATTGCTAACATGAACACAGAGCCCTACACATACAAAAATGGTGCTTAAAGGGAACCCAGGCAATGAAAAAGCGATGCCAAGGGGTCTTGACCAAACATCCATATGTGACGAATTAGGAGTGAGAAGGTGTTGATTTCAGCGGCAGAACAGAGGAAACATCAATCCAGGGTGCTGGGTGAGTCCAGTCTGCTGGATGTGTGTTTATGTCTAAATGTTGAGAGATGATCACTGCTGCTTCCAATGGTAGACGGCTGCCTCTGTCTCCTAAAACTTTCATTTATTTACACACCTTTGAAGGAAATATAGCAACTTCCTGATTCTGAAATTAGACATATTTTAATACAACCATCATTGATTGAACAACACATTTTAAACTTAAGGGTAAATATATAATCATAAATATTAAGATGTTGGCGTTTCACATCCTACCTCTAGTCACCCAAGTCTTAAGGCTCAAGTGATCAAAACTATTAAACCAAAAACAATTAATAAAACAAAAGTAAAAGCGTCAAAGCAGCAATTCAAAACAGACCGTGGGGGCAACAATCTTTTCTGACTGACAGCTGATTTTGTTTTTACTTTATTATTGAAAAATGAGACGCAGAATTGTTATTTTATTTAGTTTAGAAATGATGCTCAGTGGTGACATCAGCAGTGACACCATCATACGGTTGGTCCAATCCCTCAACATCTTCTCTGAGTGGAGCTGTTCTCGTGGAAACAGGAGGGTGTCTTCCTGCAGAGTTAAGTAATCATTTCATTAATAACCTGATAAATTAACCTGGATATTTATTTTGTGATGAAGATTAACTGTAGCTATAATTAACTAACTAAATAAATAAATATAAGCGTGTCAGAATTTTCATCTAGCGCATCATCAGGTCAGCATTTAAATTTGTCTAATTCTTTGGTTTTGAGCAAATACCTGCAGAACTAATGACATTTCCTGTTAAAGAGGATTTCCCCGCTGTTTTTTCAATATGAACATTGATTTGAGTTAAAGAATCAGGATCCAGAGACGGGATATTGTCTGAATGGTGTATTTCAAACATGTAGGTAAAGCATGTGTGGGGCTTGCCTAGTGAGTGTGTATTTGTATTATATAGTGTGTGTGTGTGTGTGAATAGAATACACACAGAGAAACATGAGGTAAATTAAGCAAAAACTACCATCTCCTGTTATCCTTGGATAACAGTGTAAATTCGCTGTCCCCTCAAAATAACACAGATGTTAATCTCTAAACTGCTTGCAACAAAAGAGAGTACACCCCTTCTTTATAATGACTGCTATCAGCTGATGGGCTGGGATTGTGACCTTAGACTGACTCTCTTGCCTGGCTGAACTAATGTTACACTTGATTTAGTAAATGTTTGCATGCTAACATGCTAAACTATAAACACTATAGTGTTGTTAACATTTAGCTGCTAGCATTGCTGTACATATTAGAAGGTCAGTGTTACCTGTTGGCCTTTGTCGATATAATGACAACATGAGAACAGTGGCTACGCAGTATGGTGAGAAGACCACCAGGTGGCGGATCACGTTCTTCACAGTTGTCTGGGTTGCATCTGCAGCAGATGAAGCTGTTCCCTCGAGATCTAGAAAACAAATATTATAAAAAACAAATATTACACTTGGCTCTGAACATTAAAGCAAAAGTGGATGGATCCTACATCAGCTTTGACTGTGAGATGTGGTTTCTTCACTTTAATGTATAAACTGTATTTATACAAAAACCCCAAATCTAATGTCATACTTTTATTGCAATGTGGTGATATCTGTGGTCAAAAGTTCACATGAAACATGAAGCTTCACTTCACTTTCAAACATGACAATGTGGCAGCAACACAAATTAGATTAAAACTCTCACAGCAAAGTTTTTTCCAAAAAATACAGAACGACAGTGTTATGATTTAATATAGTCAATACCTGACCTTCGAAATGAGCTGCAATCACTTCTACAAGCCACCAGGTGTCACTGTGCTCTCTGTGTCTAGAGCCCCAACAGCCTCAGCCAGTCACCACCTGCACTGCTTCACACTGCTCACACCATACTGGGTGAGTTTGTAACAGAGTTTAAGGTTGTATATGCTAACATCATAATGAGTGTAAAATACTTTGGTAACATGTAACAACCAAAGGCAATAGCTGTTGTCATGTAAGACTTTTGAGTACACACTAAAGTTCATTAAGTTTTGGCCATTAGCAGCAGTCTTAAGAAAAGGAAAAGATGGTACTAAAAGGAGAAAAGCCCTGAAGAAAACTGGCAGAGAAATTGGCACTAAATGATACAAAATGACAGATATTGTCACCAGCAAGGCAACAGCACATTGATGTGACCTTGATTTCCTTGAAATCTGTGACAGTAACCACGTCTGTGTATAAAACCTCAAGTCTAACTACTGAACCTCCTGAGCTTCTCCAAATTTACAACTGACCAAAATATCCACTGAGCAGCTTCCTCACCTCTGACAAACAGCCAGCTGGGTGGAGACTCTCCACGATTACCGATGTCACACTTGTAGAGGCCTTCATGAGACTTTTTAACATGGTAGATGGACATGTGACCTGTAGGCTCAGTCCTGATGAGGGAGCCATCTTTATAGAAACCAGCTGTGAGGTTGGAGGTAGGGGTCTTTGTTTTACAGTGCAGAGTGACATTATCTCCCACCATCACAGGAAGGACAGGACTCTGCAGGATCACTGGTCCACCTCAATACAGACAATACAAACAGGATCAGTCATTTATCTGAACATGGAGAAAGATGAGAAAATGTGTTTGTATATACAACCAGTGAATCTAATCATGTTTGATGAATGTCAGAGGAAAATATAATTTAAAAAAGACAAAAAACATTTACAGTCTCAGGAAATCATAAAACCTTTGGAATAACCTGGATTTCTGCACAGACTTTGATTAAAATGGGATCTGATCTTCATCTAAGTCACAACAATAAACAAACACAGTCTAGTTAAACTAATACCACACAATTATTTGTTTTCATGTTTTTATTATGCACACTGTGTAAACAATCAAATTCCCAGGTGAACAAAGTTTATGAACCTTTTGACTTAATAACTGGTTGACTAAAACTTTGGCCTCCCTCATACATTCCCAGTAGTTGCCAATTAGACATGAACAAGGCATAGTGGAATTTCCCCTTGGATTGGCCTTCCTGCAAAGATGACTGGATGAGCACAGAACTGAATCCTAGAGTGTCAGCTGAAGACTTTTAGAAATCCCTGGGACACGCTAACATATCTGCTGACAACTCTACAATATGTAAAACACTAAACAAGAATGAAGTTCAAGGGAGGATACCACTGAGGAAGCCACTGCTGTCCAAAAAACCCATTGCTGTCTATCTGAAGTTTTCAAAAGGGCACTTGGATGTGCCACAGCACTACTGGCAAAATATTCTGTGGACATAGTCCATCGGTCTTAGTTGGACAGCAATACATATGTTTCTCACCAATCTATTTTTAGACGTTACTTTAACCTTTAATGATGAAACTAGCTAGTAGTTACTGGGAACCTAGGAAGTACTTTGTGTTCCAAATTAGTGATGGATGTATGAAGAGCTGTTGCAACCCAACCTGGGTAGATAGAGTGCAGGCCCAACATCACCAAAGTAACCATCTCTTACATGAAAACCTCTCGTGCTGTCTACTTTTGTGGAGTTCTGCAGTGATTTGAGGCACACTTTTAAGCACCAGCCAAATTTCTCTAGTCTGCCATATTTCAAACACTATATCTGTTGATACAAACTTAACAGGCATAGTTTGTTTTCAGGAAACTAAATGTGGTTCTTTTCATCATTCCTACCATGTATAGTGATGTTGACAGAGTTGCTCCGCTGTCTTGCAGGAGACTCACACCAGTAAATAGCACTGTCAAGGGGCTTGGCTGTATAGAGGATGCAGCCGAAGTGGGTCGGAGTCCCCCATAGACCTCCACAGCTGGAAAACCTGCCACCTTTTAGAGTTGTGTTTCTCATGACCTTCCATTCATGAACGCTGCTGTTGTCCCCACAGCTCATATTCAGATTCTCATATTCAAACAGCTGAGGCGTGTCAGCCAAACACTGTGAGGGAGGCCGGGTCAAAATCACCTGTGGACACACAGAGTTTCACTTAGAGTTAAAGTCAAAGTGCGTTCAGCTTGTTATGACCCTGTTTTCTTAGAGTGTTTTGGTTGTTGTTGTGGGCACTGCTCATCTCCGATGTAAATAACTAAAACTGCTTAATGGTATTTACTGTGTGCTGCTCTTGTTTGGGAATGGGAAGAGTGGGAAGCCACACATTTATGTTATCTCCGGGACACCCCCAGACCTTGGGACGTAACAAGCTGCAGTTCCTCTAGTGTCCACTAGATGCTGCTCCAAGAAAACTATATTGAAGTAAATGGGAAATCTCCACCTTCTCTCTCTAAAGTAAAGACAGTTTTAACAAATTTAGCTCTCAGTACATAATTTTACATAGTCTAATGAAGATTTCAGTATGTTTGTTGTGTAATGTGCTGAAAATGTCAAAACACAAAGTGAGATTTTGGGATACAAATATTTACCTTTCATCAGCAGCCAGCTGGATGGAGACGCTTGACCGCTGATGTCACATTTGTAGGCACCTTCATCAGACTTGGAAAAATTGTGGATGATCATGTGACCTGTAGGCTCAGTAGTGATAAAGGTGCCATCTTTATAGAAACTAGCTGGGCGGTTGGAGGGAGTGGTCTTTGTTTTACAGCGTAGAGTGATATCATCTCCCTCCATCACAGGGAGGACAGGACACTGCAGGATCACTGTACCCCCTCAACAAAGACAATACAAATGTGGCATCAGGCATGTGAGGATTTGGGCATTTCTATTACCAAACACCTAGTAGCAAGACAGAAACCAAACTTTACTGGAAGAAAAGCAGGAATGTCTTTAACCTTCATAGGGAATTAACATTATACAATATAACTTTTATCTAAAGCTGAGGAGCTTTCTTGTTTCTTTTATGAAATATGAGCTAACAAAACTCATAAATTTGAGGCTGTACTTTCTAACAAACTTAATAAAAAAAAAAAGATGAAACCCCCGACGGTAAATGAATTGCTCTTTGCTAATGCAATTCCCTCATATTTTGTAAATTTTTGTTTAGTTTTCTATGTTTTTGAACTTATTTTGAGTATTTGTGTCTCATTGCAATGATTTTTCCTTTCATCACTTTCTTTTTCATCCTCATATCATATTCTTTTTATTGTTGTTATCAACTCTCCTGTATTGTGTTGTGTACTAGCTTGTAGCTGTTGTTATTAGTAAAAATGTTTTCTCATAGCTGAAAAAATGACTCTGCAGGATTACTTTTTTTTAAATCTGAACATGGGAAGAGATGGTAAAACATTTTATATCTACAGATATAAAAACTACAGAGTTTGATCCAAAGCTAGAGAATGTTAGAGGATGAATATAACAAAAAATTAAAAGCCATAGACTTTTGAAGGATGCACTTGTGAATCAAAACAAATGTCACTTGGTTGTTGCAACTGCAATTTAAGATTATTGAAAGGGTGTTTCAAGGTGTTTTGCAGGGAATGCTTTAAACTGTTCTAGTTAGATCATCAAACAACAACAGAACCTCGCATCAGACCACTATTGGAACTTCCCGAAACAGACAATCCTATGATAACGACATAACATTCAACAGGTGGACACAGCCTGACTTTTGACGTGGTAGCTTTGTTCCAACTTGTTATTTTGGTTGCTAAGCTGGCTGGTTGAATATTAGCAGGTGCCTGTGCTTATCGAGGTAACTTCGGGGTTAACCCGGGGTTTCAGTGCCACGACAGTGGTTCACTTCTTACCAGGTTAGATCGCCATGGTAACTTTTGCTGAACGGCTAACCTGCTCCGGAGCAGGTTATGTTCCAGACAAGAGATCAGCTCTGTAAAAGTAGGTCGGCCCTACTGGCCTGTCACAGCATTTAAAATAAATTGGTTTCATTTTTTGTGTATATGGTTGAATATTATGAGCATATAGTTTGGTATGCCTTTGGAAATCAAGTAGGTTAGTAGCTGTCTTGTATTATGGAGACTCATCAGGTAGCGGCCTACCTTTTGCTACCTGGCCAGGTAATGTGGGGGAGTTTTCAGTAGCCTAAATGTTGAATTACAGTTTGAGCACCTTGTGGCATGAATGGATTTTTTGTTTTGTTGCATTAAGTTAATTTAGAACTTGTTTGGAACATTGTGTGCTAAATAAAACAATGTGATTTTTGAAGAGACAAGAAGTTTTTAAAGTGAGTTGAAATGACCACTTGTTCAGTGCCCAAGGCTTTTAATTAATGTGGAAACAGTGGCACACAGCTGAGCTAAAAGTATAAGGCTCAAATTGTTGTCACCACCATGAGAACATAAGACATGAGAACTTAAGAACTCAGACTTTATCCATATGTCTAATGTTACAGTTTTCTCTTTGTGAAATCTCTTCTGTGACTACACTTGTCCATGTTTGCGATGGGTCATCTTCTGCCAACATCGTTTCTTCTATATGAACGCACTCATGTCTGCATTTTACAAAACTTACTTAACTTAAGATATCCTGGGTATGTTGAGCTGATATTTCAAAAACTTCAATCTAGGATTTGTTAAATTACATGAACCTTTATTAACTGACAAAAGTACAAAGAAAAGATTTTCTATAGTTTGACTGACCAGTGTAATTGTATTTTGTAAATATAAACAAAGTTAAAATTTCATGCTTGTAACATACTAAACAAAAGTTGGGACAGAGGCGTCTGTCAGCACACTGTTCCACTGTCTTTCAGTCCACGTAAGATGAGGAGAACTCTGCATCGTCTCTGCACATAACTGATATTTTCATGTTGCATTTTTTGGATTCAGCAGTGGACTGTGTTAAGTGACAATGGTTTTCCCAAGCCCATGTGTCATAGGAACATGATGGTTTCTTGGGCAAGATCACACATTTAAAAGTGGTTCCGAATTCCCTGAATCTTTTCATAATATCATGTACATTGGGCCTCAGCTGAGAAGTTTTTATTAGTATTTCTAAGTTTTATTGTTGTGATCATCATAATGTGAGATTATGTAACTACTTTCTTACAGCTAAATCGGTTAGAAATATGTTTCACATAGACAGCCTTTGTATGGAAACTCCTTTTAACTCGACACTGTTACACAGATCACATAACTGCCATTTGGCCTAAAAACAACCACAGATATACAGGAAGCAACCTAAAGTTACTTTTACACCTTTTGTCATTTGGCCACATGTGGTCACCCCACTGCCTCACACATGCATACCTCTTTGTTCTTTTTCTCTTGGCTTAGTGCATCTTGTGTGTTTTGCTTTATTTAACTTGTAGACACATGCTGGTTTCCTTTAAAATGCTGCAGAGAAGTCTAAATCCTTCAACCCACTGTCTATCAATGGTCATATTGTTATTAGTTTAATTATTTTCCAAAATTCCAAATTAATAGTTTAGTATAATTTATGATTCATCTTTGTGTCTGCAGATTCTCAGTTGTTGGGGCTGAAGGAGCTGATCATCTTACAAACAATGATTCAGTTCCCTTTATAGTTAGCAGTTCCTTTTAAAACAATTAGTGTGAATCAGAAGTGTGAACTTTCAGTCACAGACAGTTTTTGCACTCTTCCCATGTTGACTTCACAAGTTGTAAAAGTTTCTTTTAATCAACATCTAACAATGATAAATGATTTTCACATTTATCGTGTTGAATGCGTTGTGGTTAGAGTATCAGCATGAAAAATTTAAACAGGAAGAAGAAGAGGAAGTACTTGTGTGGCTTGTCCAACCTGCAAACTGATATGTAGTTTTATGAATCTTACTTGTGACGGTGATGTTGACTGTGTTGCTGCTCTCTCTGTGTTTTGATTCACACCAGTACACTCCACTGTCGACCTGTTTGACTGTCATAATGCAGGATGGAGACTGACTGCTGCCGTCCGATCCACATGGCATCAACGTTTGATTCCTAGTAGTGTTCAGAAAAGGTGAAACTGTAAGCACTCCCTCAGTAAATCTCACATCATAATCCAGTCTGGTACATCTTTAGATGGCAAAGTCTACTAAGAGTTCTACTTTTAAGATCACGTTGCGATATGTTTGTCATTTTGATCAGGATCTTTGGACATTCAGGGCTGAGTAGCAGCTTGTCAGTATGCAAAATGAATGTTTGCTGATGTAACATTAACTCAGTAGCTAAAGATCAGATGGGATGATGAGAGATTCAACACATTAAGTTGATGTCTGATGGCTTTAATTGTCAGACATGACTTACCAGCAAGCAAACAAACCTAACAACCAATAGATGATTTGCCCAGTAATCATGAATGGAAAGTACACACAGTGTACACAGTACACAGTAACAGGTATGTTGGACTGACCCTGCTGTGTATCTCCACACTGTCCATTCACCAGAGCTGGTGCTCTCACAGCTCACAGTGACCGTCTCATACTCAAAATACTGAGACCACCTGGGAGTGACCATCACAGAGCCTGGGAGAGAGAGAACAATAACGTATTTATTTTTAGACGGGCTGTCATCTAGATTCTTCGGGTTTCACACTTGTGTCACTAGTAAGACCAACACCTTCAAGGCATACAGAAGATATGATGAACCAAACACTGACTATAGAGAGGGCTTTTTTATTTTTTGCAGCCATTGTAGTTTCTCTCTCACATGTGAGACTAGGAAGGCATCTTTATCAACAAATGCCTCTAAATGCAACACACTGGTCCTTTAAGCACAGTACTAGAGGTAATGAACTTTTCACCACAGCGGGTCGGCCAATCCAATGACTTACAAGCAGACTCATCAGAAAGTTAGTCAGTAACAAAGACGTTGGCAGGTTCAGCAAACAAACAAAGAGCAGAAACAGGAACAGAGACGTGAACATCATTTGTTTTTATTTGGTTGCCATCAGAACTTCCCATCAACCTAACCCTGACCCTGGCCACCTGACTGCCACATCCACCTGGGAACCGCTTCACGCTCCCAAATCAAGCCCACCTGCTGACACACCTGGCTGTCGTTCTCATCAGTCCATCAACATATATGATAACATAAATTTAAAGAGGCAGTTAAGCAAGAAAAGCAGGAATTCTGAGCAAAAAGAGCCAAAAGGGAGACGGGCTGCTATTACCATAACGAAGAAGTGTTTTTATACTTTTTTTGGTGTTTATGCATGTTTTTATGTTTGTTTAATGGATGATTTTATGAGAGGAGTGTGTATTATTGCTGTGAGTTTGATTTTATTACATATTGGACATGTGTGTGATTGCCTGTGTAGATGGACTCTTGAAAATGACAACTTTAGTTGCCACTGAGATGAGAGAATTTAACTACCTCTGGTGCAGAGGTAGTTAAATCAGTGGTCAAAAAAAGGAGCACAGAAGATTGGGATTCTGCGGCAAGCGCTGAGAGGACAGAGCATGGAAAAGCAGTATGAGAGACTGGTGGAGTTGACAATGGAAAAGTAATGGAACCGGCCCCCAGTAGGAGTAGATGGGAATGTCTGAGAGCAGCATGCAGTGTTGACGTGGACACCATGAGGCGTGGCTGGTCGGTCAGCGCATGAGTTGACGACCAGCTGGATTTAATAAATGACTTTATACAGCAAAATGCAGGAGAGTATAATATAATATAATGTGAGTAATATGTATTATTCATTTGACCAAACACTAAATGTTTCATGCAACTAGCAATCAATCCACACATTTAGTAGACATGAAATATTTTGTCATGTCACTGTGGTGCACAGTTGTTAATCCTCATCTTTTTCGAGTGTCATTGTGCACTGTTACTATTAGGATCACGTTTAGGTCACATGGTCATGTGTGAAGTTGCTCAGTAATTGAACATTATTGTCACATGCATGTAAAGAAATTCATGGCACTGACTGGAGAACCTAACATGTTTTTGATCACTGATTAGGCAATGATTTAATCTCTCAATTTCCACATATAATTCATCAGTTGCACAACTGTTAAAATAGTCTGCCTGCACAACAACGGAGTGTGTGTATTTGTTAATATTTTTTTTACGCCTGACGTGTACTCTTTTTATATTTGACGCTTATCTTGTATCTCTATTTATTGTATTTTTCATTGTGTTTTTATTTATCCATATATTTCATGTTTCTTTTTATTGTAGGCATTTGACGTGGACAAGCAAAGTAAGAATTTCAGTGTACAGGGAAACTTGAACACCAAATAAACGTGTTGAATTTTGAATCTTGACTCTTTGAATATTACTGTGCTCCAACACTGATTTTTGTCAAGTGGGCTAGTCTGTCACTGTCTTAGCCTTGCTAATGGGATTCATCTTCTTTACAGAAATCTGTCTACTTTAGTTTAGGTATCAACTTTGGAAATGCGCTGCACATTTAAAGCTGCAAGCTTAAAGGACTTTCTAGTTATGTGCAAGTCCTCCACATTAAACAACATAAAGTCCTCTGGAACATCACAAAGATAGATACATATTCTGATCTGACGCAGCGATCAGCAGGACGACAACTGAACTGTTATAAATCTGTGTTATGATGTGAAAACTTAAGGTTTGGTTAGGGTCAGGGAAACATTGTGGTTTGGGTTAAAATTACTACTTGGTTAAGGTTAGTGACAACTGATGTCATAATTTAAATAAATGCTGACCTGACCAGACGTGGTCGCTACAGATGTTGTTTTGGGGCACTTTCTGAAACGACTGATTCCAGTCTCTTTTTGCAACAAGGAGCAGTCTTCAGACAGACAGGAAGCGCCGAGTGGCAGGTGGTGAGCGGCAAACACACATGAAACATCATCTGACATTTCAGCATATACAGAATATAAAAGAACAATTACAAAGTCCACTTCTAAAATAGACTCCTTCTGTAGTGTTAAGGAGCAAAATAATTAGATTAAACTTTAAATGATTTTTCACACACTTCAGTTTTGAAACTCACCACGAGTGCTGGAAGACGTCTGGCAGACGCTCAACAACACTGAAACAACAACCGCTGTCAGATCAGTGTGTGTGTGTGTGTGTGTGTGTGTGTGCGTGTGCAGGAACTTACATATATTACACACCTACATACACACTTAAAGTTTCAGCTTCATCAATTGTCATTAAAACATTTGGTAACGATTTAACAATTCAGCATCTTTCCTTTGAAGTGATATTGTGTTTCTGGTAATAAGTTTTCTCTACTTACAGAAGAGAAGCTGAGTTGCTTTCATGGTGCCTGAAGGTTAAAGATTCACTGACCATGTGGTGATGACATCCTCTGAATAAACCACAGGTGGGGGTGCGAGGAGGATGTGAGAACAGCACGGTAGAGTAAAAAAAAAAAAAAAGCTTTAGAGTTTCTTACATCATTCACTCACCTTCTCTTGTAAAAAAAACAATTCAGTATTAAATGAAAAGGAGAATTAGATGTTCAAGATTAGAGACGTTTTTGAGTTTGATGTCTACACTGGTATGTACTGCTTCCAGGAAATAGCCACAGCCTTACGCTCTGAGTCTGACACTAAGCTCTAACTTTCTCTGCTTTCATGTCCCCAAACCAGCTGTCACCGCTACTCACTATGTTATCATTACAACTCATTTACTCGACTGCTGGTGATATCAGGTCTTAGATAGATAGATAGATAGATAGATAGATGGATAGATAGATAGATAGTCCAGACTATTGAGGATTTTATGATTGGTTGTTGCATGCTGTGTTGCATCATGACAGTAGCAGAAATAATAAATGACCTGGAGATGATGAAAGTATTTAAAGCAAAACAACAATGTTTCACTAACAGGCACTAAAAGTTATCTAAACTATCAGTCAGATGTCAGCAGGAGTCTCCACAGGCTAAAAAACACTCAGTCTACTGTTTGACTCTGATACATAAATTAATCTGGTGAGCCCCAAAGCTTCCACTCAGTCTCTTCGGTATTTTTCAGCAAAATAGAAAATATGGAGGTTAGCAAGTCTGTGCGACTCCAGGTGAGTGAGCCACACAGCAGTGAGTCATTGTGTAGTTACAAATGGGAAAAGGATTTTAAATAAAGTTTTTGTACTTCAGGAACAGAACCTGGAGGATCCGGTTTTACTTCCACCCTTTACCAGGCAGTCTATTCTTTGTAAACCAAAACAAAGCTTTCAATAAATAATAATTATCTTTATTTGCATAGTTGTTGGGGGTCAGTTGTTTGAAAATAAAAAGGTATAGTGAAAAGTGAATAAACCTAAATTTAAGTTGTGTAGCTATTTCTTTAAGCAGCCCGAAAGCTCCTATCGTTCTGGTCTAAACAGTGCAGGTTTTTTTTGGGGTGTTACACTGCTAACACTGCTAGCAGAGTTGCTAAACACTAAACTATTAAATGTTACTGCTTTTACTGCTTGGATTACTGACACCAGACTTCCTGAAACTTTTATAACTTGTTGAAACCGGTTTCTGTCCAACACTGGGGTTGCTTGCAAATGGCTGCAATGTGGTGAGAAGTGTGAGATGTAAGGTGGGAGGAAGAAAACCTGTGTACTAGCAGCCGAAAAACAGGAAACACTCACTTTGTGATGAAACCAATGGTCCAGCTACACAGAAAATGTGCGTCTTGTAATTTAGTGTCACATAAGGTTGCTTATGTTCAGTTGCTGTCATATACATGGAGTATAATATGCATATATATGACACATTCTCTGCCTCTCTCGCACCACAGTTATGCTGTCATTCTGTGGGAAACACTGTGTTCACAGACAATAGGAGGGTGACTGTGAGCAAGCATTTCCAATGTGAAATCAATGTGAAACCATTATTTGGTGATTGGTCAGCAACCCTATCTGCCTTTTTGTTTTCTTGGTTATGAAGTAGGGTTTTATTTCAGTGTGGTGTCCACCTTCAGATGGCCTGCAATACAACAACACGGGACGCAGTGTCAGAGATGCACTTTTTGTAGTCTATCTTCAGAACATTGTAGTTTAATCATGGCCACGTCAGTAACATCCGCTGTCGCATTATTGCGTTGCTTAGAAAAGAGCAGTCGCATTCTCTTAGACCTGCCGTCCCTATGAATTCTCCTGCACATCTTTCCTCTGAGGAGGCCTCTGCCAGGGCTGCGCTTTTCCACCAATCCTGTTTGTGATATGAATCGAGGTGCAGTCGTAGTGAGAAGGGGCTGCGGTTCGGTGGTCTTGGGATCTCGTCACTGCCTTTTGCAGATGATGTGGTCCTGATGGCATCATCGGTCCATGACCTCCAGCTCTCACTGGATCGGTTCGCAGCAGAGTGTGAAGCGGCTGGGATGAGGATTAGGACCTCTAAATCTGTCGCCATGGTTCTCAGCAGGAAACCGGTGGAGTGCCAACTCCAGGTAGGGAATGAGTCCTTGCCCCAAGGGGAGGAGTTCAAGTACCTCAGGGTCTTGTTCACGAGTGAGGGGAGACTGGAGCAGGAGATTGGCCGGAGAATCGGAGCAGCAGGGGCGGTATTGCACTCGCTTTACTGTTGTGACAAAGAGAGAGCAGAGCCGTAACGTAAAGCTCTCGATCTACTGGTCAATTTTCGTTCCTACCCTCACCTACGGTCATGAAGGCTGGGTCATGCCCAAAAGAACGAGATCGTGTGTACAAGCGGCCGAAATAGCTTTCCTCAGGCGAGTGGCTGGTGTCTCCCTTAGAGATAGGGTGAGAAGCTCGGCCATTTGCGGGGAGCTCAGAGTAGAGCCGCTGCTCCTTTGCGTTGAAAGGAGCCAGTTGAGGTGGTTTGGGCATCTGGTAAGGATGCCTCCTGGACGCCTCCCTAGGGAGGTGTTCCTGGCATGTCTAGCAAGGAGGAGGCCTCGGGGAAGACCCAGGACAAGGTGTAGAGATTATAACACACTCAGTAACATAATATTCATTAAATATTTGTGGTTGTTGGAGAAATGCTGCAGCAGATTCATTTTTGTTCTGTCAGTCAGCTGTCAGTGCAGCAGCTGACTCAATCACTGACTGATAATATGAACATTTAGCCAATCAGCTGATGAGACGCACTTTGTAAAGAACTCTGGGTAAACTCCATATAAACATGCAGTCAGACAGCCAGCAGGGGGCAGCACAGGAGCTTCTCTTTGTTCAGCAGACCTTTGACTCACAGGAGAAAAGTAAAAACAGTTTGCAGAAATATCCACTAGAGGACAGAAGAGCTCCATCATCACTGCTGAGAGCACAAACAGAGAGTTACACCAGGAAACATTGAGAGGAAAATTAAACTGCGTCATCAACAAAGACACAAAGTGAGCGTCCTGCAGAGTTTCTGTTTCACTGCATCAGTCCGTCTGCACGTTAACAAGAACCTTCAGATCATCACCCATAAAGATGGTGACAAATGTTCTGAAACAAAAGCAGAGACACCTTCATACAGTCCACATAATAACGTCTCCCGTGTGATGAACAAAGATCCTAGAGCTGATTTCTGCAGTTGCTGCTTCAAATCTAAAGCTTCAGTCCAAATGGTCTCAGTGAGAGGAGACAAAAGGAGACAACTGGATGCTTTTAATTTGAAGGAGATTAGAAATGAGAGTGAGTATGAACAGAACAGGTGAGTTGGACCCTGAACCATGAAGCAGGATTTATGTACCATGGACATAGATCTCCATGGTAACTTATGCTGAACGGCTAACCTGCTCCGGAGCAGGTTATGTCCCAGATAAGAGATCAACTCTGTGAAAACGCCGCCTACTGACCAATCAGCTCTCTGGAAAATGACATCACCATCTGTAGGAAATCCCACTCTGTTTTATAGGCTGCTTTATGTTTGCTTGCAGTGATGTGGAGAAACTCTTGTAGACTATAGTGATATCATCCTACTGTTATGAAATGTGTTTTATTTTATTTTAAAATGTATATTTTATTTGCTCTGTCCATTTCACACAGCTTGTCCCAGTGGTTAAAATAAATGGGTTTCATTTTTCTTATGAGGCTGAATATTATGAGCAGTTTGTAGGGATACTGAAATACTAAATTTAATATGAACGAAGGCTATTTATTTTTGGTTAGTAGGCTAAAGTGAGAGACTGGTCGTGTTCTGCCCCACCTTTCACGATGTGGGCGCAGGTAATGAGATGAGTTTTCAGTTGCCTAAATGTTAAAATTCAGTCTTTCAGCTACTATTTGAGCACATTTTATGGCATAAATGGATTTTTTGTTTCATTGATTCATGTTCAAGTGTGTTAAATAAATTGATCTAATTTTGAAGTGACGAGAAGTTTATTAGAGAGGCGGAATGACCACTTCTTCAGTGCCCGAGTCTTTTAATGTGGAAACGCTGAAACGCAGTCGAGCTGAAAGGATAAGGTTAAGCCTGTTCCTTTAGACATTCACACTGTCTGCGACGTTGTGTCTCCTTGCGTGTGTCAGCTGCAGCTGTGTTACTTTCAGACCATGTCGTATTTCTGTAGTTTTACAGTTTGCTCTTAGTTGTGAAATATGATGCTCTGCTGACAGTGGACTTGTTCATGTCTGTGATTGGTCATCTGCTGCTAACACCGCCTTTTTTATGGATTGGGAAACCCTGGGTTGACTTATGGTGCGTTCCTTTTGACATGGGAAGTTGGAATTTCCGAGTTCAAAGTATGAATTTTCAACGGACGCCCCCTTAAATCGGATTTCCAACTGGGAAAGTCAGAAGAACCGCAATACCCTGTCTTCTTGGTCCAAGTCGGCTGCTATGAGTATCAACAGTTAGTGAAAGTTGTAGTTTATATTGTTTATTTGCCCTTTGGTGTACTTGTGTCTCATAAATCTTCGTACACAAAGTGCTGTCCAGCTGCTGTCTGTGAACTTCACAGACTACAGTGTCTAGTATGAGTAAATACCACACAAAGTTTTTTTTTTATTCAACTGGCGTATCAATTGCTAACCTGGCTAATAAACAATGGCTGGCCAAACAAGGTTTTACGACTTGGTAACTGAAACGCCGTCAACTCGGCTGTAACACCATTCCCAGCTCCGACCTCCAACTTCCAAGGTAAATGGAACGCACCATTATCATGTAGATAACCAGCTTTGTGGGACCACTTAAGCCAATCCCAATCGTCAGGGTTAGTGAAGCCAGATCGCCTCTTACGGGAGAGCTGGTCAGGGGCAACGAAGCAGGTGCACCAATTAGCCAATTATGAGCAGGGGAGGAGAGCACCAGCCACAGTGAGGCCCGTCACAAAACTCCGCCCTAGGAGAGAGAGGGAGGACAAAGAGAGCGCCGGAGCGAGAGACGGAGAAAAATAGAGAAACCAAAACAAACAGCTTGAGCCCAAATCACACAGACATTCCTCACTCGCACAAAAAGCAAAAGAAACACAAACCCACAAACTGTCACTCTCGGGTCTGGGGAGCTGTGACAGTCAGGCGTGAAGAGTGCTGGAATTAATGTTGAATGTTGAGACTGACTTTAAGAGAGTAAATATTTAAAGCCTCTGAATCCCAACTCTGTCTGTTTGGTTTCTTGTAACTCCTTCCAGAGTGATCCCTAACATAAGCTCTTTCTTTGTTCAGAGTAAGTTGGCTCACAGCCAGAGTGACGTTCGGAAGCGGGAAACTAATAAACAAATATCATCATGTTTCCTTCCAGCTCGAACGCACGTGGCAGAAGAAACTCAACAAAAAAGCGTGACAGAAAAATGATAATACATTTCTTGGTCATAATTATGTTTTTATTTCTCCCAAGATTGTGTGACCTGAATGTGATGTTAACATGTGTTAATGAAACGGTAAAGCAAAAAAAACATTAAACATCATCTACTGGCCTGTTAAATGTGACCTGACCAGTTTTACATTTCATTACAGTTTTTCAGTTCTTGCTTAACTGCGCACTTCAGTTCAAAAGCTATAACATACTGTTTTCTCCTCCTGCCTTCACGCACATTTACACCATTTCACAAAAGTGAGTACAACCCTCATATTTTGTAAATATTTGATTATATCTTTTAATGTGAAAACACTGTAAAAATGACCTGTGAGTGTACAGCTTGTATAACATTGTACATTTGCTGTCCCCTCAAAATAACCCATCACACAGCCGTTAATGTCTAACCCGCTGGCAACAAATGAGAGTACACCCCTAAGAGAAAATGTCCAAACTGGGCCCAAATTGTCAATATTTTGTGTGGCCATCATTTTCCAGCACTGCCTTTACCCTAGAGGCAGGGATATAGAGCCTAAACCAAAAAGAGGGAAAATCCCACGGCCCTTTAGCGTATTTTTTTACATTTAGGGCTCCACAGTCAAGTCAGCAACTATAAATAGGCAATGATCAGTTAGATTTTCAAAATAAAAGCTTGTGTTTATGTTGCAAAGCGTCAAAATTGACAGGGCACGTCCTTCATGTTGTCAAACGTCCCAATTTGGTTAGATTTAGGCACTAAAACTACTTTGTTAGGTTTAGGAAAAGATCATTGTTTGGTTATTTGTTTAACAGAAACTACAGTGTGTCTAATGACTTTAAGTCTATCTTTTCTCCTGTCAATGACGATGTGCCCCGCTAAAGTTAATATGCCCTCTATTAGTCACTTGTCTACTCACATTAAGCCTGAAGCTAGATCTCTTGGTGTCCCTTTTGATAGCAATCGTTGCTTTTGAACAACCCAAAGAAAAGCTTGTCCAGTCATGTTTCTATAACCGGGCTCTTTTAACCCTTTACAATCCAATGCGCAGCCTCAGATCCTCCAGCGGGGGTCTTCTGTGGATCCCAGAGAGCAGGTTGAAAACACAAGGAGATAAAGCCTTTGCAATCAGAGCCCAGAGGCTCTGGAATGATCTGCCTGAGGACATCCGGATGTCAAAGTCAGTGTCTTCCTTTATGTCCCGCCTGAAAACTAATTTCTTCTGGAAAGCGTTCTATGATTTTATCTGATCTACCTGCCCTTTTATTGTTATGATCTAATTTTAATTTGTGCACTTTGCCATATTTTATTGTTATCTCTTATTGACTGCTAAGATGTAAATATCTTTCTGTGAAAGCACATTTGCTTGGGTATTTTTATTAAAATAGTTTGTAGTGTGCAAATATCACTCAAACATGTAGACCTGCGTGTTGCCGAGCTTGGGACGACTTGCTACTTCCAGTCTGTTGTCCGCCGCCACAGACGCTTTATACTTAGTTCCAACTCGTCATTGATCCATGCAAATAAAGAAATTTCTGGTGTGTTTTTTTGCCTTTAGAATTACTTATTTGCCAAATCTAAATAATCTAAATCATAAAATATGAAAAGCCAGGTTACTACATTTTTAGCATATGATGGTGGTGGGGGTTGGCATTTTAAATTATTATATATTGTATGTGTATGCTCAGTAAGCACTTTCTAAACTGTCAATAAAAAAATGTTTGAATGGGCTGTTCCAACATCAAGTCATATTGCCTGTCCCACAGTGCTGGTGGAGGCCCTAAATAACAATTTTAATATTATTAAAACATTGGATTTGTGGAAAGTACATTGGAAAGTGTACCTTTCAAGTCTTTACAGATTAGACAGTCAATAAACTGCAAGATAGCAGTTACAGAGAATAACAAGTTTGTCAAGAAATGGGAGATGCTCCTAACTGAACATGCTCTTAACATGAACTTACTCAGGTAAGGGACATGTTCCTGAGTAAGGGACATGTTCAGTCACGTTGACAGAGGAGAACAGGGAAAGGCGGTGATGTGGATTTAGTTCAATGTGAATGTCTGCCATGAGGCTATACATGTCAGAGGCTACACGCCTCTGGAGCAACTAGGGGTTAAATGTCTTGCTCACAGACACATTGGTGTCTCACAGTGGATTGAAACCTGGGTCTCTCACACCAAAGGCATGTATGTTATCCACTGCGCCATCACCACCTCAGTCCATTTATCTTTCTTACAGCTACAGGAGCAGCAGGTTGGTCTAAAGCATCCTTACACATCGTCCACAGTTTCTAAAGATCATAAAAGCACAAACACCACCAACAAGAAGAATCACACCAACTGGCAGACTAACTTTTAGTCCAACATTGCTCTCCTTGTCTCCTCCCTCCTTGCCTCCTTCCTCCTTGTGTCCAGCTGTGTGACCTGCAGAGCAGAAACAGGTGTGAGGTTATCAGCTGTCAGCAGGTGAGCAGAATGTCAGGCCCAATGCCAATGTTCCCCCTGAGCCCTGAACCCTCACAGACTTTACTGACGTCACTTTGAAAGTGATTGAGTTTAAGAGGCTACAAGGGCTCAAAATGCTGTAAACAGAAACAGGACAGCACTTTGCCACTTCATCACCTTGACGATGCTGAAACACGTTGCACACTTTTCATTTTATGTTTTTGCCTGATTTTTAAGTCCTGCAGGCTCTCGCCCTACAGAGTGGAGGAGAGGTAAATATAAATATATATTTGTCAATTATCACTACACTATTATTGGTCAAACACCATCAAGCGAAACTCAAACAAATTGTTGAATAAAATAAGTGTGTAATAAGGTGATTGCATTCCTCTGACTTCATGTGTTCTATGCAGCATCTTAATCTAAGAAAACGTTCAACAATTTTAACACCAGCGTAGGTGATGATGCTTGTTTGTTTACTGTTTTCTTCTTCTCTTGTAACGCTTGCTGTGATATTTTTCTCGTTTCTGGGCTTCCCCCGGTAACCCCTGTGTTTCACGTCATACCGCTATGAACTGTGGGCACTTCCCTCAGGCAAAGTCTGCAGAAACGCAGACTTACGAAAAGGGCCATAAAGGGCTCAAGAGGTCCGCGAGGGAGCCCTCGGGCAGTTGATTTGACGATTTGACACTAGGACAGCCCTAAGCCCTCACGGACTACCCGGGAACGTGGCTCAAAGTCTGTGAGTCTGTGAGGGTGGACATTGGGATTGGGCCTCAGACATCATCTACTGCACTTTGATCACATGACTCGTAGCAGCTGTTTCCTCTAAAGTCTCATCAGCAACATCTTTCTAAAACACAAACATCTGATCTGTGATGTTTCTCAGCTCAACTACCAGGAAGCAGCTTCACCTGAGAGACAAAGAGACACTCTGAGCTCTACACGCTGACCTGAGAGACAAAGAGACACTCTGAGCTCTACACGCTGACCTGAGAGACAAAGAGACACTCTGAGCTCTACACGCTGACCTGAGAGACAAAGAGACACTCTGAGCTCTACACGCTGACCTGAGAGACAAAGAGACACTCTGAGCTCTACACGCTGACCTGAGAGACAAAGAGACACTCTGAGCTCTACACGCTGACCTGAGAGACAAAGAGACACTCTGAGCTCTACACGCTGACCTGAGAGACAAAGAGACACTCTGAGCTCTACACGCTGACCTGAGAGACAAAGAGACACTCTGAGCTCTACACACTCACCTGGCTCTGTCACTGATGTCAGCCTGATGATGAGGATGGGGTAAGGGTCTTGCTCTTTGCAGAATGTCAGGTGAAAATCACACTCATATGTTCCAGTATCGTTGAAGGTGACGTTCTTCAGAATCACAGAAACGTCTCCGTCCTTCATCTTTGGATCTCTCAGCTCCACTCGACCACGAAAAGAGGGATCATGGGATTTTTCATGAAAACGTTTTACTTGGCGGATGATGAGATTTTTTTTTGACCCCGGCTCAATTCTCCTCCAAACCAGATGTAAAGATAAATCGTATTCGTAAACCTGACACTTGGGAGTGGCGTCTCCTTCAGGATTCACCTTCAGCTCCTGTGTCCCTGAGCAGAAAGAGAAAAGCCTCCAGTCAGGACTTGTAATGTTTCCTGTTTTTCAAACATCTTTTCATGAAAGCAGCAGAGATCAGGTCTCTATAAAACAGCACATGTGAAGCTATGGAAACGTATAAAAATTCAAATCATCATGCAAACTTGAAAATGAAAATTTAATTCCAGATTGATATTACCATTTTCCACATATGTACGTGTTATCTGGGTAAAATTGAAAATGCAACCATCCAAATTTATTTTCATTTTCACATACTTGTGTGGACAATCTAAGACCATGTTAAGATGAAAATGACATGACACAGCATTGACATTTCCAAATTAAAATTGAAATGCCATTTTCTAACTATTTGAAAATAGAAACAGCATTTAACATTTTATTTTCAAAGACTGACTCTGCTCTATAGTGGGCTTTATTTGAAAACAGCCAGTCTTTTGCATTACATTTACATTTACAAGCAGATTTCCAAGAGACACAATGCGAATGAAAATGCAATCTGCCAGTTCTCTCATCAAGGCGGGTCTTCAAGACGTCAGTTCCTCTTCAGTTGGAAGGCCACTTCAGGTTTTCATGGTTCAGTTGGGTTTCAAATCAAAACACAACACAAGGGTGTAACTTCACAACCAAATAAATCCAGTCGACTGAACACATCAAGGATGGATCTATACTGACATCAAACTTGGAACCTGTACATTTTTACCATTTTCATGTTGCTTTCTGTTGTTTTTGAAATACTTGCATTGGTGTGAGACACCAGCTCTGACAATGTTTGAGTAATCATGCATGCAGAAATGATCCGCCTGCCCCACGCCCAACTAATTATTTTCTCAGACTTACCCCAAATCTACCGGCCCTTTTAACTGTCCAGGCGGTTTCTTTTTTGTGTGTTGAGTGTTTTCCTTTACGGTTTACATTAATGATTAGAGAGGCTGCTGTCAGTCAATTACATGTGCACAGTAATGTCATAGCAAACATTGTGGGACAATTATGCAGCAACATTAAGAACTGTAATTATAACCTTGACATGACATGACAGAGGAAACAGAACTCAACTTTTAGCTTCTGAAAAAATTTTAACAGTCTGATGGAGCTCAGGATTGATCAGGAGGACGGCTGCTTTACTCCAAACAGCTTCACTGAAGGTGTAGGAGAATACAGAGCATTAATTAACATCACATCCTGAGGAATCCTGTCTGCGTCTGGAGATGTAGATATGAACTTATACTGCTGTGGCTCGTGCGTAAATTCGCACAGCTTCTCTCTTAATGTGGAGACGCTTCACCCTATTTACCCAAAACTCTGCCTGCAAACAGCAAAGCGGTGCTCTCAGTTACTGCACACACAACCTTTTCATGTGTGGACACTGAGCATGGAAGCAGGACTTTGAATCTTTGTCCTTGTTTTCCAAATGTGTCCCCAGTCTGCCTGTCCTCTACTCAAACTGTGTCTGAACTACTTTTACTGAGGAAAGAGTCCCTACAGTATGAAACTGGTTTACTTCTCAGAGAGACGAATAAAGCTGCTGGATCTGCAGGGACAGACACCACGAGAGGGGAGAGGACACATGTTGGTCTCTGCTGTCCATCCGTCCACACAGTAAACTACAGTGCTGGAGTCGAACAGAGGTCAGTCAAGTCATAATAAACTTTGATATTTTAGCATGCTCTACAAATATGTGTATTTTGCAAATAGGACTGAATTTACAGGAAGTAAAGAAGATCATTAAACAGAAGGTAAATCTATAAATCAACGTAATAGAGTAGACCTCTATTATTAATCTTTTCATTTCTGTTATCTGTGTTTCATACTGATGTATTTGTGGAAAACAGCAACTTTCTTCTTCACACACACACACACACACACACACACACACACACACACACACACACACGCACACACACACACTCTCCTCTTACCTTGACTCAGAATAAAGATCCATGAACAGGCGAACAAACCCACGAACGGTGCTGATGTTAAAGCAGCCATGACAGACTGAGTTCTTCTTTCTGCTGTGAAGTTTTTATTCACAGTGGACCCACCCATAATGCATATATGCCTTACGTTAAGTCCAGCATGCATCATGTTCAGTCAGTGCTGCGAAACGCAGCATGAAGTCAAACACACCTAATCTCTTAATAGCAGAATGTCAGGTTGTGTCAGACATTTGTTTATAGAGAGAGAGACAGATACAATAAAATGAACTCTGGTATAATGGGTTGCTATTATCCAACAGAAAAGCGTTACTGACATAAGGAAATAAAAATAAGAACACAAACCAAACCCCAGGGGTGGAAAGAGAACTGGAGCGATCCCGCTAAAGAGTAACCGCCCATACAGGATGGTCTAAGTAAAGAGAACTCGCCCGCTAAAAGGTAGAGATAATATCATTTGTCAACATTACACTTGGCACACAACATACATGTCTTCTCGGTACATCCATTAGGCCTTTCACGTTTAAAATGTTCTGGCTGATATTGTACAAGAGTCTGATAACATCTGGGCACCGCAAACAAAACCAATTCCAGTTAAAAAGCAAATAGACTAACTTGACATGTGGGCTCCTTAACTTCTGTGTCCTAATGAAAAAAAAAGATATGACCTATATTTACTTTAATAATCCTGTATGTGTCATTGTGTTTGTGCTTTGCTCATAATTAGAATGACACTAATTGTACCAGTGTTTTAATTTAATGAACATCTCTGAGACTGGTTTGTCCTCTCCTCTCCCAGGAGAAATGAGTATCAAAGCTTTTCTCATAGACTCCACAAAATCCCCTTTAAATGTTTCATTTGTCTTTTCTCTTGGCTGGACTCTCCAATAATCCTTTATTTGTTCATGTCTTCAGAAGGAAACATCAGCGTCAGCTCAGGACCTCTCAGGTGTCCACTGTCTTATACAGTATCTCATGCAGTCTCCCCCTAAAACAGTGTTCACACAGTACACAGCACGGTGCTACAGAGCAGGTTTGTTTAATAACAGCTCTGCACACACAATAATGACTGAGGGTAAACTATATCGTGAACTGAAATGTCACCATCATAAATGTAAAATATTACTCTGAATAACTCGGTTACCGTTGCCAACATGCTTCTCTTGGCATGCAGGTTTGACTCAGAGCTGAAGAACAAACCAAATGTCTTTAATTTCAGTTCGCCTTTATTTATTGCCACGTGATCAACACAGGCTCATTGTTACATATAACTGTGTGGTTCTGAAAGTTATTTTACTTTTAAATCTTAGTGGGGTGTTTCCCTGATCAAATATATCTGAGCACTGCTGGCAGTAAGCAGAACCTGTGATTCTCTGAATGTTTGTTTTAAACCAGCAGATGGCAGCAGAGTTACAACAGGATGACAGAGAGACTCATGTCGAGTCCCCCTTCTTGTAATCCAGTAATGTCTTACATCAAGGGCCTTTTGCTGTTTTGTGCCTCCTCGCCTCCTTGATCCTCCGTTCTCCTGTCTGTGAGGCCTGTGTTTCACTGTGTGGTGCTTAAGTTCACATAGGAAAGTAGCTCGTTAGAGGGTTTCTTATCTGACTGGCCTTGATTCACCACTGCTGGTTTCTACTCCCTTCCTTCCCACAGAGCTGCAGGAAAATAAAGTCACGTCGAGTACAAAGTCACCTGTTTCTTCACTGGCTCTTTGTCTCACTCTCTGCAGACTGGCTGCACTCTGAATGTCTGTCTGACCCTTTGCAAAGAATAAAACCCTTAAATTCTTTGTTTCAGAAGACTCACTAAAGAGAAATTGACACCCTGGAAATCGATCCCACTGCGTCATCTTGAAGAACATTTCTATTCTTAAAATGCACCTCAAGGATTGAGGAAGCCTGCAGGAGGAAGATACACTGGTGTATCCTTTGTGAAAGTGTTTTCAGCAGCCATGATGTGTAAAGAGGTGTGACACTGGAATAAACAACACATGGCAGGGACAGTTTTCTTTGTATTCAGAAGGTGAATTAGCTTTTTAAGATGATCAAATGCACAATAAAACTCTCTGTCCTTCACTGTTTCTGTAGCGCCTTGTAAGTCTCTGTAATAATAATAATAATAATAATAATAATAATAATAATAATAATAATAATAATAAGAAGAAGAAGAAGAAGAAGAAGAAGAAGAAGATGAAGAATCTTTATTTATAGAGCACTTTATAAAAACCAGTTAGTGCTTTCACAAGTTTAAAACAATAAAACACAAAAACAATTACATGCTAAAGACAAGAAAACTCTTGTAAGACTAGAATACATGTTTAAAATAAATATAAAATGTATAAAAGTAACTAAATAATAAATGAAAAATAAAGAAATATGTATAAGTGTTATATTTGTTGTAACTGAAATCCTTAATGTCATTTCACTTTTGTTGTCTGTGGCCTTCTGAATGGGATCATTAACATTAACAATAAATAGCAGCTGGGAGAAACAGAGAGAAGCCGAGCACGCTGGGGGTGATTGTTGCCGTGACTGCAATCGTGAGAGAGTGTGAGCTTCCCCGCAGACAAAGTTTGGGAAAAGGTGTCCCCAGTTTACTTATTTAGTTTCGCTCAATTCCTGGATGCCTCTGGAATCATGATTTTGGTATTTGATCTAGAGACACTCAACACTTGATTTGCAGTGTTTGACATATTTTAATAATAATAATTTAAAATGAATTTCTTCTACTTCATTGTATTATTTAGAAAAACAACTAATTGAAAACAACAGGAAGTTGTTTTGCTCTGAGATCTTGCAGACCATCCCAACGCTCTTATTTGTGCTCTAGCGCCATCATCAGGTCGACATTTTAATTTGTGCAATACTTTGGTTTATGAACAAATACCTGCAGAACTACTGTTGAGGAGGAATCTAAATCCCGAGGCTCCAATACGAATTTGTTAAAGACTCAGGCTCCAGAGAAGGGATATTTTCCAAATGGTTTATTTCATCTTGTATCAGAGTAGTTAAAGACTGTGTGGGGCTTGTGTTGGTGTATGTGAAAAGAACACACAGGAGCTAAAACAAACAAAAAAATCATTTCATCGTATCATTTCCAAGCAGAACATTGTTTGTGTTCAGAGGTCGTCTGCTCCCTATCTGAGGTCGAGCTTCACACCTTCACACCAGTCCAACCACTGACGTCCAGCTGCTGGTTTACTGCTCACTAACTGGTCCTCAGACCTCTGCATGTACATGATTTATTTAATGATATGTTGTGTCTCTACAGTCCTGCGGCTGCACACAGACAACTTGTTATTACTGTTTAACAATTAATGGCTTTTTAAAAAGTCATAATATAAAATAACTCTTAACTGATGCTCTACAGCAGCTCCAACATTTAAAACAAGCCAATATTTGTTTAAATGTCCAACACACTCAGTAACATGTGAGATCCATTAAATATAAATCATTCTGGTTGTTGGAGAAATTCTGCAGCAGCTTCCTGTTTGTTCTGTCTGTCAGCAGTCAGTGCAGCAGCTGAGCCAATCACTGACCGATGATTCGAACATTTAGCCAATCAGGTGATGAGACGCACTTTGTAAGCTTCATATGTACATGCAGGAGAGACAGCCAGCAGGGGGCAGCACATGAGCTTCTCGTCACAGTCAGGTTCATGTGGGAAAAGACTCAACCATACACTCGGTGACAAAACAAAAGCGTCGTGGAAATTTAGATTCCTGGTGAGAGGTTAGGCAAATAATTGAGTCACAACCAACCGTTGTCTTTGAAAAATTTATTTAACAAAAGAGAATAAACAGAGAAGTACTACAACAAAATCAGCTGGACCAGAGGTTCTGTCTTCTAAGACAGTCAGTAACGTCTGGCCCAGAACAAAGGGATGCATAGTCATTTACACAGTCTGGGTATCTATGTTTTGGGTAACAAAAGGATCCTCTGCCTGCTCTGCCTGGTCCCAGACAAAACAGGAGAGGAGCAGAAAACAACTCCACATCCTTGACCTAAACCCTACACACATGTGGACAGACTAGCAGAATGAGAATAATAATAAATGGGAACACGTTGAAGCTTAAACAATGTATAAGACATAATAATAAAGGAAAAATAGCACTATTAAAAGTACTTGCATGAATGGAAGAAGAAAACAATTTTCTGCCCTTACAAGTAGAAATTAAGAGGTAGTGGGTTTGAAGATGAACCAGACTGAATCCAAAAACAACAAAGAAGTTAAAAAATGTTAAAAAATAAACAGAATTATTGAAAGTAGGTTAAAAAAAAACAACAATGTCTATAAAAGTCAAAGGTTTCTGGAAATTTAGTGTGAGAAGTGCAGAGTGCTGGAATTCCAGCTGCTCTGTGTTCAGTAAAGATGGAGGACACGAGGTGGCTGCTCCTCTGTTGTTGTAACTAAACACTTCCTGCTTCATGATTCTTTATATTTGGGTTTCTAGCTTAAATTAGCTTCTGACTGCAGAAAGCCTCTGAATCCCAACTTTCTGTTTTGTTTCCTGAGAATCATTGCAGAGTGATCACTAATTAGTTAATTAGTTCACTAATTAATTTAGTTTTCTTCGCTCTTTATTGTTGTTATTATTTTTATTATTTATTCTACCGTTTTTTTGGCATCTATCGTCTCCTGTACCGTTTGTCCTACAAACTTGGTTTCAACTTCAAATTGTACATCTTCTTCATGAGATGGGTGCAATTACCAGTGTTGCTGATATCTGTAATGGTGGATCTTATAATAATATCTTATATATAATAATATAATATAATAATAAAAGCTCTCACGCATTTTCTTAAGGAAATGCCCATTCTGGTAAAACCTGTATCTTTGTTCAGAGTAACGTGGCTCAGGTGAAAACCCGAAGCAGGAAACTAACCGTGCAAATATCATGTTTCGTTCCAGCTCGATCTTGTGTGGGAGGAGATTCTCACCATGTGGACTAATAATACATTTTTTATTCTTAGAAGAACATAACATCGCAGCATTCACACCCACACAAATCATGTTTACTCTGAAACCCCAGATGAGCTTCTGTGTTTGTCAAAGGTCAGCAGGTAGTTGTATTTGTGTTTGTTTCTCTGAACATTAAACACTTTCATTAAATATTCAATGTGACGTCTGTCGCTTGGCAGCAACACAGCTCATCATTTACTGTTAAATGTGATCTGACCAGTTTTATCTGGTGGTTTCACTTTGAAAGCTAACAGCACACTGTTTTCACTCCGACTCCACGAAATAAATGTAAATGAAAACCAGTTTTGTGACTTTGTGTCTGTGATCAGCAGCAGGATAAACTCGTCTCCTCTCTCATGATACAGTCTGCAGTATTTCTCATGTGACTCCATGATGAAGATTAAATCAACGTTCTCATCCCAGGACTCAGGAACAAGGTTCCCTTCAGCTGGGTTTCCTCCATGTACTGTTGATGCTTCAGATTTTTATGAAATGTCATGAAGTCACAATTACACGACTCTGTGAAGGCTTTTAGTTTAACAGGACAGTAAAGACACGTTGGTGGATCACTGTCTTTCAGTGACAGCAGAGAAAAGACAGAGAGATCTGAGAAAAGACAGAGAGATGAGCAAGAGAAAGGAAGAATGAACAAGCTAACGTTAATATAAGCATTAATGTTAGCTAAACAGTTACAACATCAGGCAAACACATTTTCTGTTTAAGGTTTAGTAGTTTTACTAATGTTACTTTATTCCAGTAACTGCACACTGCGTCACTGGGCGTGTTGGAAAAAAGCCTGTGTGACCCGTACCTGTAGAAATACTTTCACTTTCCATTAGTGACGTGTTAAAGTGTGTTTAGTATCTGCAGAACATGTAGGTTACAAACTGTTTCAAAATCTCAATCAGATGATCACTGGATTTATTCTGTGAGCCTAAATTAGTAGAATCCTCTCGTTACACAGACCAGCTTTCTTTTGATAGAAATGATTTATTTTCTTTAATTCACTTGGTTGTTATTTGTTTTTATAGGGATGTCTGACTGAGGGCTGGACTGGGACCATAAAAATCAGTTTTTAGCATTTTGGGTCCACAACAATCGGTCAGACTCTCCTCAACAACACACCATCATTGCAGTCTTCTTGAATATACGTGTATAGTATATACTATGCTAGTATTCCCCCAAACTAGTATAAAGCTGAGTAGTAAGTGCAAGTGGATCAGTGTCCCTGGTGATCAGAGGTGGCATGGAGTACACAGCTTATACTCAAGTACAGTCATTTTCACAGCAGAGTGGGATTAGCCAACGTGATGCTTCCAAAATAATGTCAGCCATGAGGACAGTTTGCTGAAGTTGAGACTGCATTAAGGAACATAAACAATGTCAGTCAGCTTCAGTCAGCCTCTGCTGCACTTTCACAGTGAGTGAGTTTGACAGTGAGTGATCACCAGCAGTAGGTGAAAGTCTCACGTTATGATAGAGTTGTGATTATAATATAATCATATACCTTAATTGAAGTAATCGTCATCACTGTCACTACGGCCTGGGACACACATGGTGTCACTTTGTTTTATAAAGTGGCTCAGATCGGGGTTTAATGAAACACTATGCTCATGAGACGTGATGATGCACGAGACTGGGCTCACACGAAGAAGACAAGAGGACACTGTAATAGTTTTTAGAAGAGAAATCATTTATGAAATATAGGATATGGAAGTCTGGGGGTCCTCCATCAGAAGATGTTGACCATTAAACATTTAATTTCCTGCATTCTGGAGACAATTTCTGCACCCATTTATGATGGAAATGTCAAAACAAAAAACAAAATTCATGTGGCTGGTGACAAGTCAGAATGTAAAAATATTTTAGAATATAATGCAGCAATCAGCTGCTTCTTTTTGCAGCCTAACTTACATTACATTTTGGACTACGCAGATATTTCTTTTATATTTACAATGCATAGCAGGAGTTCTCATTGTGCAAATAAACCTTTCATATAGCATTCATTTATTGGCGCAAAATTTTGGTTTTTATTAGTGGTGGGCCGTTATCGGTGTTAACGTGCTGCGTTAACGTGAGACTCTTATCGCGCGACAAAAAAAATATCGCCGTTAATATATACTCAAACTTGGGTTGGGAGCTGGGTCTATAGCTATGATGACTTTCACCTTGATATTTTAGCGACGAATCGCACTGTAGGGGGCGAGAACAAGTCTTGAACCTGTGTGTCTGCCTACTGTGAAATTACCACATCAAACGTGACGTGCTAACATGGATGCAGCTGTTGCTGCGTTACCTCGGAGGGCGGAGCTGGGAATGACGTCACACCCGAGTTGACGGCGTTCCGGTTACAACCTCGCTCAGCCAGCTGTTTGTTTACAACTAGCCTGGTTAGTTATTGATACGCCGGTTGATTAAAACACGCATTGTGCGGTATTTACTCACACTAACTGTAGCAACACGTCTGAGAAGGACCTAAAGAGGTGGATGCAAATCTCGGCAGGGAGCCTACAAAATCTGATCTGTCGAATTATGCATCCACCTCTTTAGGTCCTTCTCAGACACTTTGCTGTGCTCATTGATCAAACAGCTTTATCGCCACATATATGTACTGAATGTCAAGGAATGGTCCTTCTAGCCTAGTGTATTAAAATATTAAAGACTCTAAACGTTCATAAAATATATACTTCAAATCAATTTATCACCATTGATGAAGTCCACAAAGAATTTTACAGCATTTAAAAGCATTATTTGGAGGTGCATGCAATTCTCGGCAGCCAGGCGAAACTCAACACCTGGTTTGCACCTTGTGCAATGCGGAATTAGTTTACTGTAGGAGTTCTTCCAGTCTCAAGTCGTACCACCTAAACGCAGAGCACATCACACGCTATACACAAGTACATCTTATTGAACATGATTTATTTTCATCACCAATTATCATAGTAGAACAGCTTTCTCAAGCAGTTTGTGATGCATTTTGGAAACAGGAGATGAGCCCCTGGTCTAATGCGCCACCTGGCTTCAAACCTGGCTTGAAACCCGTTCGCACACATACTTTAAATGCCTTCGGCAGAATTCAAATGAGCCATTTTAATCTAGATTAATCTAGATGAATTTCAAGATTAATCTAGATTAATCTAGATTTTAAAAAAATCTATGCCCACCACTAGTTTTTATCAAATGCTTTCAAAAAGTGATGGAAAAAACATCTGCCATTCTAGAAAGTGGCCCTCCCTCTCTACAATGAGCTCCTCAGTGCTTACCGCTTCAACTTCTCTCTCCTCCTGCTCGCTCTGCCCCTCTGCTTTGCTTACGTCTCCTCTTCTTTATCCCTTCAAATGCTGCACAATGCTGGGCACTGCACCTGATGTTAATACCATTGATATCAAAATTGACCATCAAAATTGAATAGTGAATTCTAAAGTAGTGTATTCTGCTTTTCAGTTTAAATGTCCTGCAATATACACAAAAGTGGTTTGCAAACACTTTAAACAAATAAGGTGCTTGTAACCAGCAGTGTTCCCTTTACACAGCAGCAATAAAATATTTCTTGTAAATCTCAACTTAAACATTAATGTAATCAAATATAAAACCAAAGATATTCAACACTGTCAGAGCATTAACTGCTGCTACCTCTGAGAAGGAGAACATGAGAGACAGCAGAACAGAGTCAAAGGCAGCAGAGTGAAAAGCTCCAGTTGTTTGTTCAGACTGATGATGATATGTTTATTTACTCACTGCCTCTGCTGATGTGTTTACTTCAGGAGAAACAGACAGTTTTTTTCTAGTTTTAAAAATGTATTTTAATGGCTCATTTCATGAAGTGCTGTATTTGCATGAAAGTCTCAAGAATGCAGGAATTATGGTCTCTGCCCCTCTGCTGAAATATAAAGAGGAAAAAGTGATTTGGTGTCCGTCAGCTACGTCCAATGGAGCCCGTCTGCTGCAGGTGACAGAACCAAACGTCAAAGTTGAGTTACGTAAAGTTTTAAATGACATTTGTTTACATACATGACTTATGGAACGTAATGTATTAATTTCCAACGTGCGGACACTGAAGGATTCCTTGTGAGTCAAATACCAACGCTTTGTCAAGGCAATGTCCTGTGATCGTGTTGTCCCGGGTTTCAAAATAAAAACCTTAGTTACCTTATCATGAGAGGAAAGTCAGAATGATCCAGGAAACTATGAATGGACCAAGTTTTTCAAAATAAAAGCTCCAGATGGTAAATGTACCTTAACAGGAACTAGAGATGGAACTACTTTTTCAACATTAAAGCCCCAGACAATAACTGCACTTTAACAGGGAACTGAGGACATAAAACTGTATCTTACAGGAAAATACTGCTTTACCTAATTTTTCAAAATACCACCGGCCAGGAACAGTGGTTCAGATAACCAGTTGATGAGCCATGAGACTTAAATGTGACAACATGAGAGACTCAAACAGTTTGAACATGAGAAAGGTCACCAGGATCAATATTTAATAAAAACTTTTATTAAAAACATCAGCTGACATCATGTGGCACTTAAATCTGCTTCATAACAGGAAACAAATACAAAAACTCACACACACAGCAAACAAATCCATAAATTGCAAATGGAGGTTCTTCTCAGGACACAATATTTAACTTAATGTAACATAAAAGGTTTTTATCTTTGATGACAAATGTCAATACATATTTATTTTTCTCTCTCTCATTATGTCTGTCACCCCTGTGCTGTCTTTACACTGCGTATGTGTGAAGGTCAAACCTTAAATTCTTGACAAACTAACAAGCCTCTAGTAAATACTCTTGGTGTGCTTATGGATCCAGGTCTAAACCTTGAATCAGTTAAGTCACAAAAAAGCCTTTTACCATCTCAGTAGTAGCTGCAGTAATGAATTAGACACAGAGACTTAGTTTCATTACCAGCAGAGTCGATCACTGCAGCACAGTCTTCATCTGGTCTACCAAAGAAGAGACCAGACGAAGAACACAAACCTCAACTGTCCTTAAATTCCTTCATCGGTCGTCAGTTTTAGAACAGATTATAGGATCCTTCATTAGTACTCAAATCATTAAACGGACTAGCACCTCAATATCTACCAGACGTGCTTGTATCATATGTTCCCAATGGACCCTTCAGCCTTCCAGTAACCCAAATGGTAAAAAATACAGAGGCAGGTTTTAGTGTTTATGGTCCACATCTGTGGAAAAGCCTCAGAGCAGCTGAGGACGTGTCAAACATTTAAACTTTTAAAAGAAATCTTAAGACTAATCTTTTTAGTTCAGCATGTCCCTAAATTATTTGTATTGATCTTAACATTTCTCTTTAGTGTATTTGTATTTCTCGTTTCACTTTTCTATTATATTTATAATTCTCATTTTTATTTAACTCTATCTTGCCTAATAACTTTGTAATGTCTCTTTAATCACTGTATTTATTACTTTTTTCAACACAATGTCAAAGACTTAACACACAGCTGTTGGTATTTTGCATGAAAGGTGCTTTAGAAAGAAAGTCTGCAGTCTGACTGATGCATTCAGTTCATTCTGACAGAAACAGTAAAAACCAATAACTGAACTCTCAGTTCTGTAATATACAAAAACATGATGAATAAAAGAGCAGTGTGTTCTCATGTTAGCAAGTTTCTACCTGCCAAAGTACAGAGGGAGGACTGAACCAACATCCTGATTCTGAGAGGTGGGGATGGAGGAAGTTAGAACGAGCTCAGAGCTGCTTCATACCAAACTCTACCTCTCATTTTATCATCTGATTACAAACAGGCTCACACAGACATTTAGAGCCATCAGGTTTCACTTTCTCTTTCTTCAGCTACAGAGTTACAGTTAAAGAAGGTCAATGTTCCTTTTTTGGACGGCTGCCTGGAAACTCAGGTGGGTTTTGGTTGAGTTGATTTTGATTCCAGCTCAGATCAGATCAACAGGTTCAACAGGTCTGATCATGTCTTCATTGTAAATATGTGAAATAAAACATGCACATACTCTGCAGATTAAAACTGTTTCTACCTACAACACACAGATACAGATTTAACTGGCAACATCCTGTAAAATTAGCTAATAATTGTGTACTTTCTGATAGCAGGACTTTTACTTAACGCAGTAGTTTTATATTGTGTTTAAAGTCAAATATATGGAAATATCTGCCAACAGTGGACGCTGCCAGAAACAGACACATCACAGCCTCGTATCTCTGCAGCAGAGAGACGTTCAGCATCAGAAAGTTGGTTACAGGAGAAAAAAACAACATCATTAGTTTTCCTCACACATTAATATAAAGCAGCATTTTACTGCTGTAGTTGTTTGAACTATTTTGTATCAGACTGCAGCTGATGATTATTTTCATTCTGATTATTTTCTACATTAATCGATTGATTGTTTGTAAAGATTTTGTAAACAGTGAGAAATGCTGTCACAGTTACTCAGAAGTCAAAGTGACACCTTCACAGTGCTTGTTGTGTCCAAACCTCAATAATTATTATTAATTAACAGCTGTTTTTACATGAAAAACGATCATCAAAGTAGTTGGACATTAGTTGTTTCTGTAAATCGAGAAATCAATTAATCAACTAATAATTCAAACTTTGCATAGAAAGTGAGCTGAGGTTTGGAGTCTGAGCCTGCAGCTGAACGTTAAAGAAGGAAAATGTTGCTGTGTCAACTCTGCTGTCTGTCAGAGTCTCTTTCTAACAGATCAGAAAACATCAACAGCTGAAGTCAATGTGATAATAAACATGTGGATTACCAGACCTTCACCTTCAGTAACAGATGAGGATCACTGACGTGGTATCTGTTATTTTACATCTTTTATTCTTCATCTCTGCTTTTCACTGCAAACCACACAGGACCATGAGTCCACTTCAGTCCAGTTTATCTGTCTCGTTGTCTAAGAACATTTCACAGTCAGAGTTCCTGAGCAGCTGAAGACGATGAAAAATGTCCTCATGCAGGAAAACAGAGCTGCAGAGAATCCAAACAGGATCTTTTCCCCTCTGATGCAGGTCGGTGAGTGAACAACAGGGACAGAGCTCTTCAGGGTCGGACTGGGAACAAAGTCCAGCTCCATCCATCCAGAACAGACTGTTGGTGTTAGAACTGCAGCAGGATGTTGAGCGGCACTGACATCAGTAACTGTTGATTTAAAACTTTTTGCAGCATCAGCCCAAATTTATTTTTATTTCTCACTGTGTTTTGCCTTTTTTAGTTCTTTACCCGTTTAATTATATTTCCATGGATGGACGGATCCACTTGAAGGGGTGGGGGGAGGTGCCGACGGTCTGTCCCACTTCCTGTAATTGACAATCAGCTGGCTGTTCCAGCATCAGGTCATATTGTTTGTCTCACAGAGCTGCTGCTCAGTCAGCCCATCTGGCATCAACCTGCCTCCAGGTGAAACCAGACGTGTGTCAACAGCTCAGCTTTATTTTACAGGAGGAATGTGTTTCTTCTGTCCAGCAGCACGTTCAGTCAACCAATCAGCAGCCAGAGAGTTGGTCTGAATTATTGTCTTTGCTTACTCCACATGTTGGAAAGATCTTCTTTCTTAAACCAACAACAAAAAAAAAAAAACAAGAATCCCACAAACTGGCAGACCAACTTTCAGTCCCACATTTCCCACCTAATCTCCTCCCTCCTTGTCTCTTCCCACCTCTTCTCCTCCCTCCTTGCCTCCTCCCACCTCATCTCCTCCCTCCTTGTCTCCTCCCACCTCTTCTCCTCCCTCCTTGCCTCCTCCCACCTCAGCTCCTCCCTCCTCGCCTCCTCCCTCCTCGACTCCTCCCACCTTGTCTCCTCCCTCCTTGTCTCCTCCCACCTTGTCTCCTCCCTCCTTGCCTCCTCCCACCTCATCTCCTCCCTCCTTGTCTCCTCCCTCCTTGCCTCCTCCCACCTTGTCTCCTCCCACCTTGCCTCCTCCCTCCTTGTATCCTCCCCCCTTGTCTCCTCCCTCCTTGCCTCCTCCCACCTTGTCTCCTCCCTCCTTGCCTCCTCCCACCTTGTCTCCTCCCTCCTTGTCTCCTCCCTCCTTGCCTCCTCCCACCTTGTCTCCTCCCTCCTTGTCTCCTCCCTCCTCGTCTCCTCCCTCCTTGTGTCCTCCCTCCTTGCCTCCTCCCACCTTGTCTCCTCCCTCCTTGTCTCCTCCCTCCTCGTCTCCTCCCTCCTTGTGTCCTCCCTCCTTGTCTCCTCCCACCTTGTCTCCTCCCTCCTTGTCTCCTCCCTCCTTGCCTCCTCCCTCCCAGTCTCCTCCCTCCTGACCTCCTCCCTCCTGGTCTCCTCCCTCCTTGTCTCCTCCCTCCTTGTCTCCTCCCTCCTTGCCTCCTCCCTCCTTGTGTCCAGCTGTGAGACCTGCAGAGCAGAAACAGGTGTGAGGTATCAGCTGTCAGCAGGTGAACAGAATGTCAGACATTATCTACTGCACTTTGATCACATGACTCGTAGCAGCTGTTTCCTCTAAAGTCTCATCAGCAACATCTTTCTAAAACACAAACATCTGATCTGTGATGTTTCTCAGCTCAACTACCAGGAGCCTTTAATACGAAGCAAGTTCAACATACTCAGGATGTCTTTTTGTTTTCTGGCTTCACCTACAACCACGATCAGGATAAGCAGTAACATGAAGCTGGTTATTAAGTCAGTCAGCCATCACAGGGTTTCCAAATCTAGCCGTGAGCACGTTCACATAAAAGAGGCTAATAATAATAATAATAGTGTTGAAAGACTGAATCTCAACATTTACTGAAAACTTCCCCACATACCAAAAGCTCTCTATAATATAAGAAACAAATGCAACCAACAGTTAAAATAAACTCATGTAAACTTAATTTCCATAATCCCACCAAACTAGGTGTTCATAATATTCAGCCTCACATAAAAAAGAAAACCCATTTATTTTAACAGCTGTGACAGGATGTGTAAAAAGTTAATATGAAAAATATTTCAAAGCGACGAGTCGGCTCACCGTCACATGTTAAAGACATACAAAAAGGAGCCTACAAGGTTTTAGAGGCCGACTTCTGTCAGTCTCTGTAGGATGATGTGGCTGCATTAAAGTGTCTCCGTATCACCGCAGCAAACATCTCCGACAGATGGTGATGTCATTATAAAAGAGAGCTGATTGGTCAGTAGGCGGCGTTTTCACTGAGTTGATTTATAATCTGGAACATAACCTGCTCTGGAGCAGGTTAGCCGTTCAGCAAAAGTTACCATGGAGATCTACCCCGGTAAGAAGTGAACCACCTTAGTGGTTCTGAAAACCCTGGTTTAACCCTGAAGTTACCTGGATAAGCTCAAATCCTGCTTCGTGGTACAGAGAGACAAAGAGACACTCTGAGCTCTACACACTCACCTGGATCTGATGGTGGTGTGTTTAGGGGGTAAGCCTCTTCTCCTGTGTGAGGTGTGTTTCTGCTGCGTTTTTTAAAGATCTTCGTTACAGCAACAGCAACAGCAACAAGAAGCACAGCAAAAACTGTCAGACCGACTATCAGTCCCACATTTCCCTCTTTGTCTCCTCCCTCTTTGTCTCCTCCCTCGTGTCCACCTGTGTGACCTGCAGAGCAGAAACAGGTGTGAGGTATCAGCTGTCAGCAGGTGAACAGAATGTCAGACATTATCTACTGCACTTTGATCACATGACTCGTAGCAGCTGTTTCCTCTAAAGTCTCATCAGCAACATCTTTCTAAAACACAAACATCTGATCTGTGATGTTTCTCAGCTCAACTACCAGGAAGCAGCTTCACCTGAGAGACAAAGAGACGCTCTGAGCTCTACACGCTGACCTGAGAGACAAAGAGACACTCTGAGCTCTACACGCTGACCTGAGAGACAAAGAGACACTCTGAGCTCTAGCAGCTGACCTGAGAGACAAAGAGACACTCTGAGCTCTAGCAGCTGACCTGAGAGACAAAGAGACACTCTGAGCTCAAGCAGCTGACCTGAGAGACAAAGAGACACTCTGAGCTCTACGTGCTGTTCTGAGAGACAAAGAGACACTCTGAGCTCTACACGCTGACCTGAGAGACGAAGAGACACTCTGAGCTCTACACGCTGACCTGAGAGACAAAGAGACACTCTGAGCTCTACACGCTGACCTGAGAGACAAAGAGACACTCTGAGCTCTACACACTGACCTGAGAGACAAAGAGACACTCTGAGCTCTACACACTGACCTGAGAGACAAAGAGACACTCTGAGCTCTACACCCTGACCTGAGAGACAAAGAGACACTCTGAGCTCTACGTGCTGTTCTGAGAGACAAAAAGACACTCTGAGCTCTACGCGCTGACCTGAGAGACAGAGAGACACTCTGAGCTCTACGCGCTGATCTGAGAGACAAAGAGACACTCTGAGCTCTACACGCTGACCTGAGAGACAAAAAGACACTCTGAGCTCTACACGCTGACCTGAGAGACAGAGAGACACTCTGAGCTCTACACACTGACCTGAGAGACAAAGAGACACTCTGAGCTCTACACACTGACCTGAGAGACAAAGAGACACTCTGAGCTCTACACACTGACCTGAGAGACAAAGAGACACTCTGAGCTCTACACACTGACCTGAGAGACAAAGAGACACTCTGAGCTCTACGCGCTGACCTGAGAGACAAAGAGACACTCTGAGCTCTACGCGCTGATCTGAGAGACAAAGAGACGCTCTGAGCTCTACACGCTGACCTGAGAGACAAAGAGACGCTCTGAGCTCTACACGCTGACCTGAGAGACAAAGAGACACTCTGAGCTCTACACGCTGACCTGAGAGACAAAGAGACACTCTGAGCTCTACACGCTGACCTGAGAGACAAAGAGACACTCTGAGCTCTACACGCTGACCTGAGAGACAAAGAGACACTCTGAGCTCTTCTCACTCACCTGGCTCTGTCACAGTCATGTTGATGATGCTGATGAGTTCAACTTTGCCTCGATTGTTTTCCTCTCTAACCCGACACTCATATGTTCCAGTGTCGTTGAAGGTGACGTTCTTCAGAATCACAGAAATGTCTCCGTCCTTCATCTCTCGATCTCTCAGCTCCACTCGACCACGAAAAGAGGGATGCTGGAAGTTTTCATACGAGTGGTTATCTCTGAAGAAGAAGACAACACCATCATCTGACTTCAGGTCAGGTCTGATCCACTTTATCATTATCATGGCAGCCTTTCCGTGACTCCGACACTGAAGAGTTGCGTCCTCTCCAGGATTCACCTTCAGCTCCTGTGTCTCTGAGCAGAAAGAGAAAAGCCTCCAGTCAGGACTTGTAATGTTTCCTGCTGTTCAAACATCTTTTGATGGAAGCAGCAGAGATCAGGTCTCTATAAAACAGCACATGTGAACTCAGCAGCATTTCAAACCCTGTTCTCAGACAACTTGAGTCCCAGCTGCAGAAAGGAGAGACTAACTCCTCTGCTGCAGCTGCATGCTGACTTCATGTTGCTCATTTCTACAGCTGTCAGTCAAGTCGTCCTCCACACCATCAGACAGGAGACATTTTACTTTCATCTGCTTTCTGCTTGTTTGGACATTATTGATTATTGATATTATTTCCCATCTGAATACAGACATCAGCATTTCTGAGCCTGAACAAACAGCTGAAATATTAAACATGTGAAGTTTATTATTTCCTAGAAGCTTTGAATCTTTGTCCTTGTTTTATTCACATAATCAAAGGTAATTTATCAATCATCTACCTGCTGATCAACTCTCACCTTTTCTTTAAAAAAGTTCAGTGCTACAAATCGTAAATAATCATGAGGTCCATTGTTACATTATATTATGCCCATTTCTATCCAAAAAAGTAAAGTCCAATATAGCAATGTAGGACAATGTAGAAATTAAGTGGACCTTTGGGAGGATGTAGGGAGCATGGGTCCAAAGTTTTGTTTAAAATAATAAATAGTGGGACATTGTTGTTGAGATATGTTTGTAGGGTGAGCTCAGTTACATTGGGACAGTTTTTGGAATTTATTGTGATCGTGTTCTTATCTTAAACTTTAAAAGTACCCCCACATAAGATAAGTTTCTGAATTCATCAAGATGTCTGCCTTCTTTATGTGAAGAAATGTAGTGTGTATGATGTTTTGATAAAGGATGGTTCACCATGTTGTTGTAGTCGACACAAAACTCATTGTCAGTAACATGTTTGCTAATTTGGAGCCCTTACTTTCAAATAAAAAAAAACATTTTAAATGAATTTCTCAATTGGACATTAATGAAATTATATATATGACTGATGGTCCTTAATATTATGTGTTAGTCTATGATGGCTTTCTACTCACAATGTGGGGGATTAGCATCATTAACATCTTACTCTAGCTTACCTGACAGCTACGTCTCTGTGGTTCTGTGTCAACAGAACAGTGAGTTCCCCCTTTGTATCAGGTTATAGATTAGTGGTGCATTTCATTTGAATCTTTTTACCTGAAACATGCCATCCCAAATTACCACACGAGGTTTAGTAAATTTGAGCAGGAAAGAAAATCCGTTAATTAAAAAATGTTAATAACACTTCAAAACAATATATTAATATTTTGGTACACAATTACACCAAACATGTTTGTATTTAGGGCCACAGTAATTTAGTTTGTCATATTAAAATCAAGCTGATGCATTGCCTATGACTTGCTTTTTTGAGATCAACTTCGTGTTTGATGGAGACTCCACATCTCTATGTGAAGATACATGAATTATATCATGTGACTTTACTCGTGCTTTCACAGCACACCAGCTCTGACTTACACTTTTCAGGGGAAAAAGTTTAATGCTGTTTTCTCATGCTGTCTCTGAATTCAACCTAGAATTAAATTAATAATCAAATTGTCAGACAACCAAAATACATAAAAATGAATAAAAATGAAAACAAGTGAGCACATCAAGAATACTGTATAGCTGATATTCAAATAAATTGAAACCTACTTCAGGTGGTGAACTACAGCACCAAACACACACACACACACACACACACACACACACACACACACACACACACACACACACACACACACACACAACACACACACTCTTACCTTGACACAAAACAAAGATCCATGAACATGCGAACAAAACCACAAGTGCCGCTGATGTTAAAGGAGCCATTACAGACTGAGGTGCAGCAGCAGGTAAAACTGAAACCAAACTGAGTTCTTCTTCCTGATCTTTAGCTTTTGTTTACAAGAGACCGCCCATATGGTAATCAACAATGGTAATCTCTCAACAGTGAAGTGTCAGGTTGATTCAGACATTTGTTTTTAAAAGAGTGCCACAGAAGGTGGACACAATGAACACTGACATAATGTGCGTCTTACTTAACATTACTGGTGTAAGGACATAAACGTAGGAAATCATCTGGCAACCAAACCCCAGGGATGTAAAGCGTATTTCAAATACTTAAGATAAGATAGACTTTATCCCACACCGGGGAAATGTACTTCTTACAGCAGCGCTAGATAAACACAACAGATAAAATACCATCCATCTATCCATCGTCAGCCGCTCATCCTGCATACAGGGTCGAGGGGGCGGGCTGGAGCCAATCCCAGCTGACATTGGCCAAAGGCACAGCCTGGACAGGTCGCCAGTCCATCGCAGGGCCACTGCATGTCATAGACAGACAATCTAAAATGTAAATACTAACGATACAAATCATAAAACCAATATTTTGAGAGGTCTATTGTCACATTTGCTTGTATGTTTCTTTCCAATTTCAAATGCACAAAAATATATTCTACAAGGTTATTTGATGTCTAATGTGATGCAAATATCAAACAGAAAATAAGATTTATCCACTGTGGGGGCAGTTGTGACAGCTAAGCACACTTCAATGTGCTCTACAAAACAACAACAGTAATGGTGAAAACAGCGGTTGAAGTAGAAAACAATAGGTGTCGGTACTTCGCATTCACATGTTACTGTGTATCAGCTGGTTACTACAAGTTACCACGTGACTGAGGAGTTAAATAAAGCTTACAGTTTTTGCCCATTGCTTGAACACTATAGACCCATGCTTAGACTAAAGTAACACAACTTGAAGCTTTTGTTACAATACCTCAAACACATGTACCCATACCTTAAACAAAAGCGCTGCTTTGCACTCTAGTTGCAATTCTGCAACACACTAACTCCTTTATGCAACACACTTGGTCCTGCAAACTACACTCTATTTCATATATAAGACACTTCGTTCAAAAGTGAAATCTCAGGGTGCCATATGGAAAACACATGTATCCAAAATACAAAACACATCGGGTAATTGCAACCACTCAAATACACACCAGAAGGCACTTACTTGCAAAACTGAACACCAATCAGCCAGCTACAAAAAGCCCTCAGTTTAGCCATTTCAAGAACCTTGATAGTATGGATGGAGGGAAAGCAAGAGGCAGAGGAGGAGGAGAAGGAGGAGGAGGACAAGGTCGAACAGGTCATGCACGGACCCCTATTTCTGATGATATAAGAGCAACTTTGGTGGACCATGTCATCAACCATGGCCTGACTATGAGGGACGCTGGGTAGAGAGTTCACCCACATCTAAGCCGCTTCACAGTGGCATGTAAGAACATTCGACTAGAAAACAGGTATTTCTTCACCTCTCACTCTACTCAGATGGTATTTACAGCACTGTACTACAGTATATCACATTACCACATCATGTGTACAATGTATTGCAGGGTGCTAATGCTTCTTTTGCAGCCAAAGTGGTAGTTTTTGTGAAACATACCGTTACTTCCATCGTTACTTACAGTATATTGAGATGTTTCAGTGGATGAGTTTATACAGTAAAGTAATGTAAGAAAAAGAAACAAACCGATGACAATTTGTGGTTGTATTTCTCTAGAATTACTAGCAGACCTTCTGAGGGAGGACGGCAACAGACGACGGGATCCATGAGCCCACATATGCACAATTGCCATGACTTTCTGTGTTTACACTATAGTGTTTTTTGTATTATTTTATATATACTTTATCTGAATTCATGTTACTGCAATGTACAGTGCTGCAATGTACAATATTTAGTAGGCCTATTTGCTTTTTTGGTTGTCTGAAAATCTGCCTCCATATAATATGCCTTCTGAATAAACAGTGAAAATCAAAGACTGCAGTGTTTTATATAAAGTAGACTAGTGTGATCCACCTGATCTGAAAGTGTATGCATATGATGCAAGTATGTGTCATTTTGTCAGAGTTATATTTTGACAAAGGAATGTTAGGTTGTGATAGTAGAGTTTCAATTTGACACGTATGTGAAGGGTATATTTCCCAGTGTTGTGTCATGTTTACTTGTGTGTAGAGTTTTGGCACAATGAGCGAAGTTTTGCAAAATGTGTTCAAGCAACAGGCAAAAACTGTAATGGCAGGAAGTCGGGTTGATTCTCTGAATCTGTGAGTTTAATTTAAACCACCAGATGTCAGCAGAGTCACAGGAGGACAGAGTGCTCATCATGTCCTCTTTCTTTAAACCCAGTAATGTGTTACATCCAGCATGTTCATCTTTAGAGACTGGATCTCCAGCATAACTGCACCGTTATGAGAAGAGGACCTTTAGACTAATTCAAGTATTTAATAAAAACTGTGTTCTGGATCTTTATCAGTACAAATTAGAGCATATTTACTCTGACATTTCTTTGGCTGGTTTATTAAATACTTTCAAAAATGTGAACAGAGCCTTGCTCTAATGTTGCAAAGCCTGTATGTCATGTTTTGTTTTTTAAAGTGAAGACCAAGGGGGTCGACAGTAAGATGACAATTTTGCCTCACAAATCAACACTTGACTTGCCTACACAAACATGTAGAGATAATAAACACTTGAAGCATAATTGTTAGTTAAAATAACTACCAGAGTAAAAAAGGCATTTTTGACCTCCCGAGTCCTGCTGCTGCTCCTCGCAACGGTGTGCAGAAAAATAATTGGGCTACACAATCTAAACAAATAATTATAAAAAAAACATGCAGGTTGTCTTACCTCACACCCAGGGGAAATTAAAGTTTTGGCTCACCTGCCAAGAGGACTGGTAGATGACATGAGCCGTGGATGTTGGCAGTAACAGAAACACTTTTTCTACAGTGGTTCCACAAAGCTGGATCGCTATGTCAAAACAGGTTTATGCTACAAACTTACACGATTTTAGATCCTTTGGTACAGCAGAGACCAACTGTGTGACACACAACAAACAAGAACGCCAATCAGCTGCTAGTTACCATCAAATACAGAAGCTATATGTCAAATCGACATTTTATCATGAGAAGTTAACACTGTTTAGTCCTTCTAGACCTTAGCAACACAACGGAGGTTAACCCTCTCTACTAGCACATCGGCCTCACAGTTAACCCTGTTGTGAGGTAGATGTGTTAGCAGATAGGGTAACAGGTCAACATGCATACAATCACTTACTGGGGTTTAAGGTAAGGGATTTAATTGATCTAAACCTTTTTTTGAAATATTCATCACACAGATATTTACAGAGAGGAGAGAAACTCCACTGAGGAACTTTACATCCTTGTTTCTAATGAATCTGTCTCTCAGTGATCTCAGATCAGCCCACCTTCATGTTCAGCCTGCAGCGCTGTCACTTCCTGCATGTGATTAAACTCTTTGTGTCTCCTGATGAGCTCTGAGTGAAGAAGCAAACCAGATGAGCTTCTACACAGTCACTGCTCTCAGCTACAGAGAGGAAGAGATTAACTGGACTGATTGAGTGGAGGAGCGATGGGACAGACAGCTTTTCTGCTCTGTGAGTACAAGCTGATGAAAAACTATTGTAATAGGTTTTGTGTCACTTCAGAATCTACCTGAAATAAATGACTATCAATAAAAAGTCTTTGGACACTGCAGTGGATCCAACAAGCTGTACGAGGCTACAGAAATGAACTACCACTTCTTACAGTGTTAAAGGAAAACAGAACAAAGAGCCAACGACATATTTAATGTTTGTTTATCTTTTTGGAGACAGACAGAAACAAAATCACATATTTAAATAGTTACTTTAATAATTAAGCCTTTGAAAGAAGAGATTATCAGAACGCAGCATTAATAAACTTTTTGAAAATAAGAAAATGTGTTCTTGTACATAAAACTGCTGAGACATTTAATATCCACAAAAATGATTAAATATATATTTAATGTTGGAAGATATTGCAATGAACAGTACAACTCAAAGTTTCTCACGTTTGGTCTGGATGTGTGTTAAATATCAAACCAACCTGAGTCTGGTTTCTCTTCAGTGCTGATCTCTCTGCTGAGCTGCAGGACCAGCGGAGGTGAGTCAACTCTGACCGTCTGAAGCGGTTTCTTGTAAGAAAAAATACAAAATGTACCTAAAGACTTTGGGTTTTTACTCAAGAAGATACTTCAAAACAAAAAGAACACAAGTTTTAACATACATGAACTTAAATGAACATTAACAAACAAAAAAATTATTCAAAAACAAGGACAAGTTGACCAGGATACAGCATCAAGACTCAACTTGTCCTTGTTTTTAGAGACTTTGTTTGTTTTTGGTGGTGGTTGTTAAATAATTGTAGTGTGTATTTGAACACTGGAATTTGTCATGTCTTGTGTCTAAGAATCCAGTTAAAATTGTCAAAAGCTTAAAAGTATTGCAAAATATAGTAAAACAAACATTTAAGTTGTGGTGTACCTGTTCCAAATTTACAATAAAACTCTATGTAACTATGAGACTTTTTTAATTGAATTCATATGTGCAGAAATTTGCAAATTAAATTTGAATAATGGTTGGCAGGTTTTATTAGTTCTAAGTCATTTTTCCCCAATTGTTGGTTAAATGGCATTAATTTCTATTCCTTGTAACAGTGCAACTTATACACCAAAGCTGTGCAGCCTCTGAGACATGACAGACCCTTTAAAAATTAATAGTTAAATTTTGTGACTCAGATTTATAACTATTAATCACTCATTTAGCTTTTATCCAAAGCATCTTACAATTGCTACATATGTCAGAGGTCGCACGTCTCTGGTGCAACGAGGGGTTAAGTGTCTTGCTCAGGGACACAAAGATGGACATATCACAGTGAGAATTGAACCCGGGTCTCTCACACCAAAGGAATGCATCTTATACACAATTTTCTTGCATTATTAAGGCAGCCAATTTAGCAAAAAACTAAGTAAAACTGACTACACAAAAAATCTGTTGGACTCTTCAGTAATGGCATAGATTAATTAGCAATTAAAATATCAGTCAAATGTTTCTGGAGCAAAACATCTTCAGCATCACTTTGCCAACAGATTGGTTTAATGCAACACTGTGATGTCATTTAACTAAAAATACAATAAATCCCCTCCAGCCTCTCTGACTGTGAGTCCCAGCAGCTCTCAGCTGTTTGAAGGAGAGTCTGTCTCTCTGAGCTGTGAGGAGGACGACAGCTCTGCTGGATGGACGCTGAGGAGGAACACAACCAGAGAAACCAGGACTCAGTGTGGAGCTGACTGGGGAAGATCAGCTGGTTCTTCATGTTACATCAGCTACATCCACCCATTGGACAGTGGAGTTTACTGGTGTGAGTCCAGAGAGGGAGCAACCAGTAACACCATCAGCATCACTGTCACTGGTAAGATCAGACTGTGGAGTTAGTGTTGATGAAGCTGTGTGTAAATGATGAAATGCTGTAGTTTGTCTCTGTGTTGAGGTGGACCAGTGATCCTGCAGAGTCCTGTCCTCCCTGTGATGGAGGGACATGATGTCACTCTGCACTGTAAAACAAAGACCCCTCCCTCCAACCTCCCAGCTGGTTTCTATAAAGATGGCTCCCTCATCAGGACTGAGCCTACAGGTCACATGACCATCCACCATGTTTCCAAGTCTGATGAAGGCCTCTACAAGTGTGACATCAGCGGTCATGGAGAGTCTCCATCCAGCTGGATCTCTGTCACAGGTGAGGAGCTCAAAGATAATTCTGACTGAAATTTCACTAACTGCACCCAAATAAATGGAGCTACAAATGTCAGTTACGTATTTTAATCCAATTAAAATCAGAACAGTTAAATGAGTCAATGTGTTATCTAGTATTTTGTTTAGGTGCTTTTGATAAATCTTTTCTGTCCATTTTAGGTAAATCCACCACTACATGTCCTCCTATGTCCACCTGTCTGTCTTCATCACCAGCTCCTCCTCCTCCTCCCTCTGTGATGCTGTGGTCTGTTCCACTGTCCTGTGTTCTGGTTCTACTAGTTCTACTGGTTCTACTGTTGAGATGCTGTGTTCAGAGGAAACATCCAGGTTAGACACAAACATTTTACACAAAGGTTTCATTTTTCAGAACTATTTATTAACATGTTAACACCCTGTACTACAGTTCAGGTCATTGTGACTGCATGTTTTCTATTTTCATTCAAACCTGTTGAGCTGCATCTTATAATCAAAAGATTCACTAACAACATATTCAAGAGAATCTTTGATGCACTCAACTGAAGATGTTTGATCCAAACGGTGCTCTGTTTTATGACATTTGCATGGTGCTCTCAGAACAGTGAGCACTGAGCTTCTGTGAGACTTTTACATTGAGATTGTTATTTATTTTTTTTTTCGGATCCAAAAAAAACAAAACAATTGGATTTAAAGACTTATGTTACACTTACAAACAGTCATGAGTAATAACTTATACATTTCAACAACATTCCCAATCAGTCTTCATCATTTAAATGTCTGCTGAGAATTTAACATGTAAATTATGTTGCTGTTCCTTTGTCGTTCATTCCAGCTGCTGAAGAAGAAGTTGTAGGAAATGACATCACAGAGGACATCACGTACAGTGACATCAGAATATCACATCACCAATCGCAGCCAATAACACAATGCAAAGGTAGTTTTTTGTGGTCAATGTGTGTGTGCACGAAAGCTTGGTTTGAAGGTTCAGGTTAGAATAACCTTTACGTTAGATTTAGGATAATGGTTGGGCATTTAGTTGTGATGGGTGCAGGGAGGTTAAAATAGAGATGGACTACATCCCAAGATGAATTATATGCAGCATGTGCTCAAGTAAAAATGAATATAAAAATCTTCTAAAAACAAAACCTTTTTTAAAATTAATTTTAAATCCTCCTAAACTTGAAAATTTGCCGTGAGGACATGTGGGTGGGGAATAAAACAATGATTCCTGCCTCTTATCCTCAGTATATCATCATGTTTTTTTCTGGATCTAGGGAACATATTATATCAGCAGAAACGGATTCTTCCTCCATTATGACATGTGTGGTCTGAGAAAGGACAGTGTTCGGTTGATCCCAGGATGACAGGCAAAGTGAGAGGTGTGTAGCCACTGGAAAACCTGAGAACAAGCAGTTACAGGAACAAACTGCTGGGCCTTAGAAAAAGCTGAGTTCACTGTAGGGATCAAAGAGAACAGTACCGTAGAAGAGGTGAGATGAGTAATGGGCAGGGCTAGCATAGTTCAGAAACCCCCCCAAAATGTTGCAACTGCTTACATGTGGTGGCGTTTTGGCCGCTCCGCCTCTGCTCAAATTATCTCTGGGTACGTCTTCATCTGACTGTTCTTACTGATGTAGGAACCATGAAATTATCGTGCAACAATTCAGTTTTGACTAAAATGTTGTTCTCCAGCAGTCTCTGAAGTACCCGGCAGACGTGGGACATGTGATTGGACTGGTTTTGGTATACCGTTTTGGCCGGGAAAGTCCCATATTTTACCCTTCTTTCCCGCAGTCCTCCCGTATTAGTATTTCCCTGTAACTCTCCCGTATTAACCTGCGTTAGTAAAAATAATAATACCCCGGGCGGAGTAAAAAAAAAAGCATTCGCAATCTGAGCTCTGTCACTAGCCTCGTGATAAGTGCCTCCTGCCGACAACAGGGGCCGTATTACAGAAACTTCCTAACTGGCAGATCCTATCCTAACTGCTTGGTAACCATGGTAATAAGGGTTAGGAACTGATTTAGGAAAAAGGCCATTACAGATTAACAGTTCCTAAATCAATATTCCTTTCCTAACTTTAGATAGGAAGTGTTTTACAGAAGCATCCTAACTTCGTAAAATCTTAAATAAACTCTCCTAACTTTAGGATAGCTGTTTAGCTCTCCTAACTTTTACTTTTCCACCAGCTAGTGTTTGCTAACTCGTTTAATCCACATTGTCGCTGTTTAATTACTTTTACAAAATCAACAAAATGTCAACAGGCCGAACTTAACTGATTCTACCGATGTGTTTGAAAACCCTCGTTAGTAGAAAGGCTGTTCTTCATCTGTAACACTAGATAATGTCTCAGTATAGGTCCATAATGTAAAGGCTTGATGTAACAAAAGGATCCTAAACCAAGTCTTTGATAGAAGGAGATCGTTAAATTTAAGAAATACATGAAAAACATGATGACGTCAGCCCGCAGCCTTTATCAGCCTTTCCCGAGAAGAGCTCCGGGTTTCTGCCGGCGTCAGTGAGGGAGCTCAGGAGGAGCGACCAGCTGCTTTCCTCTGCTCGTTGGACACAAAAGTTGCCTTTCTCTTCGTATCACATGTAAATGGACTTGTTTTCTTTTTGGCAGCATTAACGCTGCGCTGGATGCCGGATATGCGGCGGTGACTGTGTCCACTATTTTAGCCCGCTCTCTATCTGACTCTAGCCGAGTTAAGCGTTACGTGGATTTGGATTTCTCGAAGGAGGTTACCAACAGCTCTGAGTCATCTGACCTGAAGTTCAATGATAGTTGTTGTTTCTGCTCCATTTTCAGTTTATGTTTTATTAAAAAAATACAAAAAACAGCGATTAAAATCAGTTTAGCTTGGCAACATGAGAAAAGCATCATCGGTTGCTAGGTAAAAGACATAAAAGTTGATAACCGATGTTAGATCGAGTATTTAGGATTTCCTAACCTGAGATAAGATAGGATTCCTAAAGTTTGTTAGGATTTGCTTCTGTAATACCAAATTGAGAAAAATAAATACAAATACACACCTTCCAAAACAGTCTTAATAAATGCAAAGTCTGCCACAAATTTGTACAATAACTCACTAAAAGAATAAAGAAAAGTTACGTGAAATTAAAAGAAAAACTTTAAAAGAAAAGCAATATGAAATAAAACGAATGTGTGGAATGAAAATAAAATGTAAATGTAAAGTGAAGCAATGTTAAATGAACAGAAAGATAATATGCAAATAAGCATTTAAATAATTTTTTTTTTACATTTAGGCTACAACACCTGTCCTAAAATGTAAGGGATACTGGAACTTGGTTGGGGTGGTGGGACTGCTCGCGGTGGGGGCCGGAAAATTTCCCTTATTTTCAAATCCAAAACCTGACAGGTAATGAAGAATGCATAAGTACATATCTCTGGACATTCAGCCTACATATCTAAATCTAAATATTTAGAAACTGTTTTACTGTTGTGTTTTACTCAAACTTTATTAATGAAGATAATAAATTTTCATGTAGATAATTATAACATTAAATGATTTGAAATAAAGGAGAAGATGGACTCATCAAAGGTACTTGGTTGTGCATCTGCTTCTCTTTTTTTCACTGTGCACATAATGCCACACCAGCAACTTCTTCCTGTTGTCTCCAGTGAACTGTGGTTTGTAGCTGTTTTGTTTCTCACTATTGTGTGGTCTGTTTTGTGCCTTGTGCTGAAATGTGAGAACTTAAACAGAAGAGGGAAGCTTGGGTCTTGTTTCAGATAAATAGCCTTCTGTTATATTTGCTCTTTCAGCTCTAAGCTTTCACAGCAATGTTAAGAAGAAGAAAACATTAAAAGTTGCTCTCATTTAAAAAGTCTATTATAAAAACTATTCTAATATTAAATAATAAAAATAAAAATAATTCTAGACAGAAAATAATGATATAGATTCATCTTCATGACGTGTTGCAGTACTAGCAGCAAATCTACTAGTAGTAGTGGCAGTAAATATACTAACAGCACTAGTATCAGCTGTCGTACCTGCAGTAATGTAGTATGTGTCTGTTTCATTTTACAGAGAGTGATCCTGCTGCAGTCTCCTCAGCACTGAAAGGACCAGATAACATCACTTATGGACAAATAAAAAAGCCATCAGACCCCATAAGACGAGAGGTACAGCTACTTATTAACTTTGGACAGAGTCAGGCTAGCTTGTTCACCCAGCTGTTTGTGCGTGTGTGTATGTATACACATGCATGCATGCACGCACGCACACACGCATGCAGTGGTTTTAGTCTGTAGGCTCCTTTTGCGCCTTTCAGACGGCAGTAGGGCATAAAGTCTCTCTGCTGGGTGGCAGAAGTCGTTCCTAATGTTTATTATAAACAACGCTTCCTGTAGACGTTCTTAATAGCCAGAAGTGAGGCTCCTGCAACGCTCTGGGTGGCTTTCATCACAGTCTGCCATGCCTTTTGGTCCAAGACAGAGCAGTTCTCATACCAGACTGGAAGTTTATTGTGAGGGTGGAAGAGCAGTGGTGGTCTAACCGAATACGTTAGAGCCTGTTGGTCAGAAAGTCCAATAACCAGTTGCAGATAGAAGCTCTAATGCCCAGATATTTGAGTTCAGTGATTAACTTTGATGGGAGGACTGTGTTAAATGCTGAACTATGTTTCATTATTGTTCTGGTGCGAGAGGACAGAGTGCAGTGTTTTTGCAGTAGGTAAACTGGTGACCCTTATCACTTTGTGATGATGGATTGAAGCAGGTTAGCACAACTAAGGACAGGCCCCGCCAGATCCCCAGCACATGCTCTGAGCACACATCCAGGGATGCTTGGATCAGGACATGAAGCTCTTGGGCGGCTGTGGCTCAGGAGGTAGAGCGGGTTGGCCGTTAATTGGAAGGTTGGCGGTTCAATCCCCAGCTCCCCCAGGCTGCGTGTCAAAGTGTCTGAACCCCAAATTGCTCCTGGTGGCTGTTCCGCCAGTGTGTGAATGTTAGTTTCTGTTTGAGCACTTAGGCTCAGTGAGTGAATGGTGAATGCAGAGTAGTGTAAAAGCGCTTTGAGTGGTCGAAAAGACTAGAAGGCGTTATACAAATACAGAGCATTTACGTGCTTGAAGTGTAATTTACAGTATATTTCTGCAGCGAATTGATGGCGTAGGCTATGGGACTACACCTTCCCCTGACGTGCACCTTCTCAAAAATGTAATTAACGTCGACTCGACGTGGACTGTAAGCTCTGTGACTGGTCGGCTGCGTAGCCTCGTAATGCCTCTTAGCCAACAGGACGTACCCCACACTTTGAAATAACTTTTACTAGCAGCCAAAACAGCGGCTGTAACAGTGAATCAATATATTTGACTGTTGCAACCCGAACGAAATGATTCGTTTCCCTATCAGAATGTGATCCATTCACTCGGTAACATTTGAAAAGGCGACACCAGCTGCACATTTACAATTTTACCCCCATTCACGTTAGCGCATTCACGTTAGTGGAGCGCTAAACCAGAAGTTAGCCTGCTCAGCCGGCAAAGGTCAACAAAGTGGACGCTGTAGTGCTACTGTTGACTAGTGTTTGGGGGTGTAATTGCAGAATGACTGACACACCTATGCACAAGTATAAATGCATGGCTACGTGAGTAGCCTACGCCGTAGGTAGGCATGTAGACCCTATGCAGGAGTATAAGTGGCCCTTATCACTGCTCTGACATCAGTGGGGGGAGTGGGGGTTGGTGGTCAGTAGTCAGCACCGCCTTGTTTGCAGGTTGTCTTTCTGAAAATGAGTGTAGAAGTTAAGCTGTTAAGCTGGTTGAGGAAGCAGATATCAGAAAAAGGGGGGAGGGCTGGTGGGCTTGTGGTCACTGGTGTGACAGTTTCTCATGTTGTTTGAACTGTTTGTGTTTGTGTGTTCAGAGTTTCCAGCAGAGCCAGAGGTCGTCTACTCTTCACTGAGGTAGACCTTCACACCTTCACACCAGTCCAACCACTGAGGTCCAGCTGGCCTGTAACTGGTCCCCAGAACCCCTCACACCTCAGCACATCCATGTATTAGATTTCACTGTTAAAGCTAAATTAGACTCTGGCAGCTAGAAAGTAACACATCATCATACACAAACTGTTATAAAACAGGTTGATTTCCAAGTGTCCCAAAACAACATATATATCTATTGGAAAGTACAAAGACATGTATGACTGTTCCCCATAATGACATCTGAGAGTGTTGGCAAGTTCAGCGGTAAAAGTTGTGAAACGCTTTAAGTTTAGGCTACAGAACCACTTGGTTAAGATTAGGAAATGATCTCAGTTTGGGTTAAAATAAGTAACAAGTCACATGACTGAAGTCAAACAGCAATTTAACATTTTCTCGCACGGGACTGGAACTACTGTCTCCAGAGTGAGAATCCTTAATTTGCTTAACTTGTGCATCCACCCTTCATCAAGAATTTGTCGCTCTCTACATCACCTGACTTCTTCTGCCACTAGAGCTAACAGCTAAACGGAAATGTAAATATGTGTTGTGAGCTAAATAACGATCAACACATATGAATGTTTCTCTGGTGAGGGCGGGCTTGAAAAAGAGGCAAACAGGTCAGATTTAGTGCAACATAATAAAATAATTTTTTTGTTTTGTGAGGAATGTAATAATTAACTTTACTGATATTTATATCTGATTAATGCTTTTTAATTCTTGTTGAACAGCAACTTTTTTTGTTGGATCAATAAACTTTGTCTCGTTCTTGTTTTTCCCCTGTGGTTCTGTGGGTTTCACAAAGCTGTCGGATGGAAAATTTAACTCGTAGTTTTGGCTGTGGTTTACCTATAAGCACACCCCTCTTCAATGCAGATCACTAAAAATAAATAAGACCGCAACCAGAGACTCTAAACAGCATGAAAGTCTTTCAACTTAAGTACAATGTAAGCTCCCATGTATGCTAAATGCATTTTTTAATGTCCTTTCAACATAAATAAGCTATGTGTCCCGGGTCTAAAACTACGAGAAGGAACATGTGCTGTGTCTCAATTCGTTTACTTCCTTGAGTAGACTAACTTGCAGTACACTATGTGCACTGTGTTCTTACTTTCTTAGTGTGTTAATTTTGACAGGGTAGTGTTGTCTCAAATCAAACACTGCTGTTGTGCACCAACCACCAGACTTGGGGAGTAACGGATTACATGTAATGACGTTACATGCAGGGCCGTGCAGAGACCTTTGGAAGGGCAGGTGCTCAAAGTATAAAAAGGGCACATTGAACAAGGATTTAAACAGGACTCTTCTCATGCTATTGACATAGAAATATATTGTTATGTCTTCCTTGTTGACACACATATGCAGATGCTTCTGTATCGATACGTCAGCAAATGAGGTGACGCTAAAAGAAACAGGGAAAACCCAACTCTGGCTTTAAAACACTGAGGTCTGACATAACTTACAGGGAACAGTTGCTGTTGAGGTGTTGCTATGAATTCGGCTGCTGCTGTTGTTGTGTTGTTGCTGATACTACTGGAGGTGATCTGTGACTACAGATATTAAAACAACTATAGGATATATATTAGCTGATTAAACAATTATGTGACCATAAAAAGATTGTTGAGTGTTTGGGACCAGCTCACAGTGACTGAGCTGCTGTGATACTGCAGCCACCAGGCTGTCTGCTGGGGAGACGCTCACAGAGCTGCACACCAAGAGCTGCAGGTGGAGGAAAGAAGATACCAGATTTAAAACAGTGTGGGAAATAATCTGAGAAGGAAACATTAATGGGGAAAGAATGAGGGTGGCCATGGCAGGGTGAGAGTGAGACAAACAAATCTACAGAGAGAGGTGTGTGTGTCTGTGTTACTTGCTGTGTGTCTACAGGATGCAAAATTGTGATAATTTTATATATTTCATTGTGAATCTGAGATATATTTGGATTTTTATTGACTATATGTCTAATCATATATCTAAAAAAATAAACTAGCATTAATCTTTTATAATATTCCTGACATCAAAGTGAAGAAGAAACGGCCCTGTTAGATTTCAGAAAAATGTACGAAATGTTTGTGAATCTTATTTCCTCCACCTGCAGCTCTTAGTGAGCAGCTGCTCCCAAACACTCAACAATCTTTACATCTTTTCATGGTCACATAATTGTTTAATCAGCTAATATATATATCCTATGTTTGTTTTAACATTTCATACATTTTTCTGAAATCTTATAGGGCCATTTCTTCTTCACTCTTTACTTTGATGTCAGGAATATTATTTATTTTACATCGGCACTGACATTTTTATAGGTTTTTCCAGTTATTGAGTTTTTATTGTAGTTGAGCTGCTGTAAACATACTGCTGCTGTCAAAATGTAAATATATTCAATACAGATCTGAATTTAATGATAGTTTTTTTTTTTTTTACAGGGCTGAAGGCTGTAAGTCGAAGGAATAAGCTCAGAATTTTAGCAGTGTTGTTCTATTTATTTTAAGGCACAAGGCTTTTATTAAGTTACTTTAATAATCCAAGTTCAAGTGCAAAGATTTTAGTCAAATTACATAGAAACCTGTGAAACTTTTCTCCCCAAACAGAACCAAGTGAACAGAGCACCTTCGTTTATAGGGTAGAAGTAACGTGAGCTGTCGGCGTGTCGACCGGCAGCTGATGTTACTTTTACAGTCAGGCGACACACAGCGATACAGAACAGCTGTGCTGCTCTCTTTGCAACAATCCACAACAAGCTCATTGCAGCAAACCCCTCTTACCGGCGGAGTCGAAGGCGTCCTGTAAGCAGAGCTGGTGAATCACTAACGGCGTCTGAACGGGAGGGCTCGTAACGGATGAGGTCATCAGGTGAAAGGTCATAATGTGGGTTATTTTAATTACTGCGAAATTATTATTAATTTATTTTACTGATAGTTTGATCGGGCAGACCTTCACAAAAGGGTCTTTACAAATTTTAAAATAAATAAAATGAAGGAAATTTTGCGTTTGAAAAAAGGGCACTTTGGGCAGCAAAGGGCAAAAGGGCAGGTGCTCAAGCACCCTTTGCACCCCCCTCTGCACGTGCCTGGTTACATGTAATCCATAATCAGGATACCAAAAAAAGTAACTATTCCGTTACAGTTTAGAAAATAAATATGTAATCAGATTCCGGGGACATTTAGAAATCAGGGATTACTTTAAGCAGAAAGTTTCCATGAAACAGAAAATGCAGTGCTATTTGTCTCCATATATGTTTTTTATATACAGTCTATGATAAATGTACGTGTTTCTGTAAAAACACAAAACTAGGGAGGGACTTTATGTTGACTGGCATTATTTACAGTTCCCAGTAGCGCTGAATGTGTGTTAAAGTCAAACTGTGCGGACTGGTTCCAGCTCTCAGTGAGTGGACATCACAGCCGGACCAGCTCCGAACACAGCCTCTGAGACCGACAAAGGCCAGTTTGACAACTGGAAATTCAGTACTGAGGTGGTTTTCTTGACGGATTTTTCTCTGGGCACCCCAGAGCTGAGTAAGGTAATAGAACCGCTATCAGCACGGCTAACTGACTGAGCAAAGTCTTAATGGTCAAATGATCAAAACTCATTAATATTAAACAAAAAAGAATCAATAATACAAACAGAAACTCTTCTGAATGAAAGCTGATTTTCTTTTTACTTTATTGAGAAACTTTTGTCCTTACATTTTAAACATACAGCTGAACAAACAAAGAAAGTTTGGCTTAGAAATGTTGGTGACATCAGCAATGACATCATCATCCGGAACATCTCAGCAGCTGTTGGATGGGTTGGATGAAATGTGGTTCAGACCTTCATACTCCCCTCAAGATGAACTGTAATAACTTTGGTGATCCTCTGATTTTTCCTCTGGCGCCATCATCAGGTCAACATTTTAATTCATCTAATACTTTGGTTTATGACCAAATACCTTCAAAACTAATAATGTTTCCTGCTGAAGACGAAACTTTAAATCCTGCTGTTTGAGGCGTCCAATATGGACACTGATTCTAGTTAAAGAATCAGGCTCCAGAGACGGGATACCGTCTGAATGGTTTCTTTCATCTTATATCCTGTTGGGGCTTGTCTTGGTGTGTATTTGTAAGTGTGTGAAAAGAACACACACAAGCTAAATTAAGCAAAAACACAATTTGTTTAATTTCCAAGCAGAACATTGTTTGTGTTCAGAGGTCATCTGCTCCTCACTGAGGTCGAGCTTCACACCTTCACACCAGTCCAACTACCAGCTGCTGGTTTACTGCTCACTAACTGGTCCTCAGACCTCTGCATGTGCATGATTTATTTAATGATATGTTGTGTCTCTACAGTCCTGTTGAATGTTGGAGCTGCTGCAGGACATTTGTTTACTGTTAGTTTAAAACAAGCAAATATCTGTTTAAATGTTCAACACACTCAGTAACATGTAGGATCCATTAAATATAAATCATTGTGGTTGTTGGAGAAATGCTGCAGCAGCTTCCTGTTTGTTCTGTCTGTCAGCAGTCAGTGCAGCAGCTGAGCCAATCACTGACTGACGATGTGAACATTTAGCCAATCAGGTGATGAGACGCACTTTGTAAAGCACTCTGGGTGAAAGCTCCTTATAAACATGCAGTCAGACAGCCAGCAGGGGGCAGCACAGGAGCTTCTCTTTGTTCACAGGAGGGGGGGGAAATCCTCGGGATGACAGAAGAGCTCCATCATCACTGCTGAGAGCACAAACTGAGAGTTACACCAGGAAACATCCAGAGAGGAAAATTAACTGTTTCACTGTGTCTGTCCGTCTGCATGTAAATAAGAAACGTCAGATCAGTTCCAGCAGGTTGTTTTATCTAAAACATCACACAGACACATTCAGGTTCTTCTGGGAAAAGACTCATAAAGATGGCAACAAATGTTGTAACAACAGCAGACACAGCTTCATGCAGTCCACATAATAACGTCTCCAGTGTGATAAACAAAGATCCTAGAGCTGATTTCTGGAGCTGCTGCTTCAAATCTAAAGGTTCAGTCCAAATGGTCACAGTAAGAGGAGACAAAATGAGACAAGTGGATGCTTTTAATTTGTTGATAAGGAGGTGAAAAATAGAAGTACATAAGCAAATATAAATGAACATAATGCCTAGACACAAGTCAAAAGTTTCTATAAATAACAATACACCAGTATGAGGAGTGCAGAATGTTGAAATTAATCGTTGAATACTGAAACTGACTATCAGAGAGTAAACAACTGCTCAGTGAAGACGGAGGACATGAGGCGGCTGTTCCTCTGTTGTTCTAGGCAGGTAGTTATATTTATTATCGATGATTATGTTTCTTTTAACACTGAGTGACCTGAATGTGATGTTAATACATGACAGGCTGGTTCCTGATGAGACTGTGATGCAGAAAACAAACACTTATTATGTTTTATTAATTATTCAACTGTCTGTTGGCAACATGTTGATCCCAGCTCATCATCTACTGGCCTGTTAAATATGACCTGACCAGTTTTATCTGCTGTGCTTCAGTTTGAAAGCTAACAGCACACTGTTTTCTCTTCCTGACTCCACAAAATAAATGTAAATTTAAAACCAGGATTGTGACTTTGTGTCTGTGAGCAGCAGCAGGATAAACTCATCTCCTCTCTCATGATATAGTCTGCAGTCATTTTATGTGACTCCATGATGAAGATTAAATCCCAAAGTGTTTCAGCTGCTGTTGAACTCAGAGCTGATCACGAGCTTCAAACTCTGACTTTCTGCTTTAAGAAGGAAACAACACATTCTCATCCCAGGACTCAGGAACAAGGTTCCCTTCAGCTGGGTTTCCTCCATGTGCTGTTTAAAGTTATTGCAGCTGCTGCTTCAGATTTTTATGAAATGTCATGAAGTCACAATTACTTGACTCTGCAAAGACTTTTAGTTTGACACGACAGTAAAGACACATTGGCAGAACGCATCTGAGGAGAATCAGAGCGAGACGAGGAAAGAGAAAGGTAGATTTAACAAACTAATGTTAATTTGGCCATTTAACTTCAAACATCTACAACATCAGGGAAAAACCTTTCCTCTTTCAGGTTGTTCTACTGATGTTACTCAGTTCCAGTTCTGCACTCTGCATCACTCGGCGTGTTGGAAAACACCCTGTGTGACCTGAAGCTGCAGAAATACTTTCACAGATCAGCCATGTGTGGTGCATGGAAACACTGTCGTCTGGATGTTGTCCACAGTCCTCAGATTCTGGTCTGTAAAGGAATATATAGTTGTTAGAACTCCAAATGGGAAAGATCTGTTTAATTGGAAAGAACATTCATCAACATGATCAGATATTGTTGTTCTCTAACAGGACTTCTGAGTCCACATTACACACCAGGTCAATGTACATGACACAGATGGGCCCAGCTGTAGTTGTTCTAATCAGTAAACAATAATAAATAAGTAATAATAATAGTTACGGATTACATAGTTACTTTATATCTGACACCCAAAGGGCTGAGGAGGAAACACAAGAGAAACTTAGAGACAAGCACACTGGGAGATAACAGACTAATATTAAAATATATATGCCTGTTCATGTGCCGTTGTTGGAGTGTGAAGCTCGACGCAGGTATGTGCTGCTCAGCTTGCACCTCGTCCTCCCCGTCCTCCCCGTCCTCCCCGTCCTCCCCGTCCTCCCCGTCCTGCCTCTTCTTCCTTGGACCCTGGCAGCCCTCCCTCCTCTGCTTCGCCTCGACCTTAATGTGCAAAATTGAATAATGAATTCTAAAGTACTGTACTGCACTTTTAGTTTAAATGTACTGCTATACAGACAAAAGTGGTTTGCAAACTCTTTAGTGCTTTGTGCGGGACTTTCTTCACAGGCCTCAGTGAGCTTCTCCCTGAGGCCTGGTTCCCAACCTTATAATAAATGAAAAAAGTATCCCTTTTTTAGGGTTTATCAAGAAGGTTAACGGGAAAGAATGCCTCTTTAATAATAAAAAAAATGCCTCTTCAAATAAGTAACCAAAAAAGGAAAGGGGGTTGTAAATGAAAACAAAATGGGCCTCGCAAGACAGCAGGTAATTGAACCCTATATTTTTCACAACACCAGGGCTGCCTTAAGGTTCTGGGGCATTAAGTCATGTCCACTCTGAGTTACAGGTCAAAGCACTCATGTTCAGACAGCAAAAGTGATCCCCCAAAAGGAAAGATTTAGGCTGACTTTGTCTAAAGAGTCTTTGCTCACTGCACAGGGTTCAGACTGTATATGGGCTCAGCCCCTGTGTGCAGACGCCTCTTCTTATGCCTTCCAGATTGGGCGTCACCATATTCTGATTGGCCAAGAGGGAATCACAGCTGCACTCAATCTCTGCTGACAAGTGCAACACTCCCGGTGCTCTGAATGATCCCCTAACCACCAGAGTAATGGAGATCTGGCCAAACTACCGGGAAAATGTCTTAATAGCAGAAAACCCAAAACAGACCGCTACAGCTTTTTAACAGCAGTATTCCCTTTACACAGTAGCAATAAAATATTTCTTGTGAATCTCAACTTAAACATTAATGTAATCAAATATGAGCCCAAAGTTATTCAACACTGCCAGAGCTTTACCTCTCATCTAGCTTGTTAAAACATTTTTTTTCTGAACAGGTATCAGCAGAAAAACATTTCTTTTATCAGGGAGCAGCAGAAACAGTCTGTGTTCAATAGCAAGTGTCCCTGTTAGAGTGAGGTGAAGTGCTCTCCTCACGCACACACAGCCACCGAAGCTGAATTGTCTTGAACTTTTGTACACGATGCGCAGCACAAATCATTGGAAGAGAGACTGATGCTCGCTCTTTGTCAGTTTCCAGAATATGAATAGTTATCAGTAGTGATGGCGAGATGAAGCTTCATGAAGCATTGAAGCTTTCCATCCAGTTGGTTCACTGGTGGGCCGAAGCTTCATGGTGCTTCATTTTCTCTAGTGCGGCATCAAGTGGACAATTAATGTAAAATAGGCAAGGTGATAATAACGGCTGTGAAGCTTTGATTTGAATAATGAATTTGTGATGCCAATACATAACTGATTAACTTATTAATAATATGTCTTTATGATGAAATGACAGGGTCAAAAGGAAAGTGGAAACAAGGGAGAGGTTGGTTTGTGACTTTATATAATAGAGACAACATGTTATTCTTATTATTGTTATTGTTATTCTAGGGATACGAAGAGTTTAATTTTTACCAAAACCACAAAATGTCAACTACTTTCTTACTTAACTAAAATTTTCTTCTTTTTTATCACAATTTAGCTATTTGATCAAAGCAATTTTGACCTAAGTTGACTTTTTTTAGTCATTTAAAATAAGCTATAGATAAAATATTCAGTGTTCAGTTTAAAGTTCTTAAGTCCACAAAATGTTGAGGAGGGTCCGGCGTGTGAAGAAATAAATAAAAACACAAAATAACAAGCCACTAGTGAAGAATCTTGATGTGCTTATGGACCCAGATCTAAACATTGAATCAGTTATGTCAAAAACAGCCTGTTACCATCTCAGAAGTAGCTGCAGTACTCAAATAGACACTGAGACTTTTCATTACCAGCAGAATCGATCACTGCAGCACGGTCTTTATCTGTTCTACCAAAGACGAGACCAGACGAAGAACAAAAATCTCAACTGTCTTTAAGTTCTTTCATTGGTTGCCAGTTTTAGAACAGATTATAGGATCCTTTATTAGTACTCAAATCACTAAACGGACTAGCACCTCAATATCTACCAGACTTTGTCACGATCCTGTCCTGAGCTTGTCTGTGTTACATCATTTTTGCCATGCCTTCTGTATTTTGATTTGGCTTTCTCTGTTCTGGGTTTTGGGTTTCAGTCCTGTCTATCTGTGGTCTTGTATCCAGTCTCCTGTTTGTTCGGTGTGGTGGTTCTGTGATCTGTCCTGTTATCTCGGTGTCTGCCTTAGTACTGGTTTAGTTTTGTGCTGTCCCTCATGTCCAGTTCTCTACCATCATGCTTGGGTTCTGTTTGTCTGGTTGCCAGTTTCATTTATTATCTGATTTGTTCATTGCATTCATCCACTTCTGTAAGTTCAACACTTTCTCATCTCAATGCGTCATATCTGACGCTTTCATCCAGAGTGACAAAGCGTAAGGATTTTACGCTAAAGGTACCCTTCCGTGTCCGTATGAAACGCCCCCATTTCCTACGTTAAAGCAACACAAGGGAGGCTAACTGTACCTGTTAGCACGGCCGATGTGCGCAGCTGTAGGGTTAGCCGGTCGACATGCATACATTCAGTGACTTGGGTTTAGGTACTAACATTTTGGATGGTTGTGTTTAGGGTAGGGGCTTCGGGGGGGCTGTCAACACCTTTATCACGAACGTAGCTAGCTAGGGTTAGGGTTAGCACTTCCGGTCTGAACTGGACGCCCCGGAGCGTCTCATACAGACGCTTCCGGAAGCGTCTCCGGAAGCGCTAAAGGGTACCTTTCGCGTAAAATACTTACGCTTTTTCACTCTGTCTCAAATCGTCGGTATATGACGCCCTGAGATGAGAACGGGCTCGTAAGTTACTTCATATCTGTCTTGTCTTAGTTCCTAGGTTGTGTCTTTAGTTCTTAGTCCTGTGCCTTAGTTCATGTCTTTAAAGTTTACTCCTGGTCTGTGTACTTGTTCTGTTCAAATCGTAGCTTTGGTCTGTGTTCCTTATTGTTTAGTTGGGATATGGATTAGTTTTTTTGTTTTCATTATTCTGATCTGTTACAACTTAGTCTGACATGTTTGGTGTTCAGTACTTATGTTATGTCTGTTCACCTCCAGTAATCTGCCTGTCAGTCAGTCTCTCTGTTTTCTCCTTCTGTCTCTCTGCCTCGTTGACCCCGATCCTAGTCACCTGTGTTGCTCCCGCCCTGCTCGTTAGTCCCTGTGTATAAATATTTGGTGCTTCTATTTAGTCCTCATCCGGTCATTGTCGCATGTCTGTCCTGTCCAGTGTTGGGAACGTTACTTGAAAAAAGTAATTAGTTATAGTTACTCACTACTTGTTCCAAAAAGTAACTGAGTTAGTAACTTAATTACTAATAAAAATAACTCGTTACCAGGGAAAGTAACTATTTGCGTTACTGTTAAAAAAAATCTCTGCTGCTTCATCGAATCTCTGTTTAGCTGTGTGTGTGTGTGTGTGTGTGTGTGTGTGTGTGTGGCGCGTGTGCTGGCATGTGTGTAAAAACACTGGCTCTGATTGGCTACCAAGAAACATGACTCTGCCTTAGCCAACATAATCGCTGGTTGAAAGGCACCCGAGCTTCTCTTGTCCCTCGTCTCTCCCGCCGACAGAGTTTAGCAGGCGAGGCGAGAGCGGGAACAGGTGAGCCACGTTGCGTCCAGAGAACCTGATATGGAGAGCGCGGCGATGCCGGTCCACTTCAAGCACTGCTTACCTCGTTATTAACCCACCTCCTGACTAGCTGTGTCAGCCAGCTGGTGTGTTTGGATTACACAGTTTATTACATAGTAACGCACCGCATTTAACGACCAGTAACGTTAACGGCGTTAACGACGGGAAAAGTAATTAGTTAGATTACCCTGTTACTGAAAAAATAACGCCGTTACGTAACGCCGTTCTTTTAAACGCCGTTATTCCAAACACTGGTCCTGTCACTACTCATAACCTGTGTTTTGGATATACCACTTCCTGTTCCCGTGAGTTTTGTTTTTGCCTGATCTATGCATTGGAAATAAACTCTGCACTCCAGCTCACAAGTGTCTTGCGTTTGGGCTCACTCCTGCTGCACTCACCCAGCAGTAGTGACAGACTTGCTTGTATCATAAGTTCCCAATGCAACCTCCAGTAACCCCGATGATGTGGATACGGAGGCAGGTTTAGTGTTTATGGTCCACATCTGTTGAAAAGCCTCTCAGAGTAGCTGACAATGTGTCAAACATTAAGATCTTTTAAAAGAAATCTTAAAATTCATCTTTTTAGTTCAGCATGTCCCTCAATTATTTTTTATTGATCTTAACATTTCTCTTTAGTTTATTTGTTTTTCTTGTTTTACTTTTCTATTATATTTATAATTCTCTTTTTATTAAATTCTATCTTGCCTAATAACTTGTAATGTCTCTTTTATAACTGTAATTATTACTCTTTTCAACACAATGTCAACACCTAAAACACACCTATTTTGCATTTTGCATGAAAGGTGCTTTAGAAATAAAGTCTGCAGTCTGACTGATGCAGAGTGTTGAATTCAGTTCAGTCTGACAGAAACAGTAAAAACACATAACTGAACTCTCAGTTCTGTAATGTACAAAAACATGATGAATAAAAGAGCAGTCTGTTCTCATGTTAGCAAGTTTCTACCTGCCAAAGTAAAGAGGGAGGACTGAACCAGCATCCTGATTCTGAGGTGGGGGATGGAGGAAGTTAGAACGAGCTCAGAGCTGCTTCATACCAAACTCTACCTGTCATTTTATCATCTGATTACAAACAGGCCCACACAGACATTTAGAGCCATCAGTTTTCACTTTCTCTTTTTTCATCTACAGAGTTACAATTAAAGGTCAATGGTCCTTTTTTGGACGGCTGCCTGGAAACTCAGGTGGGTTTTGGTTGAGTTAATTTTGATTCCAGCTCAGATCAGAGCACATAAAACATGCACATACTCTGCAGATTAAGACTGTACCTACCTACATACAACACACAGATACAGATTTAACTGGCAACATCCTGTAAAATTAGCTAATAATTGTGTACTTTTTTATAGCAGGACTTTTACTTAACGCAGTAGTTTTATTTTGTGTTTAAAGTCAAATATATGGAAATATCTGCCAACAGTGGACGCTGCCAGAAACAGACACATCACAGCCTCGAATCTCTGCAGCAGAGATCAGTTCAGCATCAGAAAGTTGGTTACAGGAGAAAAAAACAACATCATTAGTTTCCTTTTGTCACAGACTGAGAAAAGCAGTGGAGGATGAAGTATGCTGGAACTAAAGTAAAAGTATTAAAAATCTTAAGTAAAAAATACTCTGCTGCAAATAAAAATCCTGCATTTAAAAAGTCACTGAAGTAAAAGTATGTGATTATAATCAGGAAAATGTACTTGAAGTATTAAAGCAGTAAAATGTCCCTGTGCCTGTTGTACATTACATACATTATATTTTCTATCATCAGATTATTTTTCCTCACACATTAATATAAAGCAGCATTTTACTGCTGTAGTTGTTGAGCTGGAGCTCATTTTGATCTATTTTGTATCAGACTGCAGCTGATGATTATTTTCATTCTGATTATTTTCTACATTAATCGATTGATTGTAAAGTTTCTGTAAATGTTGAGAAAATCTGTCACAGTTACTCAAAGCACAAAGTGACACCTTCACAGAGCCTGTTGTGTCCAAACCTTATAAATTATTAACAAACATTAAAATTATTTAAATGAAAAGCAGAAAATCTTCCAGATATTTTTACATGAAAATTGATTGTAAAAAGTAGTTGGATATTAGTTGTTTCTGTACATTGTGTGATCAATTAACCGACCAATTTCAGCTCAAACTTTGCATAGAAAGAGTTTTGGGAGTCTGAGCCTGCAGCTGAACGTTAAAGAAGGAAAATGTGGCTGTGTGAACTCTGCTGTCTGTCAGAGTCTCTTTCTAACGCCAGGAATCCACTGGACTGGTGGACACAAAAGTATTAGACTATAACGGCCACGATGAGCTCCAGCAAACACGGAGTCAGTGGATTTTAGGGGTAACAGATCAGAAAACATCAACAGCTGAAGTCAATGTGATAATAAACATGTGGATTACCAGACCTTTGTGTTGTTTTACTCTACCAAATACTCAAAGTTAGTAAAAATATAATATGAAGATGTTACAACAAAGGCTACGTTCAGACTGCAGGCCTTAATGCTCAATTCCGATTTTTTCCCCAGGTCTGATTTTTTTTGTTTGACAGTTCACATTATAGTTTAAATGTGGCCCATATCAAACTCCAGTGTTAACTGTCGCGGCCTGAAAATGACCCGCATGCGCAGAAGAATAACACGATGTCACACGCAGCACGCTGTTGCAGGCAACAGAAGTAAACAAGGAGCAACATAGGTTAGCTCCTGTTAGCTACCGGGAGACTCAAGTTTTTCATTTTCCTCTCACGGGTTACAGTTCACAACTTTCTGTTCTTTTCTTTACGGTTTCTGGCGCTGTACAACGTAACTGCACTACAACTCACTCACTCCGTCTCCCCCCCCCGTGTCCGCTCGGACAAATAGCATGCACGTAACTCAGAAGAGAGCTCGCGGTCCGGTGGATTTCAGGTATAAGAAAGGGAATTTGTGAGCAGTTGATAGTGAGGCAGAGAAGGAAGAGAGCCACATGTTTAAATATGGCTTTTTGCGGAGCTTTTTCGTTCATGGTGGCTCCGTCTACAGCAGAACAGCTGCTCTACAGTGACGTCAAAGTCGTCTTCAAATGCGACCTGAGCGTCCAGACTGAGGTCGCATTTAAAAATATCCGATCTGTATCGGATTTGGACCACATACCCAAGTGGCCTGGGTCGCATTTGAAAAGATCGGATCTGTGTCGTTCAGACTGTCATGAAAAGATCAGATACAGGTCGCATATAGGGGCAAAAAAATCGGAATTAGGTCGTTTCAGCCTGCAGTGTGAACGTAGCCAAAGTGTCAAGAACCAGAAACACACACAGCTCACCTTCAGAGGCAGGTAACAGATGACAGGTGACTTTATTTCTGCTTTTCACAGCAAACCACACAGGACCATGAGTCCACTTCAGTCCAGTTTATCTGTCTCGTTGTCTAAGAACATTTCACAGTCAGAGTTCGTGAGCAGCTGAAGACGATGAAAAATGTCCTCATGCAGGAAAACAGAGCTGCAGAGAATCCAAACAGGATCTTTTCCCCTCTGATGCAGGTCGGTGAGTGAACAACAGGGACAGAGCTCTTCAGGGTCGGACTGGGAACAAAGTCCAGCTCCAGGGGGGGGGTGCCGACGGTCTGTCCCACTTCCTGTAATTGACAATCAGCTGGCTGTTCCAGCATCAGGTCATATTGTTTGTCCCACAGAGCTGCTGCTCAGTCAGCCCATCTGGCATTAACCTGCCTCCAGGTGAAACCAGACGTGTGTCAACAGCTCAGCTTTATTTTACAGGAGGAATGTGTTTCTTCTGTCCAGCAGCACGTTCAGTCCACCAATCAGCAGCCAGAGAGTAACGACCAATCACTGCTCCCCACAGTAACCAGAGTCAGTTCAGTCTCGATCCTCTCTTCAAAAAAAGACTTGAAATCATTTAAAAACATGTTGATGATCTGACTGCAGCTGGAAAACAGTCCCAGCTGATGATCCAGCTACAGTCAGTCACATCTACCTCCACCTTTTAGATCCTTCTGGATTTATTTCATGGGAGACACATGAGGCAGATTTACTCACTGATCCTCATCTGCTGGCTCTGCTGCCTGCATCGGGACATTTTCAGGAGCAGCAGGTTGTTCATTCTCTGTGGGTCCTCTATATTTTTTAAAGATCACAAAACCACCAACACCAAGAAGAAGAAGAGGAAGAAGAATCCCACCAACTGAGAGACCGACACTCAGTCCAACATTTCTCTCCTTGTCTCCTCCGTCCTTGTCTCCTCCCTCCTTGTGTCCAGCTGTGTGACCTGCAGAGCAGAAACAGGTGTGAGGTATCAGCTGTCAGCAGGTGAACAGAATGTCAGACATTATCTACTGCACTTTGATCACATGACTCGTAGCAGCTGTTTCCTCTAAAGTCTCATCAGCAACATCTTTCTAAAACACAAACATCTGATCTGTGATGTTTCTCAGCTCAACTACCAGCAGTGTTTGGAATAACGGCGTTTAAAAGAACGGCGTTACGTAACGGCGTTATTTTTTCAGTAACCGGGTAATCTAACTAATTACTTTTCCCGTAAGGCAGAGTCATGTTTCTTGGTAGCCAATCAGAGCCAGTGTTTTTACACACATGCCAGCACACGTGCCACACACACACACACACCTACACCAGCTAAACAGAGATTCGATAAAGCAGCATTTTTTTAATCAGTAATGCAAATAGTCACTTTCCCTGGTAACGAGTTACTTTTATTACAGAGTAATTCAGTTACTAACTCAGTTACTTTTTGGAACAAGTAGTGAGTAACTATAACTAATTACTTTTTTAAAGTAACGTTCCCAACACTGACTACCAGGAAGCAGCTTCACCTGAGAGACAAAGAGACGCTCTGAGCTCTACATCCTCACCTTGGATTGTCATGTTGACGATGGTGATGACTTTGGCTTGCCCTGTCTCCTTTTCCTTTTTAATCCGACACTCATATGTTCCAGTGTCGTTGATGTTGACGTTCTTCAGAATCACAGAAGCGTCTCCGTCCTTCATCTCTGGATCTCTCAGCTCCACTCGACCACGAAAAGATGGATGCTGTTTTTGTTCATCTGAGCGGCCGTCTCTGAAGAAGAAGACATAACCATCATCTGACTTCAGGTCAGGTCTTGTCCACTTTATCACTTCTATGATGTTAGCCTCTCTGTCACCCCGACACTGCAGAGTGGCGTCCTCTCCAGCCGTCACCTTCAGCTCCAGTGTCCCTGAGCAGAAAGAGAAAAGCCTCCAGTCAGGACTTGTAATGTTTCCTGCTGTTCAAACATCTTTTTGATGGAAGCAGCAGAGATCAGGTCTCTATAAAACAGCACATGTGAACTCAGCAGCATTTCAAACCCTGTTCTCAGACAACTTGAGTCCCAGCTGCAGAAAGGAGAGACTAACTCCTCTGCTGCAGCTGCATGCTGACTTCATGTTGCTCATTTCTACAGCTGTCAGTCAAGTCGTCCTCCACACCATCAGACAGGAGACATTTTACTTTCATCTGCTTTCTGCTTGTTTGGACTTTATTGATTATTGATATTATTTCCCATCTGAATACAGACATCAGCATTTCTGAGCCTGAACAAACAGCTGAAATATTAAACAACTTTAAATGTTTCTGACATGGATTTATTTCAGCACTGTGTAATATCAGAGATGTTTTATAGAGACACACCACTCAATCACATCCTGCTCACATACAGCTCTATGGGAAAAGCCCAATGCCAATAATGGCGGCTTGTTTTCAAGGTCAAACCCTGCTACAACAGGTGCAGCGACGCAAGTTATGCCAATCAACATATTTTCCTAATCGATGGCGTTGACGTCGATGAATCGCCACATTCCTACCCACACACACACACTCGTCTTACCTTGACACAGAACAAAGATCCATGAACATGCAAACAAAGCCACGAATGGCGTCGATGTTAAAGCGGCCATGTTGGCAGAGAGCAGAGTTCATTGTTTTATTGTATGGTTGTTATTGTTTTTATTTGTATTTTATGGGTTGTGTGAGCTTTGTATTTAGGGTTTTTATGTACTCATTTATTGCTTTACTGTACAGCACTTTGTGTCCATTTTTAAAGGGCTCTATAAATAAATTGTGATTTGATTTGATTTGATTATTAGCACTGAGGACACCAAAAGGGGTCCACATCCTCTCAAGCTCACTTATCTTCCAAAAACCATTGTCAAACGTAGGTTATGTACTTTATCAGCTTAAATGCATGAGACAGCATCCAGAAACTACTGTACACACACACACACACACACACACACACACACAATCCCGCATTTACTGATCCATTAACGTTAACTAGTTCTAGATTCAATAGACCAACAATGCTGTTACAGTTCCGTTTCTGATATCATTCATGATAACACAGGCCTATAAGCTATTTTCACTCAGCAGGTAACGTTACGATAACATCAGCCTCATCTGGCTCGTTTTCTGTGTTTCAGTATTAACATTTGCGTCATCTGCTGCAGCTGCAGTGCCACTACGAAAACACTGAAAGAGTGTAGTTTGAGTTTGCTTGTGTTTCACATCTCAGTGATTCACATTAGTTAATTTCAAACGTGCACAGAGTGACCGCCACGCAGCTGTGTTGTTGTTTGGTAGCTGACGTCAGATCCGGTCACAGGCCACGGAAGCTGCAAGCGTCAGTTCAGAGCTTCACAACACAAACGGGGGGAATTTGAATTAACGTGTGAAAGTTCTGCCACAAAACTTGTTGTTACGTATCATCTCGCTATTTATACGAAAATCTTTGATTATTCTTAGTGGGTATACGGCGTATACCTGCGTATCACATAGACTACACCACTGGTTGTAATATAGACATGGATGAAATGTAATATGTGAAATGTGAAATAGGTGAAATGTGCACCATCTGAATATTAGCGTGTGTTCGTGTTTGTCTCGCATCATCACTGTGGTGTCAGACGTGGCTCTCCTGGAGGCCTCAAGGGAGGGCTCACAGAAAAGCCTCCCGGTCTTACACTACCATTTGACCTTACAAATAGAACAAATAATCATTACTGTGTGTGTGTGTGTGTCAGACACATACTGAAATTAAACAAAAACATACAATTTTGAGCTGGGCAACGATTACAATTTTTTATTGTGATTAATCGTATGATTTTCTGTTATGTGCAAAATTGAATAATGAATTCTAAAGCAGTATATTTCCCCTTTCTTCCCCAGATAACAAAATTACTGTGGCCCGGATCTGGCCCACACCTGATACTTTAATCTGGCCCACTTACTGCTTGGATTGATGACACTTGGGTGGTCCACTCCTGTTTGCCGCGTCTTTCTTTACAATAATAACGTATTTCCATGTTATATTGAACATTGTTTCATTTCCTGCTATTTTCAATAAAGCAGATCATTTTTAATGTGGTGGAGTTCACAGAAAAGACCACTTCATATGCACACATGACACTATTCCTGTAGGCCAGAACAGTAGTATGTCCATTTATCTGTAGGAGTTAATGTCAATCTCATCAACAGCCCACTGTCAACATTGACTGTGATCATCATTTTACATATGTAATATATTATATACCACCTTTATCTAATCAGACCATTGACTTCAATATTTTCTTTTGCAAGAGAGATCTAAATATCGCATATTCAAACACAAACATTGTCAGACATTACAAACGGACATACACCATCAGACACAGTCACTGACATCACTACATAGTCTGATCTGGTGACTGAAGGCCATATTTCTATTCACATCATTTTCATGCTCACCAAACCAGTTAGCCCAGGGGTCCCAAGCATCTGCATGTATCTCTGTTTCCTTTCATTTGTCCTCGTCTCTGTGTTACCTTTTTATCACAGTCAACTCTTGTATTGACAATCCGACAGTAACATCCTCCTGTATCCGTATTGTTAATGTTTACAAACTAGCTATAAGCTGGTCAACATGATTGTTCATACTGTGATTTTATGTTTGCCTATTCTTTACATGCAACATCTAATGCATGTTTTTCTGTCCTGTTACAGATCAAATGAACATTTGCTGAGGGTTCAGACCATTAATCCCTGTTATTCCTATGTATTTTTCAAAAGGTCACAGAGAACCTTGTTTATAACGTTGTCCCTAGAGTGGTGCTTTCACATGACAAACAGTTTGTTGTTCTCAACAATAATTAAAACACAAATCCTTACTGACCAACTTGGTAAAGAAGAGGAGTTTACTTATTCAAGTTATATTTTACCTAAAGTATCCCACATCTGTTTTAATGATATTAGGGCCACACATGCAATATTACATGTAGACCACATTAGGCTCACACCTTGGTTGGCCAGTGCTGCCTTTGCCGTAAAGTCCCCAAAGTGGCACATAGTTGTTAAGTATTTGGCCCACATTTACTACAACACTTGTGGGCCACCTTAGACTCACCTTTTTGCTGCATCATTGCCTGAAGTGGCCCACAGTTGTTTGCTATCCCCACTCTGATGCTCGGTTTGAACTTCAGCAAGTTCATGTCTTGATCACGTCTACATGCCGAAATGCATTGAGTTGCTGCGATGTAATTGGCTGATTAGCTATTCTGTGTTAACAAGCAATTGAACAGGTGTACCTAATAAAGTGGCCAGTGAGTGTATATCAGATGTCACATGCCTCTGTGTGTTACTTAAGGACACAATGGTGGATGTGTCTCAGTGGGAAACTACAAAACTGTGTCTTCAGACTCAAATGAAGAGCAGCAGTCTGTTCTCACGTCAGTTTCTACCAGCCAACAGTAAGGAGGAAGAACTGAACCCACATCCTCACTCACACTGTGTGGGGGAGTTTAAATGAGATCAGAGCTGCTTCATGCCAAACTCTGCCCTCTAAATGTCCCACCATTTTGTTCTCTGATTGCAGGAACAGGGCCAGTCAGACATTTTGAGCCATCATTGTTTCTCAGATCCAGAGTTACACTTTATCTCTGTTCTGAAGGCAGAAAGCTGTTCAAGGGTCAACAAATAACTGATATAAAGTCTGTGAGTCAGACTGGACTGTCAGCTTCCTGGTTTTAAAATGAGGACGTAATGGTTGCTGTCTGTAATCTGAAAGCTGGACGGCTGTCTGGAGGCTCAGGTGGGTTTCGGCTCAGATCAGAGCAACATTAACAGGATGAACACCTCTGATTGTTTCTTTATGGTAAACATGTGAAATAAAAACATGTAGCTGACAGAGTGCTTACAGGTTACTCTGCAGATCAAGATTGTACATACAACATGCTGATTCAGATATACCTGCCAACATCATGTAAAAGTAGATAGTAATTGTGTACTTTGACTCATGTAACATTTGATAGCAGGACTTTAGTTTTATATTGTGTTTAAAGTCAAACATACAGAAATATCTGCCAACAGTGGACGCTGTCAGAAACAGACACATTACAGCCTCGTATCTCTGAAACAAAGTTCGCTTCAGCATCAGAAAGTTTGTTACAGCAGAAATAACCAACATCATTAGTTTCCTTTTGTTACAGACTGAGAAAACCAGTTGTCGATGACGTATGCTAAAACTAAAGTAAAAGTAGTACATTGTAAAAATATTCATCTACAAATAGAAGTCCTGCATTGAAAAAGTTACTGAAGTAAAAGTATGTGAGTACAATCAGGAAAATGTGATTTAATTTCCATGTGCCTGATGTACTATTAGATTTTCTATCATCAGATTATTTTTCCTCACACATTAATATAAAGCAGCTTTTTACTGCTGTAGTTGTTGAGCTGGAGCTCATTTTGAACTATTTTGTATCAGACAGCAGCTGATAATTATTTTCATTCTGATTATTTTCTACATTAATCGATTGATTGTTTGTAAAGTTTCTGTAAATGTTGAGAAAATCTGTCACAGTTACTCAGAGCTCAAAGTTACACTTTCACAATGCCTGTTGTGTCCAAACCTCAAATTTATTAACAAACATTACAATTATTACAGTCATTCAAATGAAAAGCAGCAAATTTTCAAGAGACAGCCAGCAGATGGATTTTTTACATAAAAAATTGATTACCAAAATAGTTGGACATTAGTTATTTCAGTAAATCCAGAAATAATTTCAGCTTAAATTAAAAAGTGAACTGACACACACACACACACACACACACACACACACACACACACACACACACACACACACACACACACACACACACACACACACACGTCCACACAGTAAACTACAGTGCTGGAGTGGAACAGAGGTCAGAGGTAGAGACTCTGTTCACCTCAGGTCATAAAAAACTTATCAAACAGCCTACAGATCAAAGATAACGAGTAATTGCTGTACATACTGAGTTGAAAATACAGTTCTGAAATCAGTATGAAGGTGATTCAGAAAGTTTTACACATTTCTCTCCTAATGATCATTCAACAGAAGGTGAATCTATCATAATAATCAGATGTAATTAATTAATGAAGTTTTAAAAAAAAGTGTCCCCTTTCCAAAAAAGCAAAGAGATCAAAATATAAAATGTAGGACTCAACACGGAGAAGATGCTGGGTGACACCTGCGAGGCCTGGGTCCAATGTTTTGTTTAAAATAATAAAATAATTGGATAGATAAATTCCCTTCTAAAAGAGTGTGTCTGTAATAAATCGGCTTACTGGGTGATTTGATTTTGCAGGGCTTCTTTTATGAAGACGTCAACTGATTGATTTGGTTCATGGGTAGATATGGATGCAGGGTGGATTCAGCTATATTGGGACAGTTTTTGGAATTTATTGTGATCTCATTCTTATCATAAACTTCAAAAAGTAATCCAACTCTGAATTCCTCATTTATATGAAGAAAAGTAGTGCGTTTTTATATTTTGACAAAGTATGGGTCACCATTTTGTTGTAGCTGACACAAAACTCATTGTCAGTAACATGGCCCTTGCTTTTAAATTTAACAAAACTTATTTACCGGAAATTAATGACATTATATACATATTTCTGATGTTGTATGATGTTATGATGTTAGTCTATGATGACTTTCTACTCACAATTTGGTGGATTCGCACTATAAGCTTCTTAATTTATCTACTTAAAAGTTGCCTGTAGGCTACGTTCCAGACAGTGACAGTGGGGAATTTACTGTCACTGGTTATTTGAATCCACATTAGTGGTACATGTCATTTTAACCTTTTTATCTGAAACATGCTGTCTCAAATTACCACAGCAACTTTAATAAATTAGAGCAGGAAAAAAATATGTTAATTAAAACGTTTTAAAAAATATTAAAAACAATATTTTAATATTTTGGTAAACAATTACAACATTTATATTTATAACCACAGTAAGATAGTTATATTAAAGTCAAGCTGAAGAAATGCCTATGCCATTTCTTTGCTACTTCCTCTTTGATGAAGACTACACCCCGCTATGTGATAACACATGAATTATGACCTGTAAATTTAGTTTACCAATAACTTTGACTTTTTGTTTTATGCTTTTTACTTATACTCTCACTGAATTCAACCTATAATTAAATTAATTTAGTTTTTAATTAGGTTTTACAATCACAATGCCTGCTCTCAACCATCGACTGTCAACCATCTTGGTTTTATGTTGTTGTGTATATATGGAGGAAAACAAAACTTTATACTTTATACACACACACACACTTACCTTGACACAGAACAAAGATCCATGAACATGCGAACAAAACCACAAGTGCCACTGATGTTAAAGGAGCCATGATAGACTGAGGTGCAGCACCTTGTAAAACTGAAACCAAACTGAGTTCTTCTTCCTGCCTTTAGCTTTTGTCCACAATGGACCGCCCATATGGTAATCAACAGTGAAGTGTCAGGTTGTGTCAGGTATTTGTTTATTGAGAGAAGGCCACAGAAGGTGGACACAATAACATGAACACTGCTATAATGTGTTGCTTAAATATATATTTAAAAAACATAACTGGAATAAGAACATAAACATAAGAAAACATCTGGCAACCAAACCCCAGAGATTGAAATAGAACTCAAATATGTCAGATAAGATAGACTTCATCCCACACTGGGGAAATTACTTGTTACAGCAGCTCCACATAAAATTTAAATACCAACAATACAAATCCTAAAAAATATGTATGTTGAGAGGTCTATTGTCACATCTGGGTTTTTTCTGACACCTGGATTTTATGCTGTCATATGTATGTGAAACGTACACACACATGCACGTGTGCACACACGCACACACACACACAATTCTCTTGCCTTGACGCAGATGTTACTGCAGCAGCAAATCAGAAAGATCTTCTTCCTCTTCTGTAGTTGTTGTCCTGCCCAAACGAGGGAGCAGGAAGTATGTCAGGTGATTTCCAAGAAAGCTGAACTAGTACATTACTTGCAAATAAACTTTAAGATGATTTGATGCGTAATTATATAGAAGGACCATGGAAGGTGGACAAACATTAAAATTGGTTTAATGTGATGCAAATATCTTACAGAAAATAAGATTTATCCACTGTGGATGCAGGTTGGGACAGCTAAGCACACTTGAACGTGCTCTACAAAACAACAACAGTAATGTTCAAAACAGTGCTTGAAGTAAAACCAATAGTTGCCGGTACTTCACATTCACATGTTGTCATGTTATTGACATTCCTCCTAAACATTACACACTGGACCTTTAAGTAAAAGTAAAATGACAAATATTTTAAAATACTCAAAAGTAGCTTCACATGACCTGACTTTGTTAAAGTGATAAGAGTAAATTTAACTTGTTACTTCTCAGCCCTGCCTAACACAGTACTTAGTAGTGCACACAGTTAAACTTTGGGAAGATTAAATTATTTTGAGGGACTTCATAGGATTGCTTTACTGCACCACATTTATAGACTTCACATTCATGATGAGATAAAGAAAAACACATCAGGCATCACCTTCAACTTCAACATCAAATGTTAAAAGATCCTTTCACAGCAATAAGTACTTTTACTTTAGATTCTTACTGACATGTTTCCCTGATGAAACATATCTAAACACTGCTTTAGTGTGAAGCTTCTCATTTTTATTCATTAAGAATATGTAAGAACAACAAAATAATTTACTCGGTATCTTTACAGGCATGGGCAAAACAGAAAATCCTTTAAATGAAAACAATAAACAACACAGATCTGGGAATTTTAAATCCAGTGCACCAGTTACTAAAAGTTACCATGTGAGTGACTGGTTAAATAAATCCTATTTCCAGGAAGTCAGGTTGATTCTCTGAATGTGTGAGTTTGTTTAAACAAACAGAGTTCAACAGAGTTACTCTGCAGCCAAAAGGAGGACAAAGTGACTCATCATGTCCCCTTTCTTTTACTCCAGCTATCTAGGTGTTACAGTTACATCCTTTAACATTACATTTACATTTATTCATTTAGCTGACGCTTTTATTCAAAGCGACTTACAATTGCTATACATGTCAGAGGTCGCACGCCTCTGGAGCAACTAGGGGTTAAGTGTCTTGCTCAGGGACACAGTGGGGATTGAATCCGGGTCTCTCACACCAAAGGCAGTCTATGGTTACATGCAGCACGTTTGTTCTTCTTTAGAGACGGGATTCCCAGCATAATTGCACCAAAATGAGAAGAGGGCCTTCAGGCTAATTCAAGCATTTATTAAAACAGTTTCAGTATTCTGGATCAGTGCAAATTACATTTTTACTCTGAAATGTGTTTGTCTGGTTTATTAAATACTTTCAGAAATATGAATAGAGCCTTATTCTATTTTCATTTTTTTGTTTTTAAAATGAATGTTTTTGTTTTTTAAATATCTAGTGTGTAATATTTCTGAGGATCTATTGACAGAAATGCAATATAATATCCATAACTATGTTTTCAGTGGTGTATAATCATAATGAACCGTTATGTTTTTATTACCTTAGAATGAGTCTTTTTTTTCTACATAACTGCAGGCAACCTCTTCTACGGAGGTTGCTACAGAGCGCGTTTCGTCATCATAGCGTTTTTGTTCTGCATGCACTAGAGCCCTGCATTTCAGCCCGAGCCCGACAGGCCCCGACTTATTTACGCCCCTAGGGCTGGGCTCTGGCCAATTTTCACGTCATAGTTCACATGCAGGCCGGGCCTTTTTTGGGTTATCCTTTTTATATTTTTAGACGTTAATTAAAAGAAAATGTGAGAAGTTGACGTCAACGATAGAAAAACAAATATATATATATATATATACTATTCTATGTTTACATTAATTAATTCATTAATTATACACTTAATAGTGTTGGTTGTAATAACAATATAATAAAAAATGTATTACACTGGATATTTTAACCTTACGCTTTGTTATTCTGCCTACAGAGCACATGCTTATATAGGGTTAATAATATTGTGCTTCCATTTAGAGGATGAACACAAAGGTTTTCTATGGTTCATCAGAGAAAAGGGCACTTCCAGTTGATTGTGGTGAGGATGAATAAGGATTTAATAGTGAGTAAAACAGTGAATTGCTGGAAATCCTACAAGTAAAGGACAGTGATTGTGAGGAACGCAGAGAACGCAGATGAGGAACAGAGTGAAGAAGAGCAGTGAGAATAAAAGTGCAGTGACAGGGACGAGTATAAGATAGGGAGGAAACATGTCTAATAGCTTGTTTTCACTTATTGAAAATGTGATGAATTTTGTTGACTTTCTATGTTTTGTCAGCTTCCATAAGTATTGAGCTGACGACGGCAGCAAAGTAACGTCTGAAATGACACCAGAAAACTGAAGTGAGTTCAATTTAACACAAGTGATGAACTGATGAAAGGAAGCTCTGTCTTGATTTTCAGCATGTTTTTGATGGTTAGATTTAAAGATTTTTATTGTAAACATTGTTGAAATATGTGTGCGCTCTTTTTTGCATTCATTCCTATAGGTGGTTCCACAATGGTACAGTGTTGCCTGAGGGCAAACAAACCTATGCAAAGACTTTATTTTTTATATTTAATTTTTAATTTAAAGTGATTGTATTCTAAACTGGTAAAGCCACTGAACATTTTCATTGAGTATTTTAAGAAATTTTATTCAAACTTTGAATAATAACTCTCTTTTTCCATTCTTTAACATTATGGTACAGTGTTGCTATAAGACAACGTACCCCAAAGTTTACCTCCGAAATATATTTTGGAAATTTCTTTAAATTATGTTTACTTGGTCCATTTTTGCCCACTGGCACAATAATGCGTACCATAGAGGGTTAATGCAGAAAATTATTACATTAAGTGATTTTATATAAAGGAGAAGATGGACTCAGATCAAAGATACTTGGTTATGTATCTTCTTCTCTTTTTCTACTATGCAAGATCAATAGATATGATATGTGTAGTAGTTTCTAAATCAAATTCTGCATAAACTACAAAGTTTCAGGCTATGGTGTGGTTTGTTGGTGAGGATGATGCGTTGCATTTACATTTAAATACATTTATGTTTCATGTGAGACTGTTGTCTAACGTTAGACGCTAACAGCTCTGTGGTTTCTCCAGTTTCCTGTTTCTCTTGAAATCTATGATCCTTTTTAATGTGCAGGATTACATATCTCTGGACATTCTGCTCACATATCTAAATCTAAATGTTTAAAAAACGGTTTTACTGTTGTGTTTACTCAAGCTTTATTAATGATCTTTTTGTTTTAATGTAGATAATTATTACATTAAGTGATTTTATACAAAGGAGAACATGGGCTCAGCAGTTCAAAGATACTTGGTTGTTTTCATTTTTTCACTGTGCGCATCATGCCACAGTAGCTACTTCCTCCTGTTGGCTTCAGTGAACTGTGGTTTGTTGCTGTTCTTTCTCTCACTGTGGTCTGTTTTGAACCTTGTGCTGAAATGTGTAAACTTAAACAGAAGATAGCAGGTTTGTGGGCATTTGGTTCTCTGTTCAGATAAATACCCTCCAGTTTCATCTGGTCTTTAAACTCTAAGCTTTCACAGCAATGTTAGAAAGACAAAAACATTGATACCTACTGCTTTTTATGGAGTCTATTATAAAACTAAACAGAAAATAATATTCCGGCACAATTGCTTCACACGTTTCAATGTTTCACAAAGCCTCGCTTTGCCCATCACTATTAGTTTTTATTTGGGTGCACACATTTAGTTAACTTTGTCAATTTAGCTAATTTCAGGTTCATTTTCTTTAAGTTATGTTCACTGAAAAAAAAAGTCTGTTGAACTTACATAAAAATAATGTGTACATCGGTTGCACATATTTTTATTTTTAGTCAAAATGATTAATTTCAGTTTAATATACTTAATTCTTACATGTAAAACCAACATGATTTGATTATGTTAATTCAAAATTATTTGTTAATGTTAAATATATTAAATTATTCTGTAAATACCCAACATCATTTGTTTGTGTTAATTTAACATTTCTCTTTAATGTTTAGTGTATTCAATAATCACTTATTAAAGCAACATGAGATTTTTATGTAAAGTATACGTAATGTTGTTTTGCTAAATCAACCTAACCTGGTAAAGTTATTCTTATATAGATTCTGCATAAATTCTACATGCTAAAGTATTTCTGTACGCTGATTTCTCTTTAACCTCACCTACAGTTTTACTCCTGTAACATTTTCAGAACAAATAAGGCATACACAAAAACATTTCTTTTGAAACTGTATTGTCAAAAAATAGAGTTACAAGCAATATTTCAAGGGGTTCAATGCAATATATACACAAATAAAGGCATGTATACAAACCATTCTCACATTAAAACAAAGCACCTTTTTCCTTACATAGACACTTGGTAGCCAAGTTATCAAGAGTGCATTGTAAACATTTTGCTGCAACCCGAGGAAACACTGTTGGTCAATAAAAACCTTCTGAATGACATCAAACCAGCATCAATAGGGAATTATACTACAGCCAGACTATGTCTTGCAAAATTACGCAAAAAAGTGCAAAATACATCCACAACATTTACAGCCTCTAAACAACAAAAAAGACAAATGTAATGAAAGCATTACACTAAATGTAAATCCAGTGCTTGGAAAGTTATTGTGCTCCTTTGACTGCAAGGGTTCTGGAATTAAAGAGTAACAGAATTAAGGAGTAAATGCTTCCCCATCACTTCTACATTTCACTTACAAATGTGCCAAAAAAACAAAAATCACCTCTATATTTTAAAATAGGGGAAGCTGTTGTTGTCTCTCCCACATCTGACAAAGCTGACATGAAATGAAAGAGATACATTTTACCACACATCGCCCTGAGAGAAATAATCTACTGAAACAAATACACTACACTTGAAGTAAACAAATACACAAGTGAGTTGCATAAGTGTCAAAAGTCCAGTCCAATAAAAAAAGCAGCAATGGTCCATGTCCCAAGAAGAAAGGGTACTGTTGTGTCCAGGTCGCCTAAAATGGCAACAGTTTTTAAGTCCCTAGGCTTTGACAGTGTGCTGTCGTCCAGTTCCATCACAACTTTCTGGAGCACTTTGAAAGCGTTCTTAAGTTCAGGAGGGTAGTTCAGGTTCAAGGCATACATTACTCCAAACAACATGGCAGCAGCTGAAGCAACGTTGTCCAGATCATGCAGTACCACCTGGCCTTCCAGGACAATCCCAATGTCCTCTGGTCCATCAGTGGCATCTCACGTATTCCCACCATGGTCTCCTCAATGGCTCCTTGGTTCAGGTCTTTGTCTTCTGCCTGCAGAATGCAGTCACAAAAAAAAGCCACATGAGAGGAAATAAAACTTAAGCATATTATGCACAGAAACCATCATACTAAGTATCTGTGTGAACTGATAACTGATTCTTCAAATTGTGGCCTGGGCCTCTATTTACCTTAGTAGCAAAAGGGTACCAGGTCTTGTGTTAGGTGAACAGATTGCTATAATAAGTTTGATTAAAGAAAATGTTTTGCTCCTGTTTGGAGTGAAGAGTCAGCAGTTACTCAAGTCCTGTGATGTTGTTTTTTAAAATCACTTTTACCCATTTAAGATTTCCCCTAAAATATAGTTGCACAATATACCTACAGTCTATATTAGCATTCATGAAGTTTGACATGTGAACACCTTGGCATTAGGAAATGTAGCCAGTACCAAAGCAATACTCTAATGTTTTGTATGAAAAGGTCAATGTATTTTATGTAACACGGGATCTGTCAGTGATTGTTTATGAATTTGAATTATACTGTGTCTATTAAATGGAATATCAAGAGGTCAGCAACTAACAATTCTCTCGTTATCAGTTAGTCTAATATTTCTCAGACTTTACCTGGGTATATTTGGTGACACATTTTAACATTTTGTAGAGAAACAAGAGTTTGCAGAGTTGTTATCTATAGCTTTTACGGCTAGGTGATTCATCAAAAGTAATTCAAACCAAATTTCAGATTATACAGATAATTTCACTTTGAATTAAATTTAATGCCAACTTCACGTCATACTGACCAAAGTATGAAATAATGGAAAATCAGTATGGATTTTAGAAAACATTTACCATTAAGAGTCCCCACCCCTCTCCATGGCCTCACATAGTGCCTTTTGGTGAACAAAGGCTCAATTTTGAACTGAAGCTAATCAGTTTTTTTATTTTTTCCTGACAACTCACTGACTCACGCACACGCCACAGTCAAGAGCATACTACTTTCACTACTTTCATGCAGTGTGATGTCCACTGTTTCATGAACCGCACGTCAGCTGATTTCCTGTCAGATCTACTACTTGTGTCTCACGGCACTGTGTTTATTCCCGTCCCTGCAGTCGCCTGCAGCTCACGTTAGACTATCAAATCAGCGAATGTCAGCCACAGACATTTGGAACGCACCTACTGAATACCAGTTATGAACAGCATGCTAACTAAATTGCATTGCAATGCATTCTAAAGTTAACATAACTATCCTTATTCACTAGGCTCCTTACATGCTTGCTAATAACTTTTTTGAATGTGGGTCTTTAACACTGACAGCGTTGTGTTCGATAAGGATGACACAGCACTGTAAGGAGATCTATGGTGACATTAATGGTACTGTAGAGGTGACATCAATCTCAAAAGTACTGAATCCTAATAATTATACTCACAGTGTATTCTCTCGCTCATTTTTCTGGGTCTTCATTGAGGTACACACACAGCCGCTTGAGTATGCATTCCCGCCGAACATCAATGTCATCATCCTATGTCAGGGGGGAATAAGCAGAACAAGTCATGGAGTTTAGAGTCCTTAAAAATTTCATCATATACACAACATTTCTTCAATTACCAAACATAACCAAAATGCTGAATTAATGTCAAAACAAAACTACAGGCAGAATCAGTAGAATTTGTGGTCTGTGACAATAAATACTGCACCTTATAACCTTCATGGCAGCAGGATTTATTACAGGACTGTATACGACTGCATTAGATTTTACCTAAGATTGCAGCAAGAAAATACCCAGGATCTTTTGAAAGTCTTGACAATCTAGTTTAAACATGTCCAGTGTTTCCCACAGAATGACAGTGCAGTCGATATTGACTATCAGCTACATACAGCGTGCTAGCCTCGAAAATCCAGCTGCATTCTAACATTAACACAGCTTTCCTTACTAGCTAGGCTCTTTACATGCTTGCTAATAACTTTTTTTAAAAGCTGGGTCTCTGACAGTGTTGTGTTGGACAGATGTGTGCAGCTGTGTTCATGAGGGAGAGAGAGCCAGAAAGAGAGGGACAGATGAGCGAGAGATAGTAGGCCTAGTAAAAAAACATATGTCGCGGTCAGTGTTGATATTGTGGAGGGCCGCCACAAATAAATGAACGTTTGGGAAACACTGATGTCAAATAAAATAAAACCATTTGTATATTACTCACCATTTACTACACGGCATAAGGTACGAAGTGGAGATGTCAACTGGAGGAATACCAAATACCTATCCAGAAAAAGATATATACATTTTATTTCTACTAGCTGGTGAAGCATCCTGTTTGTGACACAGGGTATCCAAGTTTAAAATTAAAATTATTTAAATAATACTCAGCATTCATCCTTTATCCATCACAATATTTAACAAAAATAAAACATTTTAAATTAATAAACTTGATTTGAGATTAATTTTCTTGCCAATTTTAATCTCAGACAGCACACCCAAGCTTTAATTCCAACAGAAAATATGAAGAATTCTTCAACATTTAAGGTCAGGAATAAGGATAAAGTAAGAATAGCTCTAATCAGAGTAATGCATCTCTCCTCTACATGGAGTTACTGGAGATAAAGATATTGAGGACGTTGGAGGGATATCTATGTATTGTAAGCAAGTGCTGATGTTATGAGCAGTTTACCTTTCACCAAGCTAAATTTAGAAAACACAGAACATTAACTTTACAGACTTTATCAAGTGCTGCTTTCTACTTAATAAGCACAGAGCACGTGCACTGTCATAAAAAAACTGCAGTCACTTTAGCCTGGCCAAACCTTAAGAATAAGTTGTAAAGAGTGTGGTTGAAGTTAAGTCTGAACTTTTAATATTACATTTCTAGAATGATGCTTAACGTTAACGTTACTGATAAGTGTGACATTAAGAGCATGTTGAATTTCACTGTGCAGCAGTGTGCAGACTAAGAGTTACATTAGCTACGTTAACTGTTACCCCCTTTGTTCTTAATAGTCCTCTGAAAGTCAGTGACTACTGTACCTGTTGTACAAATGTTCACTATAAAAGCACACACTGTGCAGACAGTGTGAGATTTATTAATACACTTAAAATAGAAGTCACCCTCATTAGCATAGCTAACGCTAGCAAGTAGCTACGTTAGCTAACCTTAGCATTACCATTAACTATTTATGTTGCTCGTTTTTTCTAACTTAGCCCTTAAAAACCTCAGCTCAGTGAAAATCATGCGTCCAACAGGAATATCTATAATGCAGACAGCCATTTGACAAGATTTAATTACCTTCACCTTGTGGAGAGCTCTCCAAGCATTGAAGGGGTTTAGCAAAGCTAACGCTAACTAGTGGTAACGTTAGCTAACTTAACCTTGACTTTGACATCCACTAATTCGTGTTGCTCAATGTTACTGGCAGATACAAACCTCAACACAGTCAAAATGATGCACCTAACGTGACTACATCTGTTTCTGACAACATATGACAAAGTTGTCTTACCTTTACTGTGTGAAGAGCTGTCCTGGCTGACGAATTCAACCGACCGATTCGAAAAATGGCGCCCTCGGTGAAGTTTTCATTCAAAGAGCTTCTCCCAGTGGGCGGAGTTTGCAGACAAAACATAACAAGTTCCTTTGCTCTTAACATGACTTAGACTTAAAAATTAAACATCCCTCAGGATTAGAATAATTCTACATGATTGAAATATTTTCCGAGAAGGAACATAAATCAGTTGTGTCATGTATGCGAACTGTAAATTTGTAAAGTGAACAACCCCCATTTTCCCCTTTTTTCAGTGTTCTGTGAAATTAATACTTTTCTTTTTGAGTTACCAGTTCCTGGAGAGTTGCTGCTGAGGTCTCTGGGTGACAGACAAAAGGACTTCCAATTGTCTCCAAGCTGTTTAAGTAAGGGGAATGGATAATTGGACTGCACCATGTTTTCCCATATCATGGGGGTGGCAGAGTGTATTACATTTTGAGTTGTGTTCTTTTCTTTATTAATCATACTTTGTTTTTATGATTATTTGATCATTTACCCTTAGTTCATATTAGGTAACATTGGTTTAGCATGTGTTGTAGTTATTGTGGTTTCTTTATATATTATGTGTTTGTTTACCCCCTTCTTCTCAGAATGGCCTGATCAGCCACTATATAAGTTCCCCCCATGGCTCAGTCTTGTTAGGTCTGTTTAGTTTAAGTCTCTTTTGTCTAGCATATGTTGAGTTTATGTTACCTGAGTTAAGTTCTGTTTAGTTTTCCTCTTTTATGGGCCCAGAATTTCTTGTTTTTTGTGCTTTGTAAATAAAGAAAATATATTTTTGGAAACTTTCTGACTCCTCATGCCTGCCAGCTTGGTCCCTCACACTCACACATTAATATAAAGCAGCATTTTACTGCTGTAGTTGTTGAGCTGGAGCTCATTTTGAACTATTTTGTATCAGACTGCAGCTGATGATTATTTTCATTTTGATTCTTTTCTGCGTTAATCGAATGATTGTAAAGATTCGGTAAACCTCAATAATTAGTAATAAACATTAAAATTATTTAAATGAAAAGCAGACAATCTTCCAGCTGTTTTTACATGAAAAATGATTATCAAAATAGCAGAAACATTAGTTGTTTCTGTAAATTGAGTAATCAATTAATCGACTAATTATTTCAGCTTAAATTAAAAGGTGAGGTGAATTTTGAGAGTCTGAGCCTGCAGGTGAATGTTAAAGTCAGTCTGCTGTCTGTCAGAGTCTAACAGGGACAGAGCTCTTCAGGGTCAGACTGGGAACAAAGTCCAGCTTCATCCATCCAGAACAGACTGTTGGTGTTAGAACTGCAGCTAGCAGCATGTTGAGCGGCACTGACATCAGTAACTGTTGATTTAAAACATTTTGCAGCCCAAATTTATTTTTATTTCTCTCTGTGTTTTGCCTTTTTTAGTTCTTTACCCATTTAATTGTATTTACATGGATGGACGGATCCACTTGAAGGGGTTGGGGGAGGTGCCGACGGTCTGTCCCACTTCCTGTAATTGACAATCAGCTGGCTGTTCCAGCATCAGGTCATATTGTTTGTCCCATCTGGCATTAACCTGCCTCCAGGTGAAACCAGACGTGTGTCAACAGCTCAGCTTTATTTTACAGGAGGAACGTGTTTCTTCTGTCCAGCAGCACGTTCAGTCCACCAATCAGCAGCCAGAGAGAGTAACGACCAATCACTGCTCCCGACAGTAACCAGAGTGATGCTGCGTTCCAGTTGACATGGGAAGAATTTCCGAGTTCCGAGTTCGAAATTTCAACTGGAACGCCCCCTGAAGTCGGATTTCCGACTCGTGAAGGCGGGACAACCAGCACTACCCCGACTTCGTGATCCAAGATGGCTGTCGGGGTATCAGCAGTTAGTGAAAGCTGTAGTTTATACTGTCTCATATAAATGTTCGTACACAAAGTGCTGTCCAACAGCTGTCTGGGGATGTGTTGCTACAGTGTTTAGTGTGAGTAAATACCGCATAATGTGTTTTTTAATCAACCGGCGTATCAATAGCTAACCTGGCTAGCTGTAAACAAACAGCTGGCCGAGCGAGGTTGTAACTGGAACGCTGTCAACTCGGGTGTGACGTCATTCCCAGCTCCGACCTCCAACTTCCAAGGTAAATGGAAAGCAGCATGAGTTCAGTCTCGATCCTCTTTTCATAAAAAGACTTGAAATCATTTAAAAACATGTTGATGATCTGACTGCAGCTGGACAACAGTCCCAGCTGATGATCCATCTTCAGTCAGTCACATCTACCTCCACCTTTTAGATACTTCTGGATTTATTTCATGGGAGACACATGAGGCAGATTTACTCACTGATCCTCATCTGCTGACTCTGCTGCATCGGCTCATTTTCAGGAGCAGCAGGCTGGTCTGAGTTATTGTCTCTGCTTTGTTCTCTGTGCAGGTTCTGCATTTCAGCTTCATTTGCAGGAGGTTGTTGTAAATTATTCGCAGTGCGTCCTCTATATTTTTTAAAGATCACAAAACCACCAACACCAAGAACAAGAACAAGAAGAAGGATCACACAAACTGGCAGAACGACTGTCAGTCCCACATTTCCCTCCTTGTCTCCTCCCTCCTTGTTTCCATCTGTGTGACCTGCAGAGCAGAAACAGGTGTGAGGTATCAGCTGTCAGCAGGTGAACAGAATGTCAGACATTATCTACTGCACTTTGGTCACATGACTCGTAGCAGCTGTTTCCTCTAAAGTCTCATCAGCAACATCTTTCTAAAACACAAACATCTGATCTGTGATGTTTCTCAGCTCAACTACCAGGAAGCAGCTTCACCTGAGAGACAAAGAGACACTCTGAGCTCTACACACTTACCTGGCTCTGTCACTGTCATGTTGACGATGCTGATCAATGTAGATTTGTTTGTCTTCTTTTCCTGTCCAACCCAACACTCATATGTTCCAGTGTCGTTGATGGTGACGTTCTTCAGTATAACAGAAAAGTCTCCGTCCTTCATCTCTGGATCTCTCAGCTCCACTCGACCACGAAAAGATGGATGCTGGTAGTTTTCATGTGAGCGGTTATCTCTGAAGAAGAAGACATAACCATCATCTGGCCTCAGGTCAGGTCTGGTCCACTTTATCATTATGATGGTAGCATTTCCGTGACTCCGACACTGAAGAGTGGCGTCCTCTCCAGCCGTCACCTTCAGCTCCTGTGTCCCTGAGCAGAAAGAGAAAAGCCTCCAGTCAGGACTTGTAATGTTTCCTGCTGTTCAAACATCTTTTGATGGAAGCAGCAGAGATCAGGTCTCTATAAAACAGCACATGTGAACTCAGCAGCATTTCAAACCCTGTTCTCAGACAACTTGAGTCCCAGCTGCAGAAAGGAGAGACTAACTCCTCTGCTGCAGCTGCATGCTGACTTCATGTTGCTCATTTCTACAGCTGTCAGTCAAGTCGTCCTCCACACCATCAGACAGGAGACATTTTACTTTCATCTGCTTTCTGCTTGTTTGGACTTTATTGATTATTGATATTATTTCCCATCTGAATACAGACATCAGCATTTCTGAGCCTGAACAAACAGCTGAAATATTAAACATGTGAAGTTTATTATTTCCTAGAAGGTTTGAATCTTTGTCCTTGTTTTATTCACATAATCAAAGGTAATTTATCAACCATCTAACTGTTGGTCAAATTCTCACCTTTTCTTTAAGGATTACAAATTGTAAACAATTGTGAGGTCCATTGTCACGTCTGTTTTTCTTTCTGGTATCTGTTGCTTTATTCATGTCATTATAGGGAAAGCTTAGGGCTTGTTTTCTATGCAAAAAATAAAGTCCAATATAAAAATGTAGGACAATGTAGAAATTAAGTGGACCCTGGGAGGCTGGAGGGAGCATGAGTCCAAGGTTTTGTGTAAAATAATAAATAGTGGGACATTGTTGTTAGTGAGATATGTATGCAGGGTGAATTCAGTTATATTGGGTCAGTTTTCGGAATTTATTGTGATCTCGTTCTTATTATAAAATTTAAAAGCAACCACAGACTACTAACAAACATAAAATGAATGACTGAATAAAAATGAAAACACAGTGAGCACATCAAGAATACTGTATAGCTGATATTAAAATAAATTAATAGAGTGGTCAAATGAAAAAATGCTACAATTTCAAGTGTTGGTGGTTGGTAAGTTAAAAGTTAGAAAGCAAAGATCAAAATGTCTGTGGTCTGGGCAAATGCACTGCTCATAAAACTCTTCTGTCAAAGCAGCTGAAGTAGGTTTTCTGTCTCAGAAACCTACTTCAGGTGGTGAACTCAAGCACCAACTACACACACAAACACACACTCTCTCTCTCTCTCTTACCTTGACACAGAACAAAGATCCATGAACATACGAACAAAACCACAAGTGCAGCTGATGTTAAAGAAGCCATGGCAGACTGAGGTGCAGCAGCAGGTAAAACTGAAACCAAAGTGAGTTCGTCTTCCTGATCTTTAGCTTTTGTTTACAACGGACCGTCCATATGGTAAATAACAATGGTAATCTCTCAACAGTGAAGTGTCAGGTTGAGTCAGACATTTGTTTATTGACAGAGGGCCACAGCAGGTGGACACAATAAAATGAACACTGATATAATGTGTGTCTTACTTACTGGTGTAAGAACATAAACATAAGAAATCATCTTACAACCAAACCCCAGGGATGTAAAGCATATCAAATATTTAAGATAAGACTTTATCCCACACCGGGGATAAAGTGTGGGATACAGCAGCTCTAGATAAACACAACAGATAAAATGTAAATACCTTCCATCCATTGTCAGCCGCTTATCCTGCATGATGACAATTTTGCCTCTCAAATCAACACTTGACTTGCCTACAGAAACATGTATAGGTAATAAACACTTGAAGCATAATTGTTAGTTAAAATAACTGCCAGAGTAAAAAAGGCATTTTTGTGTTTTTTCCCCTTCATTCAGTCTGAGGCAGAAAATCACATATTAAAAAAGTTATTTTAATAACTTTAATAAATATTTCTTATTTTTTAAATTTAACCTTTATTTAACCAGATGATCTCATTGAGATTTAAAACCTCTTTTTCAAGACAGACCTGGCCAAAATGGCAGCATATTAACAGTGCACAGTTACAAATATAAACACCAAACACACACAACAACAAGGAACATTTAACAAGGCCCTTAAGATACATGAACAAACAACATTAGACTACTTAAGAGTACAATTTATACATACTGTAAGCTTAAAGGAATTAGTTATTTTAAAAACACTGACAACAATTTATGGCATGTATTTCCAAATCTTTCATGCGGTGTTTAAATTCACCAAAAGAAATCAGACTTTGCAACTGCAAATCAGACTGCAATATGTTCCAGGTGGATGGGGCTGCATAACTAAAGGCCTTCTTACCTGCCTTTGAAAACGGTAGCTGTCTTAAGGTGCTCCTCCTCCTCCTGCAGAGGCCGCCTGCAGAACTCCAAAATAACGTTTATTTATTTAAATTTCACAAGCCAAGAATTTTCTGTACATCACGAACCAGATGTCTCTTCATTTAATTTAAACTGCCCAAATACGATGACAGAAAAACAGTAGTACGAACATTTAAACTATCTTCCAGCTGTGTTGTCCTCTGCCACTGTTGCTGCAGCGGTCTGTGTGACTCACAGAGCAGAGGGCTCCCTGCGCAGACAGCTGACCGGCCTCGCTAGCTCTTCCCACGGGTTGGAGGAAGCTCCACTCCCCCCGCCACTTGTGGAGCTCCTCAACTCCAAAAACATTCCACCACATATTTAATCCGCCATCACTTGTCGTAAAACTGTCATTATTCGACATGTACACATTTAATTTCTCACCTCAAAACGTCTCAGAAGTGGAGTTAGTGATGAAATAGTGTACGAAGTTGTGTTGTGCTGCCTCTCTCTCTTTTAGCCGTTATAAGTTCACCGTCCGGATACTCTCAGTGCTGCATTTTGCCGTATTTCTCAGCGTGGACGCACTTATGCACTCAAAACAGTAAGTATAAGTATGTAAGAGCTCGAATTGAGACCCAGCTCTAGTTTCAGAAAGGCCCCAGGTCACAAAGAGTTAACCACACGGAAGTGCCTTAGCCAATCAGAGCGCGTGTTTACAGCACCGTAGCAGGCTAGACTGCACGCGCCGGTCAGACGCTGGGTGACACTGTGGGGAGAGTAGCTGCTTCTGAACGTAGCTCAGATAAAACAGTAAAATAACTTTAGTAAGTTGTGAAATGAGAGTAACAACAGTCTGTACTTTGTTTTAAGGCCGTAGGTGTGTGCGTGTGTGAGGCCCTGTTCACGAAACCTGCCGGATGACAGAGAGGAATCCCCGAAACGGTGAGTCGCGGTAAAAAAGATAATTGAATGTTAAGCGTCAGGAGATGCTAGGCTAAGCTAGTGCTAAGCTAGCAGGTTCAAGTGCATGGGCCTAGAGCTAATAAAGCGTTAGCATTGAGTGCAATTAGCCTACTGTTGTAGACCTCAACTAAAGTTAATCTGTTTGACATCTCAACTGAAACAGTATAGAAATGTCAAGGATTAAGTGTGGAAAACAGCCGCCCACAGTACCGGGGGACAAAATTACTGATGGGCGAAGTTACTGATTTTTTTTTTTTTCTCGCGGTTTAACTCCGAAACCCGCCGATGTTGTGGCTCCGACTCTAAGCGGCGCCATCTTGATTAATGCGCAACATAGCTGCCTGCCTGCTGTCTTTTTGTGCAGAGTAGACATGCCGCTTGAGAACACACAGTGTTTTTAGCCATTTTGTGGCTGATCTGTTGTAGATATATAGACATGTAGGGTACCAAATTAAAGGTCTGCTCAGGCCGGATCGATTGATGGCCCCCATCACTGTGGGAGGGTCCGTTCTCAAGCATGAGAGCTTTTGGTGACAGCAATGTTGATGAATACTCCTGTTTTTAATCAAAATGTCAGTGTTTTGTCATTTGGACCTTGGTTGTGTGGACAGAAAGTGTTTTAAAAATATCTATCGATATTTAAGATTTACTGTTACAATTGCATACAATTGTTAACTTAAGTTATCTTTTGTCAGACATTTTATTTCATTGTTCATGTTGAATCTGTTGCAGTTGCACTGCGTGGTTTTAATTTCTGCAACGTTTTTTAAAAAAATTAAAAACATGAAAGCAGTGTTAGGTTAAAACTTTATTTTACTGATTAATTAATTTGATACAAAAGGAACATTTAAAAATGTTGTTATATGTGTATATTTTGGTTACAGTTAAAGGAATGAACACTTAAGAAACTCACTCGAGATACGCAGTAACTAATGAACTATTCTGGCCGTGTCGATGACTGCAGGCCAGGTTTTTTTTCCTTAGTTAAAGTTGATGGCGAGCCAACCCAGATGAGACCTGAAGATCCCTGGATTGTAGAACCTTGAAGTGAGGAACTGAACTAAGGACTACTGGTCTTACCCCTCACCTGCCACATCGGTAGGACAAACAGCATAAACTGCACAAAACCAGCACAACTTGCGAAACCCCACACTTAGGACTATATTTTTTTTTATTTTGGACTTTGAATGGACAATTACCTTCCTAATCCTGTTTGGAAACACATCCCTGGTTTCTGCAGAACTGAGTATTCACACGGTTTCAGAGCTCAGCGTTTCAATTTTTAGCAACCGGCCCCATCGGACCAGTCTGTTTGAAACTTACTGGCTCTCCTTCCAAGTTTTTTTAAATCACTTTTACAACAAAACCTTAGACTTATAAGTTATGTTCTACTATTAACATGTTTTAATCAGTTATTAAATATGTCCTGGATATAAAAAAACTAAGCTAAAATGTAATCACAGCTAAAATAATAAAGTTAAAATAATGTACTATTAAAACAAAACTAACGGACTCAGACATGATGTGCTCTCTCTCCTGCTGATCGCCATTTAATAATAAAAAATAAATGTACACAGAGCAGTGGATGCATGGTAGCAACCTGTCAATCACAAGGTAGTCCCTCCCAAACGCATTTGTTGCATTATTGTCCATTTTCCCTTTAAAGCCCCTCCAGCCAGTTTTAACTGCCGTTTTTGGTGAACGGTCTTTCTCAAACAGAGAATGGGGGTGTGGTTAATAGTAGGACGTAATCAATTACCATGACAACCAAAAACTGACCGACTGGAGTGTTCACTAATGATATGCTGTGTTAACATCACTACACTGTAAAGGTTAGTCCACTTTACTGTCTAGCAGGAGCAGCTGTTACTTACCCATGACAGGAACTAATGTGCAGTCGATGGTCCTGTCACGCACTGCACATGATAACTCCCACTACGTTTTATAGTCAGCTTTCTTTACCGCAGAGGTGTGGGGGTTGCCTCCACCGATGCATTGGTAAAACGTCAGTACAATGCATGTTGCAAACTGTATATAAGACAGGTGAAATTAAGCAGGTGAAATTAAGTAAATGACATGATAAATTGGTTAGCTAGCTCACAACGATGTTTATCAGTTTGACGCTCTGACTTAACGAGGCATGACAGTGCGCCTGCGCAAGCTTGGAGAATGACGTATGACTTTTGGATTCATGTGTCAAATGAGAAGACGAGAGTCCCAACGGTGAAGCGCGGCGACTGTTTTCACAGAGACGAGTGATGCGGATTGATTCATATGCTCACCAGCAGTTGCAGGATGCTTCTCCAGCTTCAGTTCAAACAGGATCGCCGACTGATCGGATGAGAAAAGATCAATCGTCAGTGAGCTGATTGAGGAGTTATTTTACAGCTAAAGGTTCTCCGCAGTCTCTCTGTAGGAGGCAGTAGGAACGAGAATTGGATCAAACTAAATGATCAAATATTTTGTCTTGGCTTATGAGTGTTTCAGCTTTACAGGAATAAGGATTTTCATAAATTATAGGCCTACAAGTATAATTTTGAGGAACTTGTACTTCACTTGGATATTTCCTTGTTATTCTACTTTGTTCTATAAAATATTTTGGAGGCAATATCTACTGCATGACTGCTGGTTACTTTGCAGATTCAGATTATTAGATTAAGATCCCAAAACATATCACCTTTACACATCAATGCATCAATTATCTTGATTCTGTAACCCATAATTAGTACTTTTATTTGCTGGTACTTTACAATACTATCTTTGCGTACACATGGGCATACAGACGCACAACAACTCAACGAAATTGAAAATTGTGAAAATTATATATATATATATATTCTCTCATATTTAGATTCTTATATTTATCAATTAAGTATTTATTTATTTAGTTGCTGTTTTACCTTAAAGAATTAGTTTGATTAAATGAACGAATTTAGATTTGTGAAAACTCAACAGTATGATTGTCTTTTTAATATCTTTATTTAATAAAAACTACCCCTGGTAAAGTTTTTATTATTCGTGTCTCCTTATATATTTGAATACTGTTCTGTATACGTATGTCCCATGTAAACTTTTTTGCAATAAAGCTTTAAGGAGGAAAAAAAAATTGTGATTATTTTGACAGTACATGAATGCACCCTCAGTTACTTCTCACCACTCCCTTTGCTGGTGAGCAGGAGAAGCTACAATGGCCGACACGCTCTGCTGGCTCTTAATTATGCTAAATAATACGAGTGGTCCTCATTTTATCCAAATTTCATTTTGGGCTACTGTAGAAACATGACAGTGCAACATGGTGACTTACATGTAAGGGAGACTCGCGGTGTATGTAGATGGACATGTCTCATTCAAGGCAGCAATTGCAAAACCTTTCAGGCAACACACCCGCTTGTTGGGAAGCGATTATTTTTAAAAACATTAAGTGTGAAGACGTAAGGGCTCAATTATTTTTAATTGCATTGTTATGCGCAAAATGTATTCTAAACTAGTGTATTTTCTAAATGAGGCTACAGCCCATTGACAAAAAGGATGTAAAAAAGTGATTTAATAATAAGTAACTTCATTGAAAAACTACATGTAGCCCTTTTAAACTTAAATTCACATCAGATCAATAATTTAAGTTTATAAAGATGGTAATTATTAATCAAGCCCTTCAGTAGTTGGATCAAGTAGCTCTTGAACAGCATAGCCTGCTCTGGGAATTTAGTACTTAGTGTAGACCGTCTGAAAACAGCAGGTGTTTTTTTTTTTTTTTTTTTTTCGCAGATTGAGATAGATCTGAGGACCATGGGTGTTCTCTATTCTTCATTACAAACCTAAATTTAAAAAGGGACAGGATAAGATTCATTAAAGTACTGTAATGAATAAATCCCTGAGAGCTTTCGTTGCCATTATAACTACAATAAATAGAGAACTTGCGGGATTCAAACCCGTGTCTGTCTCTATAGAGCACATTCACATGCTCAGCCACTTACTGCACTGAGCTATTTTTCTTGATACCATTTGCAGCCAAGGGAATCATAAGATACTTCCAAGTTAAACCTATTTTACTAAATATCTTGTAATTGCTAATAGTTCTTAATTTTTTTTCCTAAGTTATAGCCTATATTTATAGGCTAAATAAAACCATTAGGTTATATATTATTGTGTTCATTAATACTATTGTTGATTTTCTTGTTATTGTCAGTATGGCTATAATATGAAAAGCCTAAATAATAAGTTAATATCGCTCACAACTGACATAATTAGGCAGAATATGGCAATGTTTTGAGTTTCCTGCTGTGAAAGTCAGACAAACTATGTTGGTTCATACTAAGTTAGTCCCAACCATGGTGGTACACACAGGGTACGACAGTTTTGGGAAACGGTCGGACTTCAGATGTTTGTTAGTTTAATAATGCATTGTACAAGTATAGTTCAATGCTACCTTAACATGGTTGTTCGGGAAACGCACCCCATGGTTATTGACTTGGCTTTTCATCTGCATATACATGTGGCTGTGGCATGCAGGATTACAGACTGATGACCCCGACTGCTGTGGTGGTATGACACAGAAGGCCTAAAATTACTCGACATCCATGTTACGAACCTCAGATTGAAGCCCAAGGGGAGGAGGTAAGTACAAATAATAATTTGTTCCAGGGCAGAACAGTGTCTTTAAATGCACAACAAACAGGAAACAAGTCCCAAAATGGAATCAAGCAACAAAGGTCCTTTTTAAAGGTAACTAAGGTATTGAATAAACACAAAGTAGTGATGGAAAACTGGCACACACAAGCACACAGAGTAAAAAAAAAAAAAGGTTATTCGGCATTTAGACCAAAAGCAAATTTTTTCCTCGCGTGAGTACATTTGCTGCAAGTGTTCACACACAACGCGAGAAGGAGATTTTAACGCGATAACATGAATAAACACTACTCGCCATTACTACAACTGTATGAAACCAAAGTAAACATTTTGCTGTGATAAATTAGCAAGAAACAGATCAAAGTTATGCCAAAATAACTACAACATGATGCAGTTTGGTTAAACATATGAATCCGTGCTTTGTCAGGTCTGTCGGCAAGACAGCAGGACAACAACTTCTAAAATGTTTGTTTTCTGAATGGAGTTCGGTTCGATCAGGGCTATGCTATGCTAACTTGGTCCCAGTAAAGTACAACAATAGCAGGTATAAAGTTACATACACATCAGGAACTCACCAGGTAGTTCAACCTCCCCGCTTTCTTTTCTCTCAGCAATGTCCAGTTTTGTCATGCTCCATATAGGTCGATGAAGGATGAGTTGAAGTCAAAGTTTATATGTTTTAACTTAACATTTTATAGCTGACTTGAGGCATGTGACTTACATAATGTACATATTTTTATCCAAACGACCATCTTTTCCTAAACCTAAGAAAACTACTAACATTTCAGAGTCATGTGACTTGAAGGTCCGGTAAGCCTGTAGCTGGAAAACGCACCCCATGATTATTGACTTGGGTTTTCATCTACTCAAACATGTGGCTGTGGCGTGCAGGATTGCCATATTTACAGAGACGGTCAAATGTCACTAATACTTTCCACAAGTTTTGTGTTGTACTTTGCGCTTGTCTTTTATGTAAGTAATCTTTATTTATATGGCACCCTTCACAGACAAGAGGGGTCACAGAGTGCTTCACAGTAAAAAAAAAAATGAATAAAATAAAATAACAATACTTAAAATACAAACTATATGGCTAATTAAAAGCTTGTCTAAAAAGATGTGTCTGAAGATGTTTTCTAAAAGTTTCCACAGAATCCAAGGCTCTCAAGGCTAAAGGGGGGAGTGTTCCAGAGCCTTGGAGCCACCACACAGAAAGCACGATCACCTATTGTTTTATAACGTGTTCTGGGAACAGTTAAAAGGTCTTGGCCAGAAGACCTCACAGAGCGACCAGTTATGTGTGCATGCAACAGATCCTGGATGTAAGAGGGAGCTTGTCTGATCTTAGGGGTAATGATGGACACTTAACAATTGACCTATTTTGCTGTTAAGGTATGTGTTTAGTCCTCACAATACAACATATTATGACCTAGATGTCAGAGAATTGGATGAAATTACATTTGATTTAGTTTCTTTAAACCTGATATAGAAGACAGCTAAATCCATTAACTGAAAAGGGAAACATGACATTTCTAAATAGGAAGGATTTTTGAGAAATGCTCAAATGAATGTTCCTCTACTCAACAGTGTGTTACTTGGAGTTTGAGCATTACTTTTAAGAATATTTACTTAATGTTTAAATTGTGTGTCACAGGAAAGTTCAGAGAAAAACAATAGCACTAAACTATAATGTAGTAGCATGTTGTCACTTAGAGAAAACCCCAACATCAGCTCTGGAAAATGAATATATGCTGATGCTTTACACATGACAGCAACAACGGTGAACTTTTGATTTCAAAAATTCCTTTTTGTGCATTTGTACCCAGAAAGGACAACATTTCTAAATGTTAATCATCGTTTGACAAGCACTTACCCAACAATAACGGATCAACATGATAGTAGTATTTGTCATGTTAGTTGAATGCTAGTCTTTATGATCGCTAAAGTTAGCAGCTAATGGGTGCGATATTTCACATGTTAGCTAAACACTAGTCTTTATAACTAGTGGTTTTTAGGTAATATGCTGGTGCAGTAACAACTCTGGTACAAAAATCACTTTGAAAGAGAAAGCTTGAAACGGTTTCAGATGACAATGACAGTCTAACATATCTTTGCAGTAATCTCCATGTTGTTTCCACATTCAGACTTAAAAGCACATGAAGACACCAACGTAGGAAGAATGTATTCACAACTCAGGACATGGGACCATCTCACGAGCATGTGAATAGTGCATTTGTCTTTGACTAAAATTAGCAGCTAATGTTACTTCTATTTTATTTGTTAGCCGTTTATCTTTTATGGCTAATGTTAGCAGCTACAGTTACTGATGTTTTACATGTTGGCTAATGCTAATCTTTATGATTGCTAAAGTTAGCAGCTAATGTTACTAATGTTTTACATATTAGCAAAATGCTATACGATCGTTTAAGTAAGAAGCTAATGTTACTGATATTTTACATGTTAGCACAATGCTAATCTTTATGATCGCCAAAGTTAGCAGCTAATGTTACTGATGTTTTACATATTAGCAAAATGCTAGACTTTATGATCGCTTAAGTTAGAAGCTAATGTTACTGATATTTGACATCTTGGAACAATGCCAGTCTTTTTGATTGCTAAACATAGCAGCTAATGTTACTGATATTTTACATGTGAACACAATGGTAATCTTTATGATCACTAAAGTTAGCAGCTAATGTTATTGATATCTTACATGTTGGCACAATGCTTGCCTTTATGATCGCTAAAGTCAGCAGCTTAAGTTAGCAGCTAATGTTAATACTATTTTATGTTACCACTTATCTTTTATTATGACTTATTTTAGCAGCTAATGTTACTGATATTTACATGTTCGCTGAATGTTGGTCTTATGATCGCTAAAGTTAGCAGCTAATGTTACTGAAATCTTACATGTTAGCAAAATGGTAGTCTTCATGATCGCTAAAGTTAACAGCTAATGTTTGTGATATTGTACATGTTAGCTAAACACTAGTCTTTATAACTAGTGGTTTTCAGGTACTATGCTGGTGCCGTAACAGCTCTGGGACAAAAATCACTTTTAAAGAGAAAGCTTAAAATGGTTTCAGAAGTCCAACCCATCTTTGCGGTAAACTCCATGTTGTTTCCACATTCAGACTTAAAAGCACATGAAGACACCAACGTAGGAAGAATGAATTCACAACTCAGGACATGGGACCATCCCATGAGCACATGAATACTGCATTTAACTTAGCCACTTATGTTTTATTATCCCTAATGTTAGCAGCTAATGTTAATAATATTTACATGTTGCCACAAAACTAGTCTTTATGATTGCTAAAGTTAGCAGCTAATGTTACTACTATTTTGTTACCACTTATATAATGACTAATCTTAGCAGCTAATGTTACTGATATTTTACATGTTAGCACAATGCTAGTCTTTATGTTCGCTAAATTTAGCAGATAATGATATTATTATTTTTTATGTTAGCCACTTATCTTTTATTATGAGTAATGATAGCAGCTAATGTTACTGATATTTTACATCTTAGCTGAATGTTGGTCTTATTATCGCAAAAGTTAGCAGCTAATGTTACTGATATTTACATGTTTGCTGAATGTTGGTCTTATGATCGCTAAAGTTAGCAGCTAATGTTACTAATATTGACACTTAAAAGCACATGAAGACACCAACGTAGGAAGAATGAATTCACAACTCAGGACATGGGACCATCTCACGAGCACGTAAATACTGCATTTGTCTTTTTGACTAAAATTAGCAGCTAATGTTACTTCTATTTTATATTTTAGCTGTTTATCTTTTATGGCTAATGTTAGCAGCTAATGTTACTGATGTTTTACATCTTAGCTAATATTGGTCTAATGATTGCAGTAGTTAGGAGCTAATGTTATTACTATTTTGTATGTTAGCCACTTATCTTTTATTATGACTAATGTTAGCAGCTAATGTTACTGATATTTTACATGTGAACACAATGCTAATCTTTATGATCACCAAAGTTAGCAGCTAAAGTTATTGATATCTTACATGTTGGCACAATGCTAGCCTTTATGATCGCTAAAGTCAGCAGCTTAAGTTAGCAGCTAATGTTAATACTATTTTATGTTACCACTTTTATTATGACTTATGTTAGCAGCTAATGTTACTGATATTTACATGTTTGCTGAATGTTTGTCTTTATTATAACTCAAGTTAGCAGCTAATGATACTGGTACTTTACATGTTAGCTCAATGGCCTTATGTCAGCCTTTTTTACCACTAAAGTTAGCAGCTAATGTTACTGATATTTGACATCTTGGCAGAATGCCAGTCTATTTGATCACTAAACGTAGCAGCTAATGTTACTACTATTTTATATGTTACCACTTATCTTTTATTATGACTGAGGTTAGCAGCTAATGTTACTGAAATCTTACATGTTAGCAAAATGGTAGTATTCATGATCGCTAAAGTTAACAGTTAATGTTTGTGATATTGTAGGAAGAATGGATTTACAACTCAGGACATGGGACCATCTCACGAGCACGTGAATACTGCATTTGTCTTTATTACTAAAATTAGCAGCTAATATTACTTCTATTTTTTATGTTAGCCGTTTATCTATTATATATACAATATATCTATTGTGGAAAGTTGGAGCGCATGCGTAAGTGCTGACCCAGACGCTGGCGTGTTTGTGTCTGTTTGTTTGTATTTAAAGTTTGTTTCTGTTGTTGTTTTATTCTCAAAAACTTGGAGATATGTTTTCTAAACTGATAGTGATATGGATTTGGATCTGGAGCTGGGAAAACATCGCGGATGGTGCTTTTGCACTCGACGCCGATATGAAGTTGAAAGGTCTGAGAAACGGCGAATTGATTATCTACAGCCGGGAGGATTTGCTGAGTCTACGCTACAATCCAAGAGTTACGCCGAAACTCCCTTGCGATATCCCCCACAAAATCATGTATTCATCACAAATAATCCACAGGAGAAGGAAAAGGAGAAGGAGAGGTGCCAGAGGGGGAATTAGGAATCGATTAAAACGACGCGGCAGCCGTTTTCCTCTGCCCACGATCACTCTAACTAATGCTCGATCACTGAAGAACAAAATGCCAGAACTCGAGGCATTAATTAAACACAACAGAGACTACAAAAAAACAAACCTGCTTTGCATCACTGAAACATGGTTAACGGAGGAGACTGCTGATGATGATATAAATCTCGAGGGATATACTCTAATTCGACTGGACCGTGATAGCCAGAAATCATCCAAAACCATCGGAGGAGGTTTGTGTATGTTTGTCAATAACAGCTGGGCAACAAATATCACGGTACGTGGAACTTATTGCTCAACCCATTACGAACTTCTATCGGTGTCCTTTAGGCCACACTATCTGCCCCGTGAGTTCGGACAAATAACTGTTATTTTAGTTTATGTACCTGGGCCGAACTTTGTATTCACAGCTGAGGGCATCGCTGCCAGTTACAACATGGCATTACGTAACTCAACGGATGATCCGGTGTTCCTTTTGGGTGATTTTAACAACTGCGAAGTATCTGCGTTTTTGCCGAATTTGGAACAGTATATAACTTGTCCGACGAGACTGAGCAAAACTCTGGATAAATGCTTTGGTAATGTGGATGGGGCTTATGTACCAAGGCTGCACCCACCATTAGGACGCTCAGACCATAATGTCATCCACCTTCTTCCAAAATATAGACAGATACTAAAAAGGACTGAACCTGTCATTCAGCAGGTCCAGTCATGGACTATAGATTCAATTGAGAACCTCAGAGATTGCTTTGGAAGCACTGATTGGAATCTGTTTTTTAATGATTTTAATGGTTGCAATGCCGATCATGAGTCTTTGAATGACATAATTACCAGTTATATTAATTTTTGTACAGAGACGGTGGTTCAAACAAAAAATATTAGAATATTTCCAAACAATAAACCTTGGATTAACAAAGATCTTAAACAAATTTTAAACAAGAAGAGAATGGCCTTTTTAAGGAATGAGACAGAGATCGTAAGAGAACTAAATAAAGAAATTAAATGTAAGATAAAGGAGGCACAAACACAGTATAAAGATAAAGTTGAAAATAAGTTTAAAACCGGTAATGTCAGAGACGCATGGAAAGGACTAAATATTATGATGGGCAAAAAACAGAAACGAGCACAACTGGCTGTTGATGATGATCCACATAGTTTTGCAAATAAGTTAAATGTCTTTTACTCAAGGTTTGACAATCATGTAGATACGGAGCATAATGCTACTCTGATAGAATCTGAACCAATGAGAATAGAGGTAAGGGAGGTTATCAAGGTGCTCCGTAGGATTAAACCAAAGAAGGCTAGCGGTCCAGATGGCCTTAAGGGTATTGTTCTAAAAGAGTGTGCAGTACAACTTGGGCATGTATGTACTTGGCTGTTCCAGATCTTTTTAGACGATGGCTTCGTGCCGGTAGCATGGAAAAACACTACTGTTATTCCAGTACCTAAAACCACTTATGCAAAAGACCCGAAGGATCTTCGCCCTATTGCCCTTACATCAGTTCTGTGCAAGTGTATGGAGCGCATAGTGAGTAAGGAACTTCTAGCACAAATTAGCGGATCTGCTGACCAATTGCAATTTGCCTATAAACCCAATCGGAGCACCTCTGATGCCTGCCTGACCTTACTTCACAAAGCACAGCATCACCTAGATAAAACTAATGCTCATGTTAGAATGTTTTTATGGATTTTACATCAGCATTTAACACTGTACAGCCACAAATTCTAATAGAAAGGCTACGTAGATTTAGGTGTACATAGCTGGTTAATTTTATGGATTGAGAGTTTTTAAGCAACAGGCCACAAAGAGTCAGTGTAAATGGAATCTTATCTGACTACATAGTCTTACATTCTGGATTACCTCAGGGATGTGTATTATCGCCTTTGCTTTTTTCTGTTTATACTAATGAACTTAAGTGTAATAGTGATGATCTTACGCTGATTAAATATGCGGATGATTTGGTTTTAATTTCGTGCCAAACAGACAAGAACTGTCCCACCTACTTTGAGTATATTAAAAGCCTTGTACAATGGTGTGACAATAGTCATTTACGGTTGAACATTGGGAAGACAAAGGAATTATGCTGTGGGAATCAGAATAAGAAATGTACAGATGTCCTCCACTATGAAGAAGTAACTATAAAAGGTGTAAAGATTGAGCAAGTTAGAAATTTTAAATATTTAGGCACAATCATTGATGATAAACTTTTGTTCTCGGATAATGTGAACTATGTACATAAGAAGGCAAGACAGCGTTTAAGCCTACTTAGAAAGTTGCGAAACCTTGACATCGAAAGGAGGATCCTAACCATTGTATATAGATCGATGATCGAAAGCATTATAACCTATAATATTGTCTCATGGTATGGAAACTTAATGAAATTAAAGAATAAATTAACACAAGTAATCAACAAAGCAAATAAGATTATCGGCCATAAACAGAGCACATTGCAAGAATTATTCTCAATTTTTATGGAGAAAAGAGCTAGCCAGTGTTTTCTGATCAGACTCATCCTCTTCACTCATGCTTTGAAGTCCTCCCTTCGGTCGTGAGGCTACGTACACCGTATGCTAGGAAGAACATTTTAAAAGATCATTTGTCCCATTGGCAGTGACTGTTTTAAATCAAATCCTCAATTAGGGATGTTTTTGTGAATTATGTACACTGCATTTTTATTGAATCATGCATTTATTAATTATTGATGTGTGTAATATGTGTTTTTATGTGTTTAATGTGAGTGTAGAATGTTGTCGAAGCCAGTATCAAAGATGAATTTCTGTTCAGTAAATCTGAACAGACAATAAAGTATAAACTAAACTAAACTAAACTATGGCTAATGTTAGCAGCTACTGTTACTGATGTTTTACATGTTGGCACAATGCTAATCTTTATGATCGCCAAAGTTAGCAGCTAATGTTACTGATATTTTACATGTGAACACAATGCTAATATTTATAATCACTAAAGTTAGCAGCTAATGTTATTGATATCTTACATGTTGGCACAATGCTTGCCTTTATGATCGCTAAAGTCAGCAGCTTAAGTTAGCAGCTAATGTTAATACTATTTTATGTTACCACTTATCTTTTATTATGATTTGTGTTAGCAGCTAATGTTACTGATATTTACATGTTCGCTGAATGTTGGTCTTATGATCGCTAAAGTTAGCAGCTAATGGTACTGATATTTGACATCTTGGCAGAATGCCAGTCTATTTGATCACTAAATGTAGCAGCTAATGGTACTGATATTTTACATCTTAGCTGAATGTTTGTCTCATGATCGCTAAAGTTAGCAGCTAATGTTACTGAAATCTTACATGTTAGCAAAATGGTAGTCTGCATGATCGCTAAAGTTAACAGCTAATGTTTGTGATATTGTACATGTTAGCTAAACACTAGTCTTTATAACTAGTGGTTTTCAGGTACTATGCTGGTGCCGTAACAGCTCTGGGACAAAAATCATTTTTAAAGAGAAAGCTTAAAATGGTTTCAGAAGTCCAACCAATCTTTGCGGTAAACTTCATGTTGTTTCCACATTCAGACTTAAAAGCACATGAAGACACCAACGTAGGAAGAATGAATTCACAACTCAGGACGTGGGACCATCCCACGAACACGTGAATACTGCATTTATCTTTGACTAAAATTAGCAGCTAATGTTACTGCTATTTCATGTTAGCCACTTATCTTTTATTATGACTAATGTTAGCAGCTAATGTTACTAATATTTACATGTTGCCACAAAACTAGTCTTTATGATTGCTAAGGTTAGCAGCTAATGTTACTACTATTTTATTTTATCACTTATATTATGACTAATGTTAGCAGCTAATGTTACTGATATTTTACATGTTAGCACAATGCTAGTCTTTATGATTACTAAACGTAGCAGCTAATGTTACTACTATTTTATATGTTACTACTATTTTATGTTACCACTTATCTTTTATTATGACTAATGTTAGCAGCTAATGTTACTGATATTTTGTTTGCCATTTATCTTTTATCATGATTAATGTTAGCAGCTACTGTTACTACTATTTTGTTACCACTTATATTATGACTAATCTCAGGAGCTAATGTTACTGATATTTTACATGTTAGCACAATGCTAGTCTTTATGATCGCTAAATTTAGCAGATAATATTACAATTTTTTATGTTAGCCACTTGTCTTCTATTATGAGTAATGATAGCAGCTAATGTTAGTGATATTTTACATCTTAGCTGAATGTTGGTCTTATGATCGCAAAAGTTAGCAGCTAATGTTATTGATATCTTACATGTTGGCACAATGCTTGCCTTTATGATCGCTAAAGTCAGCAGCTTAAGTTAGCAGCTAATGTTAATGGTATTTCATATTACCACTTATCTTTTATTATGACTTATTTTAGCAGCTAATGTTAATGATATTTACATGTTTGCTGAATGTTGGTCTGATGATCGCTAAAGTTAGCAGCTAATGTTACTAATATTCAGACTTAAAAGCACATGAAGACACCAATGTAGGAAGAATGAATTCACAACTCAGGACATGGGACCATCTAACGAGCACGTGAATACTGCATTTGTCTTTATGACTAAAATTAGCAGCTAATACTACTTCTATTTTTTATGTTAGCCGTTTATCTATTATGGCTAATGTTAGCAGCTACTGTTACTGATGTTTTACATGTTGGCACAATGCTAATCTTTATGATCGCCAAAGTTAGCAGCTAATGTTACTGATGTTTTACATATTAGCAAAATGCTAGTCTTTATGATCGCTTAAGTTAGAAGCTAATGTTACTGATATTTAACATCTTGGAACAATGCCAGTCTATTTGATTACTAAACGTAGCAGCTAATATTACTGATATTTTACATGTGAAGACAATGCTAATCTTTATGATCACTAAAGCTAGCAGCTAATGTTATTGATATCTTACATGTTGGCACAATGCTTGCCTTTATGATCGCTAAAGTCAGCAGCTTAAGTTAGCAGCTAATGTTAATGGTATTTCATATTACCACTTATCTTTTATTATGACTTATTTTAGCAGCTAATGTTAATGATATTTACATGTTCGCTGAATGTTGGTCTTATCATCGCTAAAGTTAGCAGCTAATGTAACTGATATTTGACATCTTGGCAGAATGCCAGTCTATTTGATCACTAAATGTAGCAGCTAATGTTACTGATATTTTACATCTTAGCTAAATGTTTGTCTTATGATCGTTAAAGTTAGCAGCTAATGTTACTGAAATCTTACATGTTAGCGAAATGGTAGTCTTCATGATCGCTAAAGTTAACAGCTAATGTTTGTGATATTGTACATGTTAGCTAAACACTAGTCTTTATAACTAGTGGTTTTCAGGTACTATGCTGGTGCCGTAACAGCTCTGGGACAAAAATCACTTTTAAAGAGAGCTTAAAATGGTTTCAGAAGTCCAACCCATCTTTGCGGTAAACTCCATGTTGTTTCCACATTCAGACTTAAAAAGCACATGAAGACACCAACGTAGGAAGGATGAATTCACAACTCAGGACATGGGACCATCTCACGAGCACGTGAATACTGCATTTGTCTTTATGACTAAAATTAGCAGCTAATATTACTTCTATTTTATATGTTAGCCGTTTATCTTTTATGGTTAATGTTAGCAGCTAATGTTACTAATATTTACATGTTGCCACAAAACTAGTCTTTATGATTGCTAAGGTTAGCAGCTAATGTTACTACTATTTTATTTTACCACTTATATTATGACTAATGTTAGCAGCTAATGTTACTGATATTTTACATGTTAGCAAAATGCAATCGCTTAAGTTAGAAGCTAATGTTCCTGATATTTGACATCTTGGAACAATGCCAGTCTTTTTGATTACTTAACGTAGCAGCTAATGTTACTGATATTTTACATGTGAAGACAATGGTAATCTTTATGATCACTAAAGTTAGCAGCTAATGTTATTGATATCTTACATGTTGGCACAATGCTTGCCTTTATGATCGCTGAAGTCAGCAGCTTAAGTTAGCAGCTAATGTTAATACTATTTTAGGTTTTAGCAGCTAATGTTACTGATATTTACATATTCGCTGAATGTTGGTCTTATGATCGCTAAAGTTAGCAGCTGATGGTACTGATATTTGACATCTTGGCAGAATGCCAGTCTATTTGATCACTAAATGTAGCAGCTAATGTTACTGATATTTTACATGTTAGCTCAATGCTAGTCCTTATGATTACTAAACGTAGCAGCTAATGTTACCACTTATCTTTTATTATGACTAATGTTAGCAGCTAATGTTACTGATATTTTGTTTGCCATTTATCTTTTATTATGACTAATATTAGCCGCTAATGTTACTGATATTTTATATCCTAGCTGAATGTTGGTCTTATGATCGCTAAAGTTAGCAGCTAATGTTACTGAAATCTTACACGTTAGCATAATGGTAGTCTTCATGATCGCTAAAGTTAACAGCTAATGTTTGTGATATTGTACATTTTAGCCAAAAACACTAGTCTTACATCAACGTCATCGTCCAGCCAAACCAGTCAGAGGCTATGTAAAGCAGGTCATGCCTTCAGCATCGTCACAGACTGATTTCCCACTGTCATACATCCACCAATGTGTCACTGAACAAGACACTAGGGCGTTCGACCTCTGACATGTAAGTTATAAAAGCGTCTGCAAAATGTCATGTAATGTAGTGTAGTTCATGTTGCCTGGATCGTCAAACTCTACTCTAGAATCCGGACCTATTTGCTGCACAACTAACTGAGCTTACTAGCTTGCGGCAGCTACTGTTAGCAGTAGGATAGTTAGCAGCTAAGTGAAGCTATCTGTCCATAATGACATTCCGTAAATCACCTGGAAAAGCAGACTTCTTCAGACATCTTCTCCGTAAAATATTATGTTAAACTTTATTATATAAATCTAATGAAGTCCAGTTAGCATCTAACCAGAAGCTGGGAAATATAGTGATGTTATTCAGATGTTAAGCTTTATATTACAATATTCACAGTGTAGTTACAATATACAGATATTATACAGTAACTGTGATTATATGGAAGGAGGAGAAGTGAACAGAGTTAGAGAATGGAGATGGCAATATCCTATAAAGTATTCCTTGGTGATACATCTATAGATACAGATGCTTCTATATTGATACAGCAGCAAATGCTGTGACACTGTTTTGAAAAGAAACATTAATTTTATGTTTAAAAGTCAAAGAATATTTTCTTTGCACCTATTAAAAACTCTGAGATTAAAAACTGAAGTGTCTCAAATTGTCCAAACCTTAAGTGTTTTCTTTCTCTGATAAAATAAACAATAAAGAATAGCTGTTTTGGTAAACTCTGTGTTGGACATGATCATTAATAATTGTGTGATACAATCTCTGATGCAGAGTTTTTGGTGAGATTATAGGGAATACTAACCTCTTGCCTTAAAACATTTTGGGCTGATATCACTTACAGGGAGGAGTTGCTGTTGAGGGGGTTTCTAGGTTATATTGCTGCTGATAACGCTGGAGGTGACCTGAGAGTGATCTGGGATTTTAAAACAAACAGAAGAGATATATTAGCTGATTAGCCAGTTGTTATGTGACCATGACAAGATGTAAAGATCGCTAACGGTGTTTGAAATGGCTCACTGTGGCTGACCTGCCGTGGAGCTGCAGCTGCTGTCAACGCTGGCTGCTGTTAGAAAGTAAGAGGGAGATGCTCACAGAGACTGCTGCTCACCAAGAGGTACAGGCAGAGGAAATAAGATACCACATTCAAAACATTTGGTAAATAATCTGAGAAGGAAACAGTAATGGGAGAAAGAATGATGGTGGTCAAGGCAGGAGTAAGAGTACAACAAACCAATCTATAGATAGAGGTGTTAATGTGTGTGTGTTCCTTGCTTGTTTATCTACGGTAGCAATATTGTGATCATGATTTTGTTGCATTGTGAGTCTGAGGTGTATTTGTAATTTGATTGATTACATGTCTAAAGAAAAATACCCGTTCCTGAAATCTATGACATCACTCTGCCTTCTGATGTCAGTATGAGTATTATATATTTTACACTTACACTGACATATTTAGATGTATTCATGTATCCAGAGAGATACTGTTGAGTTTATATAGTTGTTTTGCTGTCATGCTTTGACAAAAGAGCACATTGGGCATCAATGGGCAAAGGGGCAGGTGCTCAAGCACCCATCACTTACAACACAGACTTTATTACAGTAGTAAATGCGAATTTAAATTGTTACTGCTTAACACAGTATTGCTATTTGTGATCAATGAGTAGACCTACCATACTCACAATTTAGAGAGTTAACGACCTACCCACCCCTTGGAAACTTAAATTACTTTGAAGGACTTTGTAGGCTTACTTTACTCCACCATATTTATAGATTTCACATTCATAATGGCACAAAGTAAAACACATCAAACTCGGAAAACAGCCTTTTATGGTTACAAGTACTTTTACTTTTAATTCTTACTGACATGTTTCTCTGATCAAATATATCTGAGCACTGCTGGCAGTAAACAGAACCTGTGTGAAGCTTCTCATGTTCAGATATTTAGAATATGTAAGAACAAACATGTTTGAACAAAATAGAAAAATCCCACTGTGTAACTGAAAACACATTAAATAACACAATTCAGAGATTTTTAAATCCAGTGCACCTGTTACTAAAAGTTACCTGAGTAGTTAAATAAAGCTTATTAACAGGAAATCAGGTTGGTTCTCTGAATGTGTGAGTTTGTTTTTAACCACCAGATGTCAGCAGAGTTGTTGCTGCAGACCTGTGTTGCTGCAGACCCAAGGAAGTGCAGTGTCATGCTTAGTGCACTTTTAAACATGCAACATAATTTAATCAATATAGTAAAGAAAAGTGCAGAGCAGAGCTCGGCAGCACTGAGAGGGGGATACACTCACAGGGACGGGGCTTATGTGCTCTGATGTGATATTGGTTTTATTTGATGGTAATTGTTTAAGAAGTTATCGCCACCACACAGGTTTGATTAATGTTAGAAACGAATGTGTTGAAACAGATTTATAAGTCATGTTAAGTTCTAATGAACTGCTGAATATCCAGCAGTATCTCCTCCATTGTTGTATTGTTTCAGTGTACTTAATGGTGTGTTTTGCTTTTTTTCGGATGTGTGTCAAGCAGGTGACAGACTCTTGAATATCTTTCACAACATTTCTTAGAAAAAGCTGTAAGCTGTAAGCTCGCAATAAATCCTAATTAATAACTTAAGAGAAAGTGATTATGTGAGTAACCACTGCTGTCATAACTGAGATCTTTTTTCAGCAGGGACGTGCACAGACATTTTGGTGGGCAGGGGCTCAAGTGAAAAAAGGGCATTTTTTTAAGAGAAATATATTAACTCAACATTTTTACATTTTACATATTCTTACGTATTCTAGGTTTATTACAGGAGCGGGAGACAGCAAAGCAAACTATGCCACAATGTGCATGTTTTCTGTGCTACTAGTTTCAAGTATATATTTAGAGTAAATGACATAGTTTCATTAATAATTTGTTTATTTTTCACAAGGCAATAGATCGTTTCAATTATTTTGGTGTTATTGGAATACATAACACTTCACATAAATCTTCACACTAAACTGTGGCATTGGGCTGCAAGCATAATTAAAATAAATGGTATTTAAATACTTTTACTTTTTGTTTCACAAGCAAGAAGCCAAATGAGTAGAGATAACCTTCAGTTTCACACAGCCAAGCTACAGAATACTGAATTGCCTGAATACATTAATGTATTGATTAAATACTTTGTTATTGTTATTATATTACATTTACCATGCACATACACACACACACAAAAAAATATTATTTATTTTATAAATAAAAAAGTTATTAGATGAGGAGCTCTTTGAGGCACTTTATCATGGAGTGGTCAATTTTGAGACTTTTTTCTTTGACTCTAATGAGTAAATGAAATAAAACTTCAAGAATACACCTTGTGTTGGTTTTAAGCCTACTATCCTCTCTCTGTTTGCATCTGTAGATTTATTCTAAATTAACCAAAACAAGCTAATCTGCATATTTACAAAGGAAAATACTCTTTGTGTAAGATATTAACTGGGGTGATATGCTTTTATTTTGTTTATCCCATTCACCTGCAGTGATGTGTGCAAATTATCATTTTAATTAGTTAACGCATAATTTGCATATTAATGTGGCGACTGTGATGACATTATTAGACACAAATGTTACTGTGTTCACCTGTAGTGTCTCCATCAGTACATTAGGTTGTATGGCTATGAGATATTGCCTTAGCTAAACTTGCCTTAGCTAAACTTCAGCTAACTTATTACATTAGCTCTGCTCATGAGTCATGCGTCAGCAAGAAATAGGCCTATATTGTCTTTTGTTTAATTAGAGGTAAAGTCGAGGCACTGGTAGTTTAGTCTGTTGTTCATCACCACTCACCTCCACACAACCAAGAAAAACACTGCTGGGAGAGAAGCTGGAGGGGCTGCTGTCTGTCTGTGTGCTGCGCTCTGGTTGCGCAGTGAGATGCGGGGAGAGAGAGAGAGAGAGTGCATCGGAACCCCAATGTCTACAAATCTTCCGACCTGATAGCCTATTTAGATTTTTTCCAAATATAGGCCTTTATATTTGTTTGACAGAGAATCTGCTGGAAACAGGAATAGATATACTGTATTTTAATTTATAAAATTTTTTTAAAAAGCATCCCAGGAAAAAAGGGCACTTTCTCTTGAGGAAGAAAAAGGACAGGTTCTAAAGCCCCTTTTGATGTGTGCACGTGCCTGTTTTTCAGCACCTGCCACTGTCAAAGTATTTGTTTTTTACATTTACATTTTATTCATTTAGCTGACGCTTTTATCCAAAGCAACTTACAATTGCTATACATGTCAGAGGTCTCACGCCTCTGGAGCAACAAGGGGTTAAGTGTCTTGCTCAGGGACACAATTTTGATGGGTCACAGTGGGGGATTGAACACGTGTCTCTCGCACCGAAGGCAGGCGTCTTATCCATTGCATCATCACCACCTCACCACCCCGCACTCGGTGCGTCTCCATTAGACGCTTCCGGCAGCGTCTGTATGACATGCTCCGGGACGTCCGGTTCAGACCGGAAGTGATAGCTAGCTTGCTACGTTCGTGATAAAGGTGTTGACAGCCCCCCGAAGCCCTTACCCTAACCCTAACCACAACCGTCCGAAATGTTAGTGCCTAAACCTAAGTCACTGAATGTATGCATGTATTCAAGGGTTAGTCTCCCTTGTGTTGCTGCAATGTTGGAAACAGGGGCGATTCATATGAAAGCTGAAGGGTACCTTTAGCGTAAAATCCTTACTGACAGCGTCAGTTATAACGCATTGCGATAAGGGTCTGTGCTGTCTAAACGTAAAAGTCAAAATATCTCTGTTCTCTGTGTTATCCAGACTTAAGGGACAGCATGTCTCTGTGGGACGATATGATTGAGCCTATAACTGGATAAATAACAGGCTCACTGAGCTCTCCTCACTCATTCCAGCATTTATGTACACAGCGTATGTGTGTTGCTGTGAGTCCTTCTGCAGAAGACTTTAATAAAACTCACAAAAAGACAAGTGTTTGCCTGAGCTATTTTTTGAAAACTCAAATTGCCATCACAATGTTCCTTTTCTGAAATGCCGTTACTTTTTCGCCAGATGTAATGCAACACACACCTTCCAAAAAGTTCAACTTTTGTCTCGTCAGTCCAAAAGTCTTGGGGATCATCAAGATCTTTTCTGGCAAAATTGAGACAAGCCTTGATGTTCTTTTTGCTGAGCAGTGGTTGGTTGGTCTTGGATCCGGCATGCAGCCCATTTTTACCCAGTCTCTTTCTTATGGTGGAGCCATGAACACTAACCAACTGAGGCAGGTGAAGCCTGCAGTTCTTTGGATGCAGCTCTTGGATGAGTTGTCGCTGTGGTCTTGGGATAATTTTGATGACATATCTCATCATAGGTGTCATCTACACAGGGGCCTCTGGGGACTAATTATGTTTAACCATAATTAGTTAAAATGTTCTGAAAAATAGCTTGCAACTAGAAAAGTTCACTAACAAATGAAAATGCTTTGAGAAAGTTTTATTTGCACAATAAAAAAACACAATGCAATTTAAATACAAAAAATAGAAATGTGCATTGTCCAAGAAAAGTAACTTAAGCTAAAAAAACAAGCTACTGACTGCTGCATTATATTCCATTATATATTTTGAATTGTCACCTGCCACCTGGATTGTGTTGCCTATGTTCCAGGAGGACTGTTGTTAGTGGAAACCATTAACACCAGAGTTTGATGCGTTTTCTTTTCTCATCACTGTATCTCATTGTCCGCCTGTGCGACTCTCAATACTAAAAGGGGACACTTGATGTTGCATCAGAAGTCCAGATATATGTTAAACAGGACTCACACTGACTCCTGCAGGACATCTGTGTCACTGCAACAATCAGAACAGAAGTAAGTGAAACACAAATAGTTTGATCTAAACGTTTTTGTTTAGGTGAAATCTTCATCACACTCAGTGGTGGCTGGTGAAAAATATTTTAGGTGGGGCTGTGTCATATCCAGTTTCAGTAACCATCCTAAAACAATTAAACACTAACTGCAGGATATCAGTGCTTTGTTAAATGGTCAGAAATGATGAATGGCAATATTATTTTATTATAGGCTATTAATGTACAAAATCATAAACAGTGTACATAAACATAGAAAGTGGCATGAAAAGAAAATACTCAAAGTAAAAATAGGCTACCTCGATTTGAGGACGCTGATTGGCTTACTTTCTGTTGCTATGGGCATCTCTTGTGTCAGCCAGAGTCAGCTATTGGGTGCGCTGCTGTGCTGCTTGGTTGATGTTGGAATCTTTATTTCTCTTTGGCGCCCCAGAAGGGATCAGTGGATGAGCAGGAAGTTAATTTCAACCTCAAACATAATTACTTACCCTATATTTTATATATTACACATTATTGTTCATTTTAAACACACATATACTTAAAAGGTAACCTGGAGACAAAACTGACTTCCTTTTCAAAGTAGATGGTCAGTGTCAGTGTCACAAGTGTCAGTGTTTCCAAATAATTAGGATCCTCAGAAACTGTAGTAATTGGTCCAGTCATCCAAGATTGCTTTGGCTTCTCATAAGACTGTGACTAAGGT
>JALXJV020000002.1:38057199-38106812 GCA_024633595.2 Lepomis macrochirus | reverse complement strand
TTCAGACTTAAAAGCACATGAAGACACCAATGTAGGAAGAATGAATTCACAACTCAGGACATGGAACCATCTCCGAGCACGCGTGGATACTGCATTTGTCTTTATGTCTAAAATTAGCAGCTAATATTACTTCTATTTTTTATCGTTAGCCGTTTATATATTAAGGCTAATGTTAGCAGCTACTGTTACTGATGTTTTACATGTTGGCACAATGCTAATCTTTATGATCGCCAAAGTTAGCAGCTACTGTTACTGATGTTTTACATATTAGCAAAATGCTAGTCTTTATGATCGCTTAAGTTAGAAGCTAATGTTACTGATATTTGACATCTTGGAACAATGCCAGTCTTTTTGATTACTTAACGTAGCAGCTAATGTTACTGATATTTTACATGTGAAGACAATGCTAATCTTTATGATCACTAAAGTTAGCAGCTAATGTTATTGATATCTTACATGTTGGCACAATGCTTGCCTTTATGATCGCTGAAGTCAACAGCTTAAGTTAGCAGCTAATGTTAATACTATTTTATGTTTTAGCAGCTAATGTTACTGATATTTACATATTCGCTGAATGTTGGTCTTATGATCGCTAAAGTTAGCAGCTGATGGTACTGATATTTGACATCTTGGCAGAATGCCAGTCTATTTGATCACTAAATGTAGCAGCTAATGTTACTGATATTTTACATGTTAGCTCAATGCTAGACCTTATGATTACTAAACGTAGCAGCTAATGTTACCACTTATCTTTTATTATGACTAATGTTAGCAGCTAATGTTACTGATATTTTGTTTGCCATTTATCTTTTATTATGACTAATATTAGCTGCTAATGTTACTGATATTTTTATATCCTAGCTGAATGTTGGTCTTATGATGCGCTAAAGTTAGCAGCTAATGTTACTGAAATCTTACACGTTAGCATAATGGTAGTCTTCATGATCGCTAAAGTTAACAGCTAATGTTTGTGATATTGTACATTTTAGCCAAAACACTAGTCTTACATCAACGTCATCGTCCAGCCAAACCAGTCAGAGGCTATGTAAAGCAGGTCATGCCTTCAGCATCGTCACAGACTGATTTCCCACTGTCATACATCCACCAATGTGTCACTGAACAAGACACTAGGGCGTTCGACCTCTGACATGTAAGTCATAAAAGCGTCTGCAAAATGTCATGTAATGTAGTGTAGTTCATGTTGCCTGGATCGTCAAACTCTACTCTAGAATCCGGACCTATTTGCTGCACAACTAACTGAGCTTACTAGCTTGCGGCAGCTACTGTTAGCAGTAGGATAGTTAGCAGCTAAGTGAAGCTATCTGTCCATAATGACATTCCGTAAATCACCTGGAAAAGCAGACTTCTTCAGACATCTTCTCCGTAAAATATTATGTTAAACTTTATTATATAAATCTAATGAAGTCCAGTTAGCATCTAACCAGAAGCTGGGAAATATAGTGATGTTATTCAGATGTTAAGCTTTATATTACAATATTCACAGTGTAGTTACAATATACAGATATTATACAGTAACTGTGATTATATGGAAGGAGGAGTAGTGAACAGAGTTAGAGAATGGAGATGGCAATATCCTATAAAGTATTCCTTGGTGATACATTTATAGATACAGATGCTTCTATATTGATACAGCAGCAAATGCTGTGACACTGTTTTGAAAAGAAACATTAATTTTATGTTTAAAAGTCAAAGAATATTTTCTTTGCACCTATTAAAAACTCTGAGATTAAAACTGAAGTGTCTCAAATTGTCCAAACCTTAAGTCTTTTCTTTCTCTGATAAAATAAATAATAAAGAATAGCTGTTTTGGTAAACTCTGTGTTGGACATGATCATTAATAATTGTGTGATACAATTTCTGATGCAGAGTTTTTGGTGAGATTATAGGGAATACTAACCTCTTGCCTTAAAACATTTTGGGCTGATATCACTTACAGGGAGGAGTTGCTGTTGAGGGGGTTTCTAGGTTATATTGCTGCTGATAACGCTGGAGGTGACCTGAGAGTGATCTGGGATTTTAAAACAAACAGAAGAGATATATTAGCTGATTAGCCAGTTGTTATGTGACCATGACAAGATGTAAAGATCGCTAACGGTGTTTGAAATGGCTCACTGTGGCTGACCTGCCGTGGAGCTGCAGCTGCTGTCAACGCTGGCTGCTGTTAGAAAGTAAGAGCGGAGATGCTCACAGAGACTGCTGCTCACCAAGAGGTACAGGCAGAGGAAATAAGATACCACATTCAAAACATTTGGTAAATAATCTGAGAAGGAAACAGTAATGGGAGAAAGAATGATGGTGGTCAAGGCAGGAGTAAGAGTACAACAAACCAATCTATAGATAGAGGTGTTAATGTGTGTGTGTTCCTTGCTTGTTTATCTACGGTAGCAATATTGTGATCATGATTTTGTTGCATTGTGAGTCTGAGGTGTATTTGTAATTTGATTGATTACATGTCTAAAGAAAAATACCCGTTCCTGAAATCTATGACATCACTCTGCCTTCTGATGTCAGTATGAGTATTATATATTTTACACTTACACTGACATATTTAGATGTATTCATGTATCCAGAGAGATACTGTTGAGTTTATATAGTTGTTTTGCTGTCATGCTTTGACAAAAGAGCACTTTGGGCATCAATGGGCAAGGGGCAGGTGCTCAAGCACCCATCACTTACAACACAGACTTTATTACAGTAGTAAATCGCGAATTTAAATTGTTACTGCTTAACACAGTATTGCTATTTGTGATCAATGAGTAGACCTACCATACTCACAATTTAGAGAGTTAACAACCTACCCACCCCTTGGAAACTTAAATTACTTTGAAGGACTTTGTAGGCTTACTTTACTCCACCATATTTATAGATTTCACATTCATAATGACACAAAGTAAAACACATCAGAAGTCTAGACTTCAAACTCGGAAAACAGCCTTTTATGGTTACAAGTACTTTTACTTTTAATTCTTACTGACATGTTTCTCTGATCAAATATATCTGAGCACTGCTGGCAGTAAACAGAACCTGTGTGAAGCTTCTCATGTTCAGATATTTAGAATATGTAAGAACAAACATGTTTGAACAAAATAGAAAAATCCCACTGTGTAACTGAAAACACATTAAATACCACAATTCAGAGATTTTTAAATCCAGTGCACCTGTTACTAAAAGTTACCTGAGTAGTTAAATAAAGCTTATTAACAGGAAATCAGGTTGGTTCTCTGAATGTGTGAGTTTGTTTTTAACCACCAGATGTCAGCAGAGTTGTTGCTGCAGACCTGTGTTGCTGCAGACCCAAGGAAGTGCAGTGTCATGCTTAGTGCACTTTAAACATGCAACATAATTTAATCAATATAGTAAAGAAAAGTGCAGAGCAGAGCTCGGCAGCACTGAGAGGGGGATACACTCACAGGGACGGGGCTTATGTGCTCTGATGTGATATTGGTTTTATTTGATGGTAATTGTTTAAGCAGTTATCGCCACCACACAGGTTTGATTGATGTTAGAAACGAATGTGTTGAAACAGAGTTATAAGTCATGTTAAGTTCTAATGAACTGCTGAATATCCAGCAGTATCTCCTCCATTGTTGTATTGTTTCAGTGTACTTAATGGTGTGTTTTGCTTTTGACTCTTGAATATCTTTAACAACATTTCTTAGAAAAAGCTGTAAGCTGTAAGCTCGCAATAAATCCTAATTAATCACTTAAGAGAAAGTGATTATGTGAGTAACCACTGCTGTCATAACTGAGATCTTTTTCAGCAGGGACGTGCACAGACATTTTGGTGGGCAGGGGCTCAAGTGAAAAAAGGGCATTTTTTTAAGAGAAATATATTAACTCAACAACATTTTTACATTTTACAGTCTTCTTACGTATTCTAGGTTTATTACAGGAGCGGGAGACAGCAAAGCAAACTATGCCACAATGTGCATGTTTTCTGTGCTACTAGTTTCAAGTATATATTTAGAGTAAATGACATAGTTTCATTAATAATTTGTTTATTTTTCACAAGGCAATAGATCGTTTCAATTATTTTGGTGTTATTGGAATACATAACACTTCACATAAATCTTCACACTAAACTGTGGCATTGGGCTGCAAGCATAATTAAAATAAATGGTATTTAAATACTTTTACTTTTTGTTTCACAAGCAAGAAGCCAAATGAGTAAAGATAACCTTCAGCTTCACACAGCCAAGCAACAGAATACTGAATTGCCTGAATACATTAATGTATTGATTAAATACTTTGTTATTGTTATTATATTACATTTACCATGCACATACACACACACACAAAAAATTACTGATGGTGACATGGACTTTCACATTTGAGGGAGGGCTGTCGGTGTCATATAAAGATCTATCATACAACGAACTAATAAAATGGATAGTTATTAGATGAGGAGCTCTTTGAGGCACTTTATCATGGAGTGGTCAATTTTGAGACTTTTTTCTTTTACTCTAATGAGTAAATGAAATAAAACTTCAAGAATACACCTTGTGTTGGTTTTAAGCCTACTATCCTCTGTCTGTTTGCATCTGTAGATTTATTCTAAATTAACCAAAACAAGCTAATCTGCATATTTACAAAGGAAAATACTCTTTATGTAAGTTATTAACTGGGGAAGTTCTGTGGTGATATGCTTTTGTTATTTTGTTTATCCCATTCACCTGCAGTGATGTGTGCAAATTATCATTTTAATTAGTTAACGCATAATTTGCATATTAATGTGGCGACTGTGATGACGTTATTAGACACAAATGTTACTGTGTTCACCTGTAGTGTCTCCATCAGTACATTAGGTTGTATGGCTATGAGATATTGCCTTAGCTAAACTTGCCTTAGCTAAACTTCAGCTAACTTATTACATTAGCTCTGCTCATGAGTCATGCTACAGCAAGAAATAGGCCTATATTGTCTTTTGTTTAATTAGAGGTAAAGTCGAGGCACTGGTAGTTTAGTCTTTTGTTCATCACCACTCACCTCCACACAACCAAGAAAAACACTGCTGGGAGATTAGCTGGAGGGGCTGCTGTCTGTCTGTGTGCTGCGCTCTGGTTGCGCAGTGAGATGCGGGGAGAGAGAGAGAGAGAGAGCGCATCGGAACTCCAAAGTCTCTACAAATCTTCCGACCTGATAGCCTATTTAGATTTTTTCCAAATATAGGCCTATATATTTGTTTGACAGAGAATCTGCTGGAAACAGGAATAGATATACTGTATTTTAATTTATAAAAAAAATTAAAAAAGCATCCCAGGAAAAAAGGGCACTTTCTCTTGAGGAAGAAAAAGGACAGGTTCTAAAGCCCCTTTTGATGTCTATGTGTGCACGTGCCTGTTTTTCAGCACCTGCCACTGTCAAAGTATTTGTTTTTTACATTTACATTTTATTCATTTAGCTGACGGTTTTATCCAAAGCAACTTACAATTGCTATACATGTCAGAGGTCTCACGCCTCTGGAGCAACAAGGGGTTAAGTGTCTTGCTCAGGGACACAATTTTGATGGGTCACAGTGGGGGATTGAACACGTGTCTCTCGCACCGAAGGCAGGCGTCTTATCCATTGCATCATCACCACCTCACCACCCCGCACTCGGTGCGTCTCCATTAGACGCTTCCGGCAGCGTCTGTATGACATGCTCCGGGACGTCCGGTTCAGACCGGAAGTGATAGCTAGCTTGCTACGTTCGTGATAAAGGTGTTGACAGCCCCCCGAAGCCCCTACCCTAACCCTAACCACAACCATCCGAAATGTTAGTGCCTAAACCTAAGTCACTGAATGTATGCATGTCGACCCAGTCTCTCCCTTGTGTTGCTGCAATGTAGGAAACGGGGGCGTTTCATATGAAAGCTGAAGGGTACCTTTAGCGTAAAATCCTTACTGAAAGCGTCAGTTATAACACATTGCGATAAGGGTCTGTGCTGTCTAAACGTAACAGTCAAAATATCTCTGTTCTCTGTGTTATCCAGACTTCAGGGACAGCATGTCTCTGTGGGACGATATGATTGAGCCTATAACTGGATAAATAACATGCTCACTGAGCTCTCCTCACTCATTCCAGCATTTATGTACACAGCGTATGTGTGTTGCTGTGAGTCCTTCTGCAGAAGACTTTAATAAAACTCACAAAAAGACAAGTGTTTGCCTGAGCTATTTTTTGAAAACTCAAATTGCCATCACAGTGTTCCTTTTCTGAAAGGCCGTTACTTTTTCGCCAGATGTAATGCAACACACACCTTCCAAAAAGTTCAACTTTTGTCTCGTCAGTCCAAAAGTCTTGGGGATCATCAAGATGTTTTCTGGCAAAATTGAGACAAGCCTTTATGTTCTTTTTGCTGAGCAGTGGTTGGTTGGTCTTGGAACTGGCATGCAGCCCATTTTTACCCAGTCTCTTTCTTATGGTGGAGCCATGAACACTAACCAACTGAGGCAGGTGAAGCCTGCAGTTCTTTGGATGCAGCTCTTGGATGAGTTGTCGCTGTGGTCTTGGGATAATTTTGATGACATATCTCATCATAGGTGTCATCTACACAGGGGACTCTGGGGACTAATTATGTTTAACCATAATTAGTTAAAATGTTCTGAAAAAATAGCTTGCAACTAGAAAAGTTAACTAACAAATGAAAATGCTTTCAGAAAGTTTTATTTGCACAATAAAAAAACACAATGCAATTTAAATACAAAAAATAGAAATGTGCATTGTCCAAGAAAAGTAACTTAAGCTAAAAAAACAAGCTACTGACTGCTGCATTATATTCCATTATATATTTTGAATTGTCACCTGCCACCTGGATTGTGTTGCCTATGTTCCAGGAGGACTGTTGTTAGTGGAAACCATTAACACCAGAGTTTGATACGTTTTCTTTCCTCATCACTGTATCTCATTGTCCTCCTGTGCGACTCTCAATACTAAAAGGGGACACTTGATGTTGCATCAGAAGTCCAGATATATGTTAAACAGGACTCACACTGACTCCTGCAGGACATCTGTGTCACTGCAACAATCAGAACAGAAGTAAGTGAAACACAAATAGTTTGATCTAAACGTTGTTTTTGTTTAGGTGAAATCTTCATCACACTCAGTGGTGGCTGGTGAAAAATATTTTAGGTGGGGCTGTGTCATATCCAGTTTCAGTAACCATCCTAAAACAATTAAACACTAACTGCAGGATATCAGTGCTTTGTTAAATGGTCAGAAATGATGAATGGCAATATTATTTTATTATAGGCTATTAATGTACAAAATCCTAAACAGTGTACATAAACATAGAAAGTGGCATGAAAAGAAAATACTCAAAGTAAAAATAGGCTACTTTGATTTGAGGACGCTGATTGGCTTACTTTCTGTTGCTATGGGCATCTCTTGTGTCAGCCAGAGTCAGCTATTGGGTGCGCTGCTGTGCTGCTTGGGTGATGTTGGAATCTTTATTTCTCTCTGGCGCCCCAGAAGGGATCAGTGGATGAGCAGGAAGTTAATTTCAACCTCAAACATAATTACTTACCCTATATTTTATATATTACACATTATTGTTCATTTTAAACACACATATACTTAAAAGGTAACCTGGAGGCAAAACTGACTTCCTTTTCAAAGTAGATGGTCAGTGTCAGTGTCACAAGTGTCAGTGTTTCCAAATAATTAGGATCCTCAGAAACTGTAGTAATTGGTCAGTCATCCAAGATTGCTTTGGCTTCTCATAAGACTGTGACTAAGGTTTTGTCAGTTAAAGCCTGTAGATGTAAAACAGATCTAAGACCTTTCTGACGAGTCTGATCGTGCTTTCCCAAGCACCGCCATGATGAGAAGCTGCAGGTGGTTTGAATGTCCACTTGATGTTCTCATGTATTAAAGCTTTCTCAATTGATCTGTCGTTTAACTTTGCAATTGCTCTTTTTAGCTCTTTCTCTGCTCCTGAGAAATTTGTGCCATTGTCTGAGTGAAAGTGTGCAACGGGTCCTCTTCAGCAGATGAATCGACTAATAGCACTGATGGAAGAGTCTGTGTCCAACGAGTGTGCCACTTCTAAATGAACGTCCCTGCTGGCCATGCATGTAACCCCCATAATGTCTCTCATAGGAACGTCTTTGTTTTACCTCAATGGGCCCAAAATAGTCCACTCTCACATTAGTAAATGGCGGTGAGTCTGGAGTAATCCTTTCTTTGGAGAGATCAGCCATCACACAATTTTCATTTGTGACATTTGCAAAAAGCACAACTTGACAAGATCTTCTTTGCGCTGCACTGGCATGGGTGACCCAGAACGATTCTCTCAATTTGGAGAGGATGTAATGTCTCCCACCATGTCTCGTCTATTCATGAACTTTTTCTAGAATTAACATGAAGATGTACTGATCTTTACACAGGATGACTGGGTGTTTGCTCTCTTCGGGCATTGCAATCCTGGATAATCTTCCACCTTCTCTTAACAGTCATTCAGGATTGATTTTGTAGATAGGGCTACACTTTCTTCAATGACTTTCTTGCTTCTAACATTTTCACCTGACTGCCAAATCCACCTGGGAACCTGTTCACACCCACAAATCAAGTCCACCCGCTGACACACCAGTCTGTCACTATCATATCAGTCCATCTGTTTATAGCTATGTTAATCCAGATCATGTTCTGCAGTCTTGCATGCTGCCCTCCTCCCTTGCACCTCGGGCCTGCTAGTCTTCCGCCTGCACCTCCAAGCTGGCTGCAGAGTCCATCTCTGCTGCGGGATGTCAGTCTCACATACAGAAAGTTTACAGAAGCTAGGGTTGGACTGTCTCCACATTAAAGAAAATGATATGTTGTTAGTCCTCTGGGATGTCACATAGAAGTATTTTTCTGATCTGATGCAGCAATCAGCAGCAACATCATTTGTCTGAGTTTTACTGTTACAAATCTGTGTTGGAATATAACAACTTCAGGTTTGGTTAGGGAGAGGAAACCATTGTGGTCTGGGTTGAAATTAATACTTATTTAATTTAGGTGACCTTTGTTGTCATGGTTATGCAAATAATAACTTTCTTATAGTTAATGACGACGGCAGTCATGATTTGAAGCAACGTTGACTTGTTGTTCCAACGTTGTAGAAAACAGGAAGAGAATTTGGTTTCCGGTGTGAAAGTGTGATGTTATGTTAAACCTCCTCCCTCTGGTGAATATGCCACCTGAGCTCCTTTGTTCCCTGCATAATTTCTACAGCAGCAAGAATATGCTTTGCAACAATTGAGCAGTCTTTAACAGACTGGAAGTGGTGACGACAAGTGGTGGGCGGCAAACACACAAGAAAGATAATCTGAGATTTTACAGAGATACACAGATTGTAAATAAAACAATTACAAAGTCCACGCCTTCAAAAGTAACAAGTAGGAAAATAATTACAATAAACTTTGAATATTCTTTTACACACACATACATCAGGTTTGAAACTCACCACGTGTGCTGGCAGACATCTGGCAGACACTCAACAACACTGAAACAACAGTCACTGTCAGATCACTGTCCATGTGTGTGTATGTGTGTACGTGCATTTGTGCTGGGGGCGCCGTAAAGGGGGGGTAAAGGATGACGATTCTCGGGGCCCATGACTAAGAAGGGGCCCAGAGAAGCCCCCAATAAAATTGTGGTGCTAAAAAAATATATTTGATGGTAAAAATTATTAACTTAAAATTATTCTATTTGCTGTTTCCTGGTGTCAAAAGAATGTATTTGTTTAGGAAACACTAACGTCCGTGGGCCCCTCTCCCCCCTCTCGATTATCATAAAATGGTTCAGTCTCCCCAAATTGTATCCAGGCAACACAAGCAGCTTGACTTCACTTATAGCGCCGGCAGAATATCAACTTGACAGAAGAGGAAGTGAAAATACCTCAGGACCGCCCGTGACTGATCGTAGCCTACGGCACTTTTCTGTCGCGTACGCTGCGCTTTGTACATGAGGCCCCAGGTCTCTACGGTAGCATTTTTCGACAAGTTAGCACGTTTCGATAGAGCAGGGTGCAGCGGGTGCGCGGCTTTGCCTCACATGCAGCCGGTGTCGGCACCTTTTACGAGGCTCCGCCCACTTTCAGCATCCTGCTGCGGTCCACGCTGTTGCACCTGTCTTGCAAGTTAGTTTTAATGAAAATTCGTGTAGTTTTAGGAAAAGTCTGGGAGCAGCAAGGCTTTGTGATTTATTTAGACAAAGTTATTGACTATGCAAATTTCAAAGCGGTCAAAATGATGCCTTGTTCGTTCTAGTGTTAAAGATAATTACCATACGTTTGAATGTTGCGGTTAAAATGACTGCTGGTGGCCGTTCTAGTGTTAAAAGTGCATGATAAGGGAACTCAGTTTTCTCCCCATGTTAGGTCAAGAAAACGCTGGAAAAAATAACAATACACAGTTTTAGTTAAACGTTCAAAGCAGTCAAACGCACTATGTCAAAATCATGCCTCGTTCCAAACAGGCCGGACCAGTTGCTGCTGCTGGTTCATTTGATGTATTATATATAGTATATGCAAGTTCTGCTTAAATTATTAGAAATTTTATATGGCCATTTTGTTTTATGGTGGTGTTTTCTTGCTGAGATTTTTTTTTTCACCACAGATTGTAATTCCTGTTTTTTAAATTGAAGAGTTTTATTTTGAAATTTCAGTATCAGTGTTGAAGCAAATAAATATAAATACATTTCATTGTATTAAGAGTGCTCAGTGTTTCCGTTACATTTCAACTGTCATGTTAAAAATATTAGGTTAGATTAGATTAACGTTATTGTCATTGTCATTGTACAGTACAAATATGTACAATACATACATACAAATATAAATATATGTGAATACACTATATATGACCCATGTACAGCTATGCACAGTATATACATTATACAGTACTGAAGTAGTGCAGTATTACAGAGGACAAATTACGGGTGTGGACATGGGATGGAGTTCAATTGTCTGATTGACCTAAATATATGAGAATGATAGTCAAAATACCATAAAAGCGCATGATTTTATGTAAATTAATAGGAAAAAAGTCTCAGCTGTGTTGGGGGCCCTGTCAAGATTCTTTTCAGCGCCCCAGCATGTGTGTGTATGGTGTATGTGTGTTTTTTTTATTTATTTATAATAATAATCATCTTTATTTATATAGCACTTCACAAGAAATCACACATAAAATACAAAATGCATAACAACGATCACAATAGAGAAATAACGAATATAGTATGTAAAATGTAGTATGAGATAAAGAAGTAAGGAAGTAAGACATTGAAACAAAGTGATAAGAACAGTGAAGCAGGATAATAAAGCAAATGGCAGCTCATATGAAATCTGGATATGCTTTCCGATAAAAGTACGTTTTTAAAAGAGATTTAAAAGAGGAAGCCAAACTAGCCAGCCGAATTTCCTCAGGCAAGCCATTCCAGATCCTCGGGGCCCTGACAGCAAAAGCTCGATCACCTTTTGTTCTTAGTCTGGCTCCAGGGACAGACAAGAGGCCCTTGCTGGAAGATCGTAGACCACAGGAGGGCTTTTAAGGAGTTAAAATATCAAAAATATAATCAGGAGCCATGCCATGCATAGCCTTAAAAGTAAGTGAAAGTAAAATCTTGAAATCAATCCTAAAACAAACAGAGAGCCAGTGCAATGATGCTAAAATAGGGGTGATATGATCATATTTTCTTGTCCAAGTTAGAAGCCGAGCAGCTGAGTTCTGTACAGTCTGCAATCTATTTAGGGTTTTTTGATTAACGCAAGTGAAGAGGCTGTTCCAATAATCAATGCGTGAGGAGATAAAAGCATGTATAACAGTTTCTGTGTCTGTAACACTTAGAATAGGCCTTATATTTGCAATATTTCTAAGGTGATGAAAGCTGGACTGGACCAGTTTAGTACTATCAAATAACACGTCAAGATTTCTTGCAACAGGCTTCACATGTTGTAGCAGGTAGTCAGAGGAGAGCAGAATCTGATTGCAGAAATGTTGGGGACCTATAACCAGGATTTCTGTTATTTATTGTGTACATAAAGAAAGTCTTAGTTCCCTCGTTTTTGCTGAATTCTCATTGGCTTCCACATTTGTCCCCAGTCCCCAGTTTCGGTCCACATTTGTTCCCAATTCATCACTTCTAAATATTCTCTAAAATCACGTAACGTTAAAGCAGCTAACACTGCCCATTGCTAAAATAATCGACAAAGCTAATGCCATGTTTATCAGTGGAGGAGCGCTAAAGTCGTAATGAGCCGTTCAACTATAGTTTCTGATTCTATTCTAAATATATCTGTAAGCAGTTCACATCCAAGGACACTTCCAAGGTGGAAGGAGTTTTGTCATTCACTAGGAGCAACAGTGAGCCTTTCCTTTGGTTTCCACCCCAAGTCGGAAAGTCAAGCGGAGAGGGCGAATCAGGAATTGGAAGCTGCCCTGCAGTATGTTACAGCCGCCAATCCGAGCTCATGGAGTTCACATCTCGCCTGGGTGGAGTACACCCATAACTCTCTCACGAGTGGTGCAATAGGGCCGGGCCCCTGTTGAAGCCACTCTTGGCTACCAACCACCTCTGTTTCCTTTGCAGAAGACGTGCTTAGGCTCCTTTCGGTTCAACACCACATGAGGCGTTGCCACAAACTCTTGAGGGACACCCAAGCAGCCTTATTTTGCTCTGTGGAAAATAACCGCTGCCTTGCTGACCGACACAGGTTCCCCGCCCCTGCGTATGAACAAGGTCAGAGTGTTTGGGTGTCCCTTAGATATATTCCTCTCGGAACTGATTCTAAGAAACTGTCTCACCCGGTTCATTGGTCCTTTTGTGATTGACAGAGTTGTCAACCTCAAGGCTGTTAAACTGGCCTTGCTCGCTCCACGAGAATTCACTCCACCTTCCACGTTTCTCAATTGAAGCCAGTTTCTTCTAGTCCCTTGTGCCATCTGTCCGAACCCCCTTCTCCCGTCCGAGTCATTGATCAGCAGTGGCCTTCCTACACTGTTCGGCGGCTCCTGGATGTGCGTCACCGGGGTGTGGAGCTGCAGTATTTGGATGATTGGGAGGGTTATGGTCCCGAGAAGCGACAGCTGGTTCCCCGCTCCTACATCCTTGAAACTACCTTACTTAGGGATTTCTACTCTGCTCACCCTGACAAGCCCGGTGGCTCACCAAGATGCTCACGTTGAGGGGGGATGCTGTCATGATTTGGCTGTGCCACCTCTACTGCCCTCATGTATCATGCCTATCAGTCTTTGTCTAGGGTGTGTGGGCGGGGTGCTCCAGCTGGTCTCTGGCAGCATTCCACACCAGAGGCTCATATCTGCAATCAACGTCCGCAAGCTGCCCCAACAGAGTGCATCAAATCAGCTATCAGCCTATTATAATCAGTGTTGGGCAAGTTACTTCCAAAATATAATACATTATGGATTACTAGCTACTGTCATTTGAGAGTAATCCTCTTGATCAAGAGAGCTACCATCTTGTGAAGAGGAACGGAGCTCCCCGTAGTTTGCACCCTGCCTACAATGTCGGCCATCAGATTCTAATTACAGGAAATAACGTTACTCTTTTACTCATGGATTTGTTTTTCTGGTGCCGAAATGTTTCTCGGTGTTGGTGAATTATTAAAGAACAAAACACCACTTTGGGTTAAAGTGCATTGTAACGCACATTACTGAGACTGGAGCAGGTCTTATACTACTGATTTTGTTTTAATAATGCGTTAAATTACGTTAAATGCATTACAGAAAAAAGCAATACATTAAAATAATTGTGTTACTTTGTGCTGCTGTATGTATGGAGGGGAAAACATACTTCTTCGTTACAATAAAGCACATGGCGCACACCCACTCCTCTTACCTTTACATAGAACAAAGATCCATGAACATGCGAACAAAGCAACAAATGGCGCAGTAATGTTACAGCAGCCATGACAGCATATCTGCAGCAGCTGATGAAACTGAAACCAGACTGAGTTCTTCTTCCTGGTCTGTAGATTTTATTGACAGCGGACCACCCATATGGTAATCAACAGCGTCAGTCTCTGAACAGTGGGATGTCAGGTTGAGTCAGAGTCATTTGTTTATAGAGCGAGAGCCCCAGAAGGTGGACACAATAACATGAACAGTTGTATAATTGTTACAAATATCCAACAGAAAAGCATTACCGGAAAGGAAATAAAAATAAGAAGTCTGGCAACAGTACCTCACTGGGGAAATTCACTTGTTAAAGCAGCTCCAACACAACAGATAAGAAAATACGCATTACATGAAAAATACGAGATATAATAGAAATAAAATAATAACAATAAGAGTTATCTGTACACTATAAACCCTTTGTAGTTAATATAATACATTTCAACTCATTCTACTGTTACATTAAAGAATTATTTAGGATGCAAAAATTAAAAACCATAATTATCATTTTATATTGTTAACATTATCTTGCCTGATAACTTTGCAAAGCAGAATCTTTTATCACTGTATTTGTATTTTGGTTACATGGTTATGCTCGAACACCTTGTGCATATTTTTTTTAACATATGTACAAAGTCTGAAGTCTGATTGCTTGGGGGTGCTGAGTTCAGTTGAGTCTGACAAACAGTAAATAGATTTATCTAAAATCTTAATTCTTAACATAGAAAAAAACTGTCTTCAAACAACAGACAAATGAAAGAGCAGCATTCTGTTCTCCTGTTAGTTAGTTTTTACCAGCCAACAGTAAGTAGGGACGACTGAACCCACATCCTGACTCAGAACAAGACATGGGGGATGGTGAAGTTCAAATGAGCTCAGAGCTGCTTCAAACCACACTCTACTTGCCATTTTGTTCTCTGGTTACAGGGACAGGCCTAGAAAGACATTTTGTGCCATCAGTTTTCATGTTTGTTTCTCAGGTATAGAGTTAAAGTTAATAAGGAAGGTCAAAGATCCCAATCAGGTTTTATTGACTTCTGGTTACATCTGCTCTAGAAGCAGGACATGTTGTAAAAGTCAACAAATAGCTGATATGAAGTCTGTTTTTACATTAATGTAAAGAGATTAGGTAGAATGGACTTTCAGCTTCATTTACATTTATTCATTTAGCTGATGCTTTTATCCAAAGCGACTTACAATTGCTGTATCTGTCAGCGGTCGCACGCCTCTGGAGCAACTAGGGGTTAAGTGTCTTGCTCAGGGACACATTGGTGGATGTGTCGCAGTGGGGGGGATTTAATCCGGGTCTCTCACACCAAAAGCATGTGTCTTATCCATTGCACCATCACCACCCCTTCCTGTTTTAAAAATGAAAAAATAATGCTTGGTGTATGTAACCTGATACTTGGATGGCTGCTTGGAAGCTCAGGTGGGTTTTGGTTGAGCTGCTCAGATCAGAGAAACATTAACAGGATCAACAGCTCTGATCGTTTCTACATAGTAAACTTGTGAAATAAAAACATGTAGCTGACAGATTGGTTACAGGTTACGCTGCAGATTAAGTTTGTACATACCTACATACAACACACTGGTACAGATTTACCTGAAAGCATTATGTAAAGTAGTAAAAATGAGCTAATCATTGTGTACTTTGACTGATGTATCAATTGTGTACTTTGAATAATGTAACATAATGTAATTTAACCTAGTGTTTTATATTGTGGTAATATAGTGTTAGAAATCAAAGATAAGGACATTTATATCATATCTCTGCAGAGATCAGTTCAGCATCAGAAAGTTGTTTACCATAAAATGTTGATTCTTGATTTTGATCTTGAAATCTCTTCCGAGAACATTTCCTCTTATAACACCTCTAATGTGCGCTTCCTGTGCTCTTCTTCTATCCCCTTACAATTATCTTGTATTGATTGCACTTTTTTGTTGACTCTTACTTCTTTCCCTAGGTTTTTACCCTATTGATGTGGTAGCGTGCCGTTAGCTCTTGCTAGCAGTATTTTTTGCTGTTCTTACTATTATTTACTAGTTTGTATTTTCAGGTGTAAAAAGTATTGCGATGCCATGTTGTTGCTTGTATGTTGTTCCTTAAATGTATGTCGCTTTGGATAAAAGTGTCTGCCAAATGAGTAAATGTAAATGTAAACATAAATGATTAATAGCCCGGGCTTTTAATATCAGTGAAGTGACCCTAACTATATTTTGGAAAAGGGGCGGAATTGGAAAGGCCTTTCACTCATTTCACATAAAACTCTTGCTCAGCAAGGATGGAAAATAGATTACTATGAAACAGTTTATTTCAACCCGTATGAATATTAGGCTACTTGTATAACAATTATGATATCATATAACATCAATTACAAATGTATTGTAGACAGCAAGGTAACAAAAATAAGCATATCCAACAACAGGTGCCCATTGCAGAGAAATGTGGCAGAAAGTATGAGGAACCACCAAGATTATTAGTTTCTGAGAAAAGCGGTGGAAAACAACACATTCAAAGACTAAAGTAAAAGTGCTAATACCACACAAATACTGTGTTAGTCCTGCATCAATAATGTCAGTATAGTTATACATAATGAGAAAAATGTACTGAAATGTTCAGTGCGTCGGTTTAAGTAGCATCTAGTGGTGAAAGGCTTGCGAATTGCTATCAACGTTTCACAGTGCATTCAGTGCTCCTCAGATCAGGGGCGGACCATCACAGTAATTCAGGTCAAACTTGACCTGAAAATAAATAAACCCACAGTGGATGTGGTGATAAAAAGCTATATAACAAAAAGCTTGCCATTCTGTCGCTGGTCATGCAAAACGGGCTTCGGGCCACCGGGAAATGTCCCGATTCTCCGCTAGTGGCTCAGATGTTCCCATTTCCCAAGTCGCTCAGTGCGTGTGTTCATGGGCTCTTAAGTTGGATTGTGGAATCAAACATAGATGCTACTACAAGGACGTGTTGGATTAGCATTATCAGAGCGTTTAAACGCAGACATCTACAATATCTTATATCAAATAATTTCTAAATCCACAACAAAACATTGTGAAAAATGTTACAAAATGGTCCTCTCCAGGCAAAGATTTTATTATTGTCTTCTAATTTATTTGTAAACTGTTTTGTATACTTAGGTGTATACTGACGTACCATGTGAACTTTATCTATTTGCAACACAGATTTAAGGAGGAAAAAAAGATTCTGATTATTCTGACAGGATATGAATGCACCATCAGTCACTGCTCCACCCTACCTTTCCAATCGCGCAGGACTTGAAAGCAGGTAGATTTAAAAACATGTTGATGATCTGACTGCAGCTGGAAAACAGTCACAGCTGCTACAATCTACCTCCACCTTTTACATACTTCAGGATTTATTTCATGTGAGATACATGAGGCAGATTTACTCACTAATTCTCATCTGCTGACTCTGCTCCCTTCATCTCTGTAGGACACAAACATTCAGGAGGACAGAGACTTTTTTAGAAGAAATTTTTGCATTTATTTGAAAGAAAGTGGATAGATATATGAAACGCGGAAATAGATAGTTGACAACACTCAGCAAAGGGTCACAGACTGGACTTGAAGCTGGGTCGCAGTGGTAAGGACTCAGCCTTCTGTATGGGAGGGGCCGTTTACCAAGCTAACCACGCTGCCAGAAAAATGAGACAGAGTTTCAGGATTGGCAGGTTGGTATTAATACTTTTTGGGCTTTCTAAAAACAACAACAAGAATCACGCAAACTAACAGACTCACTCAGAGTTCAACATGTTTAGATTTGTCTCCTCCCTCCTTGTCTCCTCCCTCCTCATGTCCAGCTGTGTGACCTGCAGAGCAGAAACAGGTGTGAGGTATCAGCTGTCAGCAGGTGAACAGAATGTCAGACATTATCTACTGCACTTTGATCACATGACTCGTAGCAGCTGTTTCCTCTAAAGTCTCATCAGCAACATCTTTCTAAAACACAAACATCTGATCTGTGATGTTTCTCAGCTCAACTACCAGCAAGCAGCTTCACCTGAGAGACAGAAAGACTCACCTGACTCTGTCACTGTCAGCCTGATGATGCTGATGGGTTTAACTTTTCCTGTCTCCTTTTCCTCTCTAACCCGACACTCATATGTTCCAGCGTCGTTGATGTTGACGTTCTTCAGAATCACTGAAGCGTCTCCGCCCTTCATCTCTGGATCTCTCAGCTCCACTCGACCATGATAGGATTCATGCTGGTAGATTTCGTATGTGCGTCCCTCTCTGAGGAAGAAGACATAACCATCATCTGACTTCAGGTCGGGTCTTATCCACTTCATCACTTCTATTGCAGCACCTCCGTGACCAAGACACTGAAGAGTGGCGTCCTCTCCAGCCTTCACATTCAGCTCCAGTGTCTCTGAGCAGAAAGAGAAAAGCCTCCAGTCAGGACTTGTAATGTTTCCTGCTGTTCAAACATCTTTTGATGGAAGCAGCAGAGATCAGGTCTCTATAAAACAGCACATGTGAACTCAGCAGCATTTCAAACCCTGTTCTCAGACAACTTCCAGCTGCAGAAAGGAGAGACTAACTCCTCTGCTGCAGCTGCATGCTGACTTCATGTTGCTCATTTCTACAGCTGTCAGTCAAGTCGTCCTCCACACCATCAGACAGGAGACATTTTACTTTCATCTGCTTTCTGCTTGTTTGGACATTATTGATTATTGATATTATTTCCCATCTGAATACAGACATCAGCATTTCTGAGCCTGAACAAACAGCTGAAATATTAAACATGTGAAGTTTATTATTTCCTAGAAGCTTTGAATCTTTGTCCTTGTTTTCCAAATGTGTCCCCAGTCTGCCTGTCCTCTACTCAAACTGTGTCTGAACTACTTCTACTGAGGAAAGAGTCCCTACAGTATGAAACTGCTTTACTTCTCAGAGAGACGAATAAAGCTGCTGGATCTGCATGGACAGACACCACGAGAGGGGAGAGGACACATGTTGGTCTCTGCTGTCCATCCGTCCACACAGTAAACTACAGTGCTGGAGAGGAACAGAGGTCAGAGGGGGAGACTCTGTTCACAAGTCAGGTCAGAATAAACTTTAGGAGGTTACAAACATATCCAGCAGCCTGCAGAGTCAAAGTCTAAAGTAGTACATTTATACTTGAATCAATTATATAATGAAAATTTTGTAAACAGAATTGAAAATCCAAGTTACTACAACAGTAACACAGACTACAGTTATTAACAAAGTTTTTAATTCAGTACACAAAAGTGTTCCAGGAAGTTTCACACATTTATGTCCTAATGATCATTCCACAGAAGGTGAATCCATAAATCATCACAATCAAACATAATCAATCAATCATCTACCTGCTGATCCACATGACAGCTTTCCTTTAAAATACAAAAGTATGTTGAGAGGGCTATTGTCAGAGGTTTATTTCTGATATCTGCATTTAATGCTGTACATATGTTGAAAACAGCAACTTTCTTCTTCTTTACACTTAAATGCTACACACACACACTCCTCTTACCTTGACACAGGACAAAGATCCTTGAACAAGTGAACAAAGCTACGAATGATGCAAATGTTAAAGCAGCCATGACAGCAGAGCTGATGAAGCTGAGAGTAGACTGACTTCTTCTTTCTGCTGTGTAGTTTTTGTTTACAGTGGACCCGCCCATATGGAAATCAACAGTGGAATGCCTTGTCAGAGAGTCAGACATTTGCCTATGGAGAGAGCATGTATTAAATATATCCCAAATGTATTGTAGCTATGTGAAAATTTTTTCTACTTTTTTTCTACTTTTTCTACTTGAAATTTTTTTCTACTTTTTTTTGTTATTCTACATTTAAATATGTATAAAATTATCTGAAAAAATATATTAAATTTTCATTACACATTAACAGAATGTGTTGTAGTTATATTCAAATGTTTGAATGTATAAATCCCAATTACCAATGGAGAATAAATGTTATTTGACTTTCCACTCAGGAATACCAGTTTACCATCCACTCACAGATCTAGGGGAGGAGTCTCTGCCTTCATCCCCATTGGTCCATTCAGTTGGATGTGTCAAATGTGGGACAAATTAAGTTTCATAACACTTTGTCGCTTAATTGTGAACGATGTGTGTGCATTATCACACCACCATGGCTGAACACACGTTCAACAGGTGCACTTGATGCAGGGACTGCCATAACTCTTGCCGCCACCTTAAACAAAGAGGGGAGGGCGAGCCTGTTCATGGGCCAAAACTAAAGGTGGCTCTGTCAACACGTTCTCAATTCTGAGTCGTAACGTATTGACGCTTGGTCAAAACCCTTTGTCATCGCCTTTTAACGACCTGGGTAGCCCTTTTGCATCATTTATTGACATTTAGGGCCCCACAGTCAAGTTAGCAACGCTTAGCAACAACAAAAATACAACTTGCAGTCAAGTTAGCAACAATAAATATATAATGTCCAGTTAGACTGTCTAGTAAACGCTAGCATTTTCAAACATCGCCATTTTGAAACGACAAACGTCACATAACAGGTAAGTTTATGGGGGTAAAATTGTATACATGTTGCCTTTTGAAATATTATTGACCGAATAGATCACATCAGAACGTGATCTGGTCCTATTGCAATGGTAGAGTACCTCTCTCCCTGCAGAGACAGAGAGCAGACAGATCCTAACCAAGTACAGGCTCAGTCAGCACAAACTGGACATCAAAAACAGGAGACACAAAAATACATGGTGACCAAAAGAAAGCAGAATATCCAGTCACTGTTGAGACAGAGCACTTCCTCTTATAAAGTAAAACATTTGATGAAATAAGGTAAATTAACTTTAAGTTCAGCTCTGCAAAGTCGGATTTCAAAGAGCTAAATGAACTCTCAATAATAATAAAAAAACTCCCAGAAGGAACAAGGGCAGATCATAGACTGTCCAGGACCTCCCTGATGCTCTGATCAAGGTCTGGGAGGAAAGGTTAACTGTTAGTGAATGCATCGTATTCATTGTGACAGTTGTTGCTTTACTTTTAATCTCAGTGTCTTCATTTAGTTTTCTGTCTCTCTTCACATAATGTTCTGGCTCAGAGACTCATTTTAAAAGTGAACTTTGTGAGCTTTGATGCAACTAAACAACTAAAGTGTGGAGCGGAAACCACATCCCTGGCAGCCACAGTCACAGAGGGAGGTGGGGTTTTTTATTTATATGTGAAATGAACTGATCAGAGCGTAGATCTAATATAACAAAGTGTCAGGATGAAAGAAACACTGTGGCTGCTCTGTAAGTACACTCTCACACCATCAGCAGAGAAAATCAAGATACTGAGACGAATGAGTTTGTTTTTTTACAGCATTGGTTGGCTCAGACATGCTCCTGTAACACTGACTATTTTGAGGATATTATTTTAAAAAGGTTATAATTAATGAGACTGCTGTTGTTGCTTTATAAAAGATCAGTTACAACTTCATGTACTCATTAACCACACAAAGATTGTCGTGTGTGTGCTGCTCTCTGGTGTTTCAAATGTCTTGTATAACACGTTCTGAGTCCCGACTCGTTCATATTGACCGTTGGTCAAGGCCCTTTGTCATCGCCTTTTAATGACCTGAAAAGCCCTTTTCAGTCATTTATTGACATTTAGGGCTCCGCAGTCCAACGCTTAGCAACAACAAATATACAACTTCCGGTAAAGCAACAATAATTATGCAACGTCCGGTTACACTTTCAAAAATAAAACACTAGCATTTCAAAACATCGCCATTTTGAAATGGTGCGTTACTAAAGTCCTGAAATTTTGCAGTTTGGTTTAGGCAACAAAACTACTTGATTAAGGTTAGGAAAAGATAATGGTTTTGGTTCAAAAAACTATGAACGTGAGTTAAAACGTACATTAACTAACGTTACTTACGTCAATTTATGTAACTGGCCTACATAAAAATATTTAATGTTGACTTTTTGTTTCATATGGGACATGAACCCCAGTCTCCTGCTTCAAAGTCCGAGTTCTGGCCCTCCATCCACCCCAAACACTTCCTCCCTTAACCTTTTCTGTTAAATATCACATACCTGCCTTTACTGTGAAAAACCGACGTTACAGGGCTTCCCCCAATACGTCGGACTATGATGGTAAAGGCATCCCCACATCACAAACTGACAACTATGGCTCTTGACCATCCATCCATATGTGACGACTTGGGAGTGAGAACGGTTGGCTCTGTCCATCACAAATGTCCATATAGTGGTTCAGCTGAATCTGGGGACTGGAATATAAGTCTCTCTCCTGTGTTTTGCATTATGCTGAGAACAGCCCAGACTGACTCTCTGGCTCTGCCACTGTCATTGTTCCTGCTCACTGGGGGTTAGGGTGGTCTTGCACGCATCTTTGAGAATCTGGTCTGATAAGCATAAGCTAAAACAGTAGTGACATCATGGACTCTGGTGTTGAATAACAGTCATAACACGCAACTGGGTTAACATAAACAACCATGTCATAATCATCACCATGGCATTAATTTGAAATCCTACAAAAACATAACATCCTTTATCATCACAGAAACAGCCTCCTAGACCTCCTTGGCCAATGTTCTCTTTTTAGTATTCAGGTGGTGATTAAGAGCAGGGCTGACCTGTGGCTTGCGCAACAGAGGCACAAAACGGCGCTGAAAGAGAATGTTTTTGACTCCTGAATCAACTCAGCCTAACTTATGGACACCGACATAAGCCCTTACAGTAGCCCAATCAAGTGCACCTTGCGCTATGAGTTCTGACAGTTGTGACGTAGCTGATAGTTTTTGCTATATAAACATGTAAAAACTGAAGCACAGCCTTGCACTGTTTGTGGCTGTAAGCTGTGCTTTATCTAAGGTGCTGATTTAACATTTGTGTGGATTTGTGGTGAGATTTCTGCCTGATCAATACAAACAAACCGGCTAAAGGTGATAGCCTACTAAGTAAGGCACAGCAGGGTACAGGGCAGTTACTTAAATAATGTATAAATTCTTATTAAATGATGATGTTAGTCTCGTAATAATGCAACTTTTTTCTGTACATGTCAGAGAATGCAGATATGCAGACTTGCAGAAACACAGGAGTTTATAACTTTAATTAAATTAATTTATCATTGACGTGAAAAGGTGCCAAGCATTTAAAGAGGTTACTTCTCCAAACAGAGACTCAAAAGAGGAGGGAAGGCTAAGCATGTGTACTGTCTCAGCAGGGACTTTCTTATTTTAAAACGATCTACAGGAGAAACCTTTGTGACTTAAAATCACATCAGGGCTCCAAACCTGATTAAGAGAAATGATACATGGTACCATAGCAAAAATCTTTCATGTAATATTCAGTTTTTGTTTAAATAGTTTAGCGGTGGCAAATCATCATCATCATTTTGGAAGATGTGGTGAGTGTTTCTGTTCTCTGTTCTAATTTTATTGTGCTTCTAAATCCTACTGGCATGTTTCCCTGTTCAAATATATCTGAGCCTGCTAACAGTAAACAGAAACTGTTTGAAGCTTCTTGTGTTCTGTTAAGAAAATGAAAGAACAAACATGCTTGAATAAAATAAGAAAATCCTACCCTGTAACTGGAAACACTTTAAATAACACAATTTAGAGATTTTTAAATCACATGCACCAGTTACTAAAAGTTACCATGTGACTGAGTAAATAACGCTTTTAATAACGAGTTTGTTTTAAACCAGCAGATGTCAGCAGAGTTACTCTACAGCCAACAGGACAGAGTGTCTCATCTCATGTCCCCATTCTTTTAATTGCTTTACCAGATTTTGTTCTCTTCGCTCTTTATTATTCTTTATCTCACCATTTGTTCTGCATCTATCTTCTCCTGTATTGTTTGCCCCTAGGAACCTTGTTTCAATTTCAAATTGTACTTTCTATTCAGGAGATGTGTACTTTTATTGCTGATATCTGTAATGATTGATTTTATAGTAATATTTGTTTGCATTTAAAAATTAATGGGTTTCTATGGGAGCAGACATTCCATTCCATTCCATTCTTGCTGCTCTGAAATCACAAAGCTCTTCTTTTCTTCTATGGCTTACTGGAGGATTGTAAACAAACAAGTTTGCCAGTTACTGAGACAAATTCAAATGCATAACAGATCAGAAGGGAAACTCAGCACTAAGTGGACAACTGTGGGTGAAAGAAATCAGAACCTGCATTGGGCTGTGTGTCACCGTGGGCATTTTTTCAGCTGCAAGCGAGGATCGAATTTTGGCAAAAAAATTAGCAGCTCTTTCAGATAAATTCAATTTAAGGGATATTAAGTAATAATAACCAGTACACCTGTTGATAAGTTCAGCAAATATTTCCTTGCAGTTTGGTATCTCTCCGTTTTGTGTGCTTTCCAGTTTTCCTGCACAGCTCTGGTTCTGTCTCCATAACATTGTTCCAGCTTATCAGCAACAAGTGGCGTTGGTGTTCGTGCACAGGAGTGAAGGGAGGGGGCAATGGGAGTTCAAAACACTGGTACCTTCGAGTGTGCTGGACTCTAGGCACAATGGAAAACAAGAGATGTTTGAGAAACAGACAAAAAGGAAAAGGTCGAAAGAGGATTAGGGAAGAAAGTTATGTTACCAGGCAACAGCGAAGATGTTTCAAAGATGGAGAAACCTTAGAGAACTTTGGGGGACAGGACACAGGGACAACGTAACTGTGGGGGGCGTCTTACCCCACTAGAGGGAGGCCAAACATACTAATCTAGCATACTTTAACCAAAAATTATAAAATCTTTCTCTCTAAACAATTGCATAAGTTATCTTAAGGCTCCCCTTAATGTAAGTATTCATATATTAAAGAAATTGAACAATATTTTAAAAATATTTATTAATAAATAATAATATTAAAACTAAAATGACTAGTTATTTAAAATGGCATTTAAATTTAAAAGAACTTCAAACATTTTGATGAAACAGAGTTTCAGTGAGACTAGAGGCAGCCAGAAGAAAAGTTGAGAAAAAAAATTGTCACATTTTGTTAGAATTACCATGGAGGGGCGTTTAAGCCCAGGGACGTCTGTTACCCTACATTTCCTGCAGAAATACAAGCAGCACAAAGGAAACGGTGGTGTGAACTTATAGAGTGTTTGATCTCACATAACCAAGTGCTGCAATGGAACAAACATCTCTTCAATGGCTTATCTGTAAGTACGATTTGTTCTGTCAAGAATTACACAGTTAGCAGGTGTGCTTAGTTGGAGAAGAACAAAGATGAGATACAGGACCATATAATTAAAAAAAATCTGATATTACAGAAACATCTTAAAGACAGAAGAGTGTATTGATCACGGTAGGCCAAACCTAGAAGTTACTGAGATTACAGAGCAATGTGATGAGCAAACAGGAAAGAAGATCATTGTTTAACAGTTTGTTCAGTACTAACTCAAAGTAACTGGCTTCTCTTTGTGCTTGTTCTGTGTTGCCTTCAGGGTTCTATCACCAGAAAAGTCTGGTGTTATTCTCATCATTGTAGATGTTCTGACTCTGGCTCATGCTAACTTTGCACTCAGCTCCAGCATGTAGAGATGAATAAGTTCTGTAGAACATGTGTTCTTAAAGCTGATGCAGGTGACAAAGACTCAAACACACAATGATGTTAAAGCTGAAGATACTGTGAGCGTTCAGTGAGGATCAGGGTCTCCATCTTCTCTGAGCTGTACACTTGTTGGGTCTGCTGTCAAACCTCAAACCAACCTGAGTGTGATTTCTCTTTAGTTCTGACGTCACTGCTGAGCTGCACAACAAACCAAGGTGAGTGAACTCCTTCTGCCAGCGTCTGGAACTCACTGTCTCATAAACTCTGGTAGCCAGTGTTGTGGACACAGCTGGAGGTCAAACAGGGAAGATTTAAGAGTTCAGGCAGATGATGAAACAAAGACAAACTCAGAGACACTTTTTAATCTTAATCTTAATTTCCCTGTTGCTTTTATGTTTTGGGTAAAGCACTTTGACTTGCCTTGTTGTTGAAATGTGCTATACAAATAAACTTGCATTGCCTTAATCTTTTTAATCACTTTTTAATCTGGGTGGGGATGGCGCAATGGTCAAGACTGTGCCTTTGGTGTGAGAGACCCAGGTTCAATCCCGTCCATCCAATGACCATTCCATCATTGTGTCCCTGAGCAAGACACTTAACCACTCGGTGCTCCAGAGGCGTGCGACCTCTGAAATGAATAGCAATTGTTAGTCGCTTTGGATAAAAGCATCAGCTAAATGAATAAATGCAATCTGAAAGGTTAAACTGCTGCCAAATTCATGTATATTTATATTTAAAAGTTACCAAAATGTAACCACATTTTAACTGTGATAATGCTATTAAAAGAGTAGTAAGAAGGCAGGAGATGTTGTTTACATCCTACGGCTTCAAAGTCAGTGATTAGCTTACTGTGGTATCAGTGTTAGCCTTCTCTTTCATGTACACATACCAACATTACCAATTTGTTATGAAACTATAAATTAAATAATATTAATTTATATGTAATATATGTAATATTAATTGCTCCTAGGCTTCATGTCATGCTAGTTCACGTTATCTTAATCTGAAGTTACAGGTCACCAATATGGTCTTACAAATTTAATTTTTATTGGTTGTTATTTTTATTTCAGTTATTGAAATTGTTATTTCACATCCAGTCTTTACACTTACATTTATTCATTTAGCTGACGCTTTTATCCAAAGCGACTAACAATTGTTATACATATCAGAGGTCGCACGCCTCTGGAGCAAGTGGGGGTTAAGTTTCTTGCTCAGGGACACAATGGTGGATGGGTCACAGTGGGTATTTAACCCGGGTCTCTCACACCAAAGGCAGGCGTCTTATCCATTGCAATGTTGAGTTGTCTAAAACAATTTTTTGGAAGCAAATATGATTTTTTTTGTTTTTGAATCATAAACGAATTCCGGATTATCCAATGAGACTCAGACTTGCTCCTTTTACTGGTGACTTTCAATTTCAATTTTAGACCTTAATTCCTGAGGGGCTTATTAGTTTTGCCACAGTAGCAAAGAATTACACACAGTACATGACAACAATAACAACAACATCAATTAAAAACACAGGGTCAGACATAGGGGTATATAAATAACACAACTTTCAAATTTTAAGTTCATGCACTGATGTACAAACACACTCCCCCACTTCGCAACTTGCCAGTGATTGCAGCCTCTCCATCCGTGCACAGTGATGCACTAAAAAAACATGCTCAACATCACTAGAAACTGTAGAATATAAAGGCTACCGAACCAAGACAGAAAACAAACAAACAAATGGCACACTACTGCTACTGGAGACATTATAAAGTATCGTCTCCAGCCCTGCTCACTCGCTCTGTTTCGTTTCATTGCAGTGTGCTCTTTGGCACTCAGAGACCCCCCTGCTGGACATAGGGTGCCTCTGCGCACCAGCAGTTTCATACCATGAAAATGTAACTTCGTGTTTATTATGTATACATTTGTTGTGATTTGGCTGCTACCTTGGCCAGGTCTCTCTTGTAAAAGAGATTCTGAATCTCAATGGGAATTCCTGGTTAAATAAAGGAATAAAAACCCTAACCCTCCCCCCCCCAGCCTTCAGTCTTTGGACCACGCCCTTATTTGCATACACTCTCAATCTTAAATTCCAAATGCCCAAACCTAAATGCTCAACTGCCCGATCCTAAATGCTCAAATGTCCAGTCCTAAATGTTCAAATCCTAAATGCCTAAATGCCCAATTTTAAATACTAAATGCCAAATGGATTGTTGATTTAGACTTTTAGTATTAGACTTTTAATAATAATAATTTTCTTTGTTTATTAAAATTCAAGATGCATTTATAATCATTTTATAATCACATCTCAGCCCTCTGAATCAAAAAGGCATCAAATCATGGGATGCTTAGAGATTCCCACAACTATAAGAAAACAAGGGTTATTTTTAAAGAATTCTCCAATGTAGATTGAAGGATGAGTTTTTAAACTGATATATAATGGTACACATACATAAACTGATCTTAAATTTCATTCAGTTTCATCTACAATAGAAAATAAACTTAATTGAAAGACATGATTGGAAAAACAAAATGTACAATTTCTACCAGGATCTCAATTATGGCAGTTGGGGACAGATGGTGGGTTAAGACACCTGAACTTTATCAGTGGCTTCAGTCTCTAGAAACCTGTTTGGGTTCCAGCCTTTCTTCCAGAGGTAATTTAGTGTTTTATAATCCTCTCCAGCCTCTCTGTCTGTGAGTTCCAGCAGCTCTCAGCTGTTTGAAGGAGAGTCTGTCTCTCTGAGCTGTGAGGACGACAGCTCTGCTGGATGGACTCTGAGGAGGAACACAAACAGAGAAACCAGGACTCAGTGTGGAGCTGACTGGGGAAGATCAGATGGTTCATTTTGTAGCATCAGCTACTTCGACCCATTGGACAGTGGAGTTTACTGGTGTGAGTCCAGAGAGGGAGCAACCAGTAACACCATCAACATCACTGTCACTGGTAAGATCAGACTGTGGAGTTAGTGTTGATGAAGCTGTGTGTAAATGATGAAATGCTGTAGTTTGTCTCTGTGTTGAGGTGGACCAGTGATCCTGCAGAGTCCTGTCCTCCCTGTGATGGAGGGACATGATGTCACTCTGCACTGTAAAACAGAGACCCCTCCCTCCAACCTCCCAGCTGGTTTCTATAAAGATGGTGTCTTCATTGGTAATGAGGCTACAGGTCACATGACCATCCACGATGTTTCCAAGTCTGATGAAGGCCACTATAAGTGTGACATCAGCGGTCATGGAGAGTCTCCATCCAGCTGGATCTCTGTTACAGGTGAGGAGGTTACCTTTGATTTCAGGACTTATTTCATCCAGAGACTCACCTGACCAGGCGGATTCTCTCTACAGGTAAACCTACAACCACAGCCCCGCCCACATCAGGAGTTCCACCCGTTGTGTCAGGCCCCCTCCAGCTTGTGTTCAGACTGGTCTGCCATCTATTGGTGTTTGTCTGTACCGCGATCTCCACTGTCCTCACGGTGTATTTATATGGAGAAAGGCCCAAAGGTAACACTCTGAATCATCAGACCATTGTTATCTCAAGGCACCCAATACCAAGTGTAGTTATTTGACACTAAAGGTGCCCTTCAGCATTTATGTGAGAGCTAGCTAGCTAGCTACGTTTGTGTTAAAGGTGTTGACAGCCCCCCAAAGCTCCTTACCCTTACCATAACCTTCAAAAATGTTACTTCCTAAACCTAACTCAACGACTTTATATTCATAGACCGACTAACCCTCCTTTTTGTTGCTGCAACGTAGCAAATGGCGGCGTTTTGTATGGATGCTGAAGGGTACCTTTAGCGTCAAATACTTATGCTTTGTCATGCTGTCTGAAAGCGTCAGGTATGACGCACTGAGATGAGAATGTTTTGTAATCATTCAGTTAACTTACATATACTCATCAAACATTGTTTTCAATTAAAGGGATATTAAGTGATTATAATAAAGACACTTTTTGTTAAATTCAGCAAATATGTCCTCACGGTTTGCTTGCTCTCCATTTTGTGTGTTCTGAGAAAGAAATCAAGTTTTTCTATACAGTCCTGGGTCTGTAAAAGGAAAACAAGTAAAGTAGTGTGGACCTTCCCCACAACATTGTCAATCAGCAACAGTTGGCATCAGTGCTCATGCACAGGAGTGATGGGAGGGGGCAATGGGAGTTTAGAACACTGGCACATTCGAACGTGCTGGCCTCCAGGTACCGTGAAGAAGGAGAGATGTCAGAGAAACAGCCAAAGAGGAAAAGGTCATAAGAGTATTAGAGAAGAAAGTAATATGACCAGGCAACAGCGAAGAAATTTCAAAGATAAACAAACCTCAGAGAAGCCTGGGGGAGTTTCTGAGAGAGCACCGCAGAGGTCTATTTGTTTGGCTTTTGAGTTCAAATATTAACAATCCTTCTCCAGAATCACTCACTCTCCCTTTAATAAATCAATCAATGTACAATCTATTGCAAAATACATCATTACAGTTACTTAGTGTTGATTGTTATCTACAATCTAATAATTTTCATGCTTTTTCCTCTTTTAAAACTGTTTATCTAAATGTGGAGGGGAGGTTGGCAGCGCAAAAACATAACTAATCCAAATGATGATCAAGATCATGATTTTAATTAAAACTATGACCTTTTCCCTAAACCTTAGTTTAGGTAACGTACTTAAGGTCTGTTAAGCCTGTCATACTATTTTGTCATTTAGGTGTGAGGACCTCTCACCCATCTCCATGCCAACTGCACCACCAAACTAAGCTGAGGAGTGTGCATCACTTCTGAATTACAGCAGAGCTTTACGGCCAGCTGAGCAGCAGAAAATACAGAAGTTAAACCATTGGAATTGGTCCTTTACTGCCAGACACATCCATCTTCTTAATTCTAAACATTTTGAATAAAATTTAGTTTGTTTCTTTTAGTACCTGTACCTGATGTCTCTGCTGCGCTGGATTTACTGCAGATTATTCAAATGTTTTGTAGTGCTAAAAAAGTGAGACATCCTTTGTGGTCTTTGCATGCTTCTGCTTCTTCAGCGTTTCTACAGATAACTAGGTCACCACAAGTGTATATGAACAATCTCATCAACCTGAGCCTCTGGGTTTTTAAATATAACTAATCACATTTCTGGGTGGTAAATATGTTTTCAAACAGTCACATTAAGTCCCCACAAGGTAAAACATGTTAGTGTTTAGGTCAGGCTAATAATAAATTGTTACAAACAAGCTAAAATGAAAGTTTTTCTGTGTGTAGTCTGTGTAGCTTAGTTTGCCACTTAACATAAAATTTGGCAAATTCTTGTAAACTGCTGCCTGAGACAAACAAGCCCCTCAACAATTCAGCATTCACTTATGTAACTCAAAGTTTCTCTTATGCTGGAGGAGTACTTTCTCTGAAATAGGAGCTAACAACTCCCTGAAAATTAGTTGCCATATGACAGCAAATCACCACAACACTCACTCACAGAGTGCAAATGTTAGTTTTGTTTGTTGGACTACGTCATTAACAAGCTGGCATGCAGCTCACCTGCTGCCGTCATAACAGATGCGTGGAAAAATAAGGAAAAAAAGATGAGTTCTGTGTCTTTTAGGCTGACTTTATAAAAAATACTGCTGATGGAGAAATCACGATTACGGCCATGGCTAAACAACATGATGTCTGTCCGTCATTGCCAATAGACTATGTTGGCCCAGCCCTAATTTCTGATAAAAAAAGTGTGATTTGTAAATAACTACCCTCGTTTTATTGGAAAAATAACCCCCTAAACATGAAAATGTAGTTGTATCATTCATAAGCAGTTACACAACTATAACAACTGTATATTTCAATTAGTAAAAGTAATGAATATACGAGTAATTTGTTAATTTGTCATGCTTTGTTTTTCTGTGGGGGGAGTGATGGTGTGAAATTGTCTGTAAGAAGGGAGCTGATAGGGGAGACTAGTTATAGACCAACACATCATTTACCAACGGTGCAAGTACATTTCCTGCCAACTGCAGCAGTGGAAAACAGGCAGTAAAGTACAAAGGAGACTGTGGTTTGAGCTTTTGTAAGTGAAAAATTCAGTGTGTGATCTCACATCACCAAATAGTTCGATGGGACAAACATCTCTTCAGTGGCTTTTCTGTAAGTACGATCTGTTTTGTCCAGATTTCAGTAAGGTTAGCAGGTGTGTCCAGTTGAAGAAGAACAAAGTTAAGAAAAAGGATCATATTGTAAAAAAATCTGATATCATAAAAACATCTTACAAAGACAGATGAGTTCATTCATCAGGGAGGCAAAAACAAGCAATAAAGGACAGAGAGAATCAGAAGTTACTGAGATTACAGAGAAATTACTATGGAGGGCCGTTTAAGCCCAGGGGGCGTCTTACCTCACTTTACTTTATATTACCTGCAGAAAAGTATAAAGGATATGGTGGTGTGAACTTATAGAGCATTTGATCTCACACAACCAAGTGCTGCAATGGGACAAACATCTCTTCAATGGCTTATCTGTAAGTACAATCTGTTTTGTCCAGAATTACACAGTTAGCAGGTGTCCTGAGCTGGAGAAGAACAAATATGAGATACAGGATCATATAATAAAAAATTTGATATTATAGAAACATCTTAAAGACAGAAGAGTGTATTGATCACTGTGGGCCAAAAAAGCATTACATCAAAGTTCAGAGAGAGTTAGAAGTTACTGTGATTACAGAGCATTGTAACGAGCAAACAGGAAGGAATACCATTGTTTAACAGTTTGTTCAGAAAATGTTCTCACTTCACTCTGAGCCCGTTCTCATCTTAGGGCGTCATATACCGACGATTTGAGAAAGAGTGACAAAGCGTAAGTATTTTACGCGAAAGGTACCCTTTTATGGAGACGCATCCGGTGCGTCTCCATGAGACGCTTCCGGAAACGTCTGTATGAGACGCTCTGGGGCGTCCGGTTCAGACTGGAAGTGCTAGCTACGTTCGTGATAAAGGTGTTGACAGCCCCCCCGAAGCCCTACCCTAACCACAACCATCCAAAATGTTAGTTCCTAAACCCAAGTCACTGAATGTATGCATTTCGCCCGGCTAACCCTACAGCTGCTAACAGGTAGGGTTAGCCTCCCTTGTGTTGCTGCAACGTAGGAAACTGGGGCTTTTCATACGGACGCTGAAGGGTACCTTTAGCGTAAAATCCCTACGCTTTGTCACTCTGGATGAAAGCGCCAGATATAACGCATTGAGATGAGAACGTGTTGGATACAACCTTTGAAACCAGCTTTAAACTGGATGTTAAAGGGACAAAGACTGAAACACACAATGATGTCAAAGCTGGAAGATACTGTGAGCGTTCAGTGAGGATCAGGGTCTCCATCTTCTCTGAGGTGTTCACTTGTTGTGTCTGCTGTCAAACCTCAAACCAACCTGAGTGGTATTTCTCTTTAGTTCTGACGTCACTGCTGAGCTGCACAACAAACCAAGGTGAGTGAACTCCTTCTGCCAGCGTCTGAAACTCACCGTCTCACAAAAAAGTCAGTATAGAGGACACAGCTGGAGGTCAGACAGGGAGGATTTAAGAGGTAGAGTTCAGAGAAGCTTTTTCATCTGACAGGTTGATGATGACTCTTTACCCTCATTCAGTGGCTGAAGAGTTTCTCTGCTCTTTAGGAGTTTGTCAAAGTCAGATTGTCACATCAGTGTGTGCTATTTTAAGATTGGTAGGATGATTCATTTATACTTTAATTTGTTACTTTAATCACATTATGTAGGACACACACACAAAGATATACAATCAACATTTTTCCTCATCTTTCTTCTCTGTGGGCAGATTTCCTCATATCACACCATGGATGTATTATTAGAAGTGGATGCTAGATACAGAGATGGCACCTGTTCAGCGCAATAAGAGCTGCTCCCCTGGTGCATACACCCTAAAATGTCTGGTGCAGCCCACTTTGTTCTTAGCTAGAGAAAAGTTTTTCAACTTTTCATAAGTTAAAGACTCATAAATGACCTTGATTGCAGTTCTGGGTGTCCTCTCAACAGTTTTAAAGACAACTCTTTCAGAGTGGTGGCCTACAGGGGAAATGTTTTGTGGGTGGCAGGTGACTGGAAGCAAGAATGAGTAGTGGTGTCCTGTCCAGGTTTTATTATACAGTACAACAGCATAAAACCTAAGTATCAGAAATAAACAGATGTGACAACAGACCTCTCAATAATTTTTTTTTTTTTTTTACAATTTTTAATACTGATCATTAGGAGAGAAATACAGAAACTTCCTGTATTACCATTATTTCCTAATATTTTTAATAACTGTAGTCTGTGCAGCATTTACTTTTTATCCATATTTCATATAATGGTCTAGAATTTTCTCTTTGTCAAATACTTTTGTTGTCAAAAACCCAGTGCTTTGTACTTCTGCAAAATCTGAGTTGTGTATGTTTGGTGATTTATGTGGCCACACTTCTGTTGTTCATGTCACAAGCTGGTCATTATGAGGCTTCAGGCAGACCTGTTTGTCAGACTAGAACATGAAGTATAACTTCATGATAACTTATTATTATAATTACTGTTATATTATTATTGATTCAAACAGGCTAAACATTTTATTTGTAGAATCTGACTCTGTAGGCTGTTGGATATGTTTGTAACCTCCTAAAGATCTGTCTTTGCTCAGATCAACATGAAGTGAAAGCAAAGCTTGGAGACGACGCCACTCTTCCCTGTCGAGGTCATGGAAATGCTACCATCATGGTAACAAAGTGGATCAGACCTGACCTGAAGTCAGATGAAGGTTACGTCTTCCTCTTCAGAGACGGCCGCTCACATGAAAACTACCAGCATGAATGTTTTCGTGGTCGAGTGGAGCTGAGAGATCCAGAGATGAAGGACGGAGACGCTTCTGTGATTCTGAGGAACGTCACCTTCAACGACACTGGAACATATGAGTGTCGGGTTAAAGAGGAAAACAATCCAGGCAAAGTTGAACTCATCAGCATCATCAACATGACTGTGACAGAGCCAGGTGAGTGTGTAGAGCTCAGAGTGTCTCTTTGTCTCTCAGGTCAGCGTGTAGAGCTCAGAGTGTCTCTTTGTCTCTCAGGTCAGCGTGTAGAGCTCAGAGTGTCTCTTTGTCTCTCAGGTGAAGCTGCTTCCTGGTAGTTGAGCTGAGAAACATCACAGATCAGATGTTTGTGTTTTAGAAAGATGTTGCTGATGAGACTTTAGAGGAAACAGCTGCTACGAGTCATGTGATCAAAGTGCAGTAGATAATGTCTGACATTCTGTTCACCTGCTGACAGCTGATGCCTCACACCTGTTTCTGCTCTGCAGGTCACACAGCTGGACACGAGGAGGGAAATGTTGGACTGAAAGTTGGTCTGCCAGTTGGTGTGATTTTTCTTCTTCTGTGTGGTGTTGTTGTTTTTTTCATCTATAGAAATGATAGTTCATACCAACGTCCTGTTGCCGATGAAAGTCTTTGACTGCAACTATTGTATAAATTTTTATTTTTCTTTATTTTCATTGTGTTTTTCTCATCACTTTGATTTGTCTACTTGATTTCATTTTCTTGTCGGATGTTCTTTTTACATAAATTCGAAATAAACTATTCAAAAAAAAAAAAAGAGTTCACCCATCTGATGTGTTGGCTGCAGTGGTCTGTGGGACAAAAGATGAGAATGAAAATTATTCCATAAGAATGAAGCTATGTGGGTACTGTATTGGAAACTTAAGATAACCCATGTGACCTTTTGGACCACTTACCTTTCTATCAAACTCAAGAAAGTTTTTGTGTGGAAGATTTCTGAGTCGTTGCTTCAGTTGTGTATTTGAGGAGTCTGTAATAAAGACTGAATGCTTATATGGCACTAAATTCAATATAGCCAGGCCCAGAGTACATCATATACAGTGTTAAAAGTACAGGGAGAATGTTCTGTCAGTGAGATGTTTCTGTGCAGCTTTTTTAAACTCAACAATGGGATAAAATAGTCCATGTTAATAGATCTGAAACAACAGAAAATGATTGAGACATTAAGTCTGACAGGACAAAGAAATCAAACTAGATATCATGTAGCTGAACTAAAGCTAAAGAGTCACATTGAGTACTTGCTGAGCTGCGTTAGTGACGTAAACGTTCATGTGCGCTGACATTGTGTTACTTGATTTTCTCAGAAATGTTTCCTGTAACAAGCCACACTTCCTGCTTCAAACTGAGATGGTGTGGCAGATGATGCAAAGTCAGCTCAAACACCACTGCAATCTAAAAACCATCATTTATTTTCTCTGATTTCTCAGTGACACGGTTAGTCATGAGGTTTCAGTGACATTAATTATCAAAGTTACATCTGTTCTAGATGCAGAAGCTGGTCCAGCTGTGCCTCTGTTGGGCTAAGCAGGAATTCATACTGAACACAGTTAAAACAGGGCTGCAGTGGTGGAGTGGAGAAGATTTAAATGGACTAAAACAAAGTAAACCAGGAAAAAGACTGCGTACAAATTACAATGCAGTTCCACTTTTTATGTAATAAAATGCAGTTGACCCTGATGAAGTAGACCTGCAGTATTCTGGGGCTTGTTTCAAAGGTGTTGCCATACTGTGCTTCTTCAGGATATGGCGGCACCAGGGCCTCTGCTAGGGTGTTTGTGTCTGCTTGCTTCTTCCTGTCCCAAGCACCACAGTTGTTGCTCTTTTGTTTGTTTAAATTAACCTGGCACTATGTTTTACCAGCCACATTTGTTAAACTTTAAATTTATTTGTTATATTCATTAAATTAAATTACTTTTACTTAATAAAAATCCTCTTTCTAATTATCCCTTAAGTGTGGTTTCCTGTATTTGTTAAAACCTCTGAACCGGGCCACAAGAACTTTTACTTAATTAGTTACTCTTGGGACAGTAAGCAGACCTGATCCCAGACCAGCTGAGAGGTCTGGCTGCTTCAGAAGGGAGGAGCAGATTGGATATAAACCTTTCAGCGCTTTACACACCAACAGTAGTGTCTTAAAATCATTTCTTGACCCAGGAAGCCAGTTTTAACATCTGACACTGATCTCTCTCCTGGTCTTAGTGAGGACTCCAGCAGCAGCGCTCACAATCACACCAACAGATCACCAGCTTCAGCACAAATAGTGAGTGGGTATCTCCAGAGAGGCTTTATAGAGGAGACACACCACTTGATCAAATCCTCAATATAACTCTATGGGGAAAGCACTTAACTTTAAAGATGGCGGTTGTCCCGCCCTTCCCGCTAAAAAGCCAATCGTCTACTTTTAACAGCCAAAGCGAGAAACCTATTTCACCCAATTGTGTGGTTCCACTGACGTCAGGGTCTGTTTTACTTCTACTGCACATGTGTCACTACTACCAGTACAGAAGGATAACCAGTCAGCTTTTTAGACCTTATTTTGTGGCAAAGTCATCAAAACTTTTTCAGCATTTTTTATCAGATTTGTCTGCAGACTCTATTGATGTAGTTTTCATGTCCTGTTGACCTGTGAAAGTGCAGTTCTGGCTCTCTCTCCATTCGTTTCTATGGGAGCCTGGTCTTGTTATTCCAAAATAGCTGCCCGGAGGCATTGCCAAGATGGCTGCTGAGTGGCAGGACTTGCCTATAAGAACTTTGGAACCTCCTCATCAGCAGGAGATTGGTATGAATTATGGTCTGTGCATCTCCATCGTTTGTGCATCTCCAGTATGCAACTACCAGAAACAGGTGTGAGGTATCAGCTGTCAGCTGGTGAGCAGGATGTCAGACATTATCTACTGCACTTTGATCACATGACTCGTAGCAGCTGTTTCCTCTAAAGTCTCATCAGCAACATCTTTCTAAAACAGGAGAGGAGTGGCGTTCTCTCAGGATTCACTGTTTTCTGTGAACAAAAACAGAAAACATTCAGAGAAAAGCAGCGAGCAAAGTTCAGTTTTTCATTATGATTATTTATTGAGAGCAATACATGTTCAGAACTTTTAAACCTTTGGATGTAAATTGTGTTCACAAGAAACTCATTTGCCCTTTTTTCTGTGTGTCATTTGAAATAAGGCAGAGATTGTGACGTCTACATCCTGAGTTTATCTGTATCTTCAGTAGTAAATCCTTAACCAGCAGCTGCATGTTGTTCAGTGACTCAGGACATGGAGTGGTGGCATGAGCAGGTTTTGGACAATATACCAGGGGCCTGTACCATGAAGTGAGTTCAACACACCCAGGATATGTGTTTGTTATCTGGCTAAACTAACCCTCACAATCGTTATTGGAATAAGCAGTACAACGAAGCTGGTAATCAACCCGGTAACTCAATTCAGGCTTTCCCAATCCAGCCGTGACATAAGAGACGGGGTTAGTTCACATAAGAGGTGGTGTTAGCAGCAAATGACCAATCACAGACATGAACAAGTGCACTGGCAGCAGAGCATCATCTTTTAAAAACACAGAGCAAACTGTAATGTTAGTTACTCACTGAGACAACCCGTTCCTCCTGCGTTACATACAAGATTAGGTCAAATGAACAAAACGTTCTTTGAACAACACAACACTAATCCAGTTGTACTCCAGTCTGGTTAATGAGACCTCTGCTGTGTAACAATCAGAAACAAATGTCCTGAGTTAAGACTATATCAGACAAATCAGAACCATCTAAGTCTTCTCTGCTTTGGTTCAATTTCTCAAAAAAATAAATGTTCAGAAGAACCCCTTTTTAACACAACACTGAATTCTGAAACATTAAAACGGCCTGAATCCCACTGTGAGGATGTTGGGATTTGGCGTACAGGCTAAACCTTTCATTTAATACAAAATCACCACATGAATACAAAATGATCTCTATCTTTAAACGTCTGAGCACAATTTTTTCTAATGATCTGATAATAATTTCTTGCTTTGAAGAGTTTCTCCACAGTTTGTCTGTGTAGCCTATCTGATGTTATGCTGCCACCTTGTGGACAAAGTTTAATAAGACTTTCATTGACTGATTTTATGTTATTCTTCATTACTCTAGAAACCATTTGACATCAGTGAGCAACAACATACTGAAGATCTTCTATCAATCTGTTGAAACCAGCTGTACGGAAGAAGTATCAGTCCTGGTGAAGCCAGCAGCAGATTTAACAAACTTCAGGAAGATCAGTTCTGTGGGCAGACGGCACAATGACACATCCAGTTGTGGCCAAGATGATAAGACAATAAACCAAAAAACAAGAGAGCCTTTATAATGCAACTGAATCTTAAATTTCACCAGAGGGTCAAAGCAGAGATTCTGGGTTGGATCAGACACTGTTTTTTGTGCTTGTCTGATAACCGACTTCTCATAGATTGTCTGACCCCCATAATCTTCATAGCTGTCTCCACCTGATGAGCGATCTGGGAACTAGACTGAACTTTCAGGTTACTCTTTTGAAGTCTGGAGCAGAGACGATCAACGTGGGCCTTCCAGCTGAGTGCTGGATTATAGACCAATGAGATCAGTGCCCATGGGCCTCATGTGATGCATGGCCCAAGGCTTCCTTGGGATGTTGAATGCCAGGGCCCTCAGTGTTCACAGTGCATGCTGCCCCCCAGGCTCCTGGTTGCTACCGGTGTGAGCTAACCACTAAGGGCCCCCTTAGTGGCAGGCTGACTGGCACACCTGAATAACATCATGCCTATCATGCATTCCTGTCGGCTTTCCTGAAGCCATGTGGTCTGAAATGGTCTCTCTGCACCATTGCCTGCCTGCCACACCAAACTCACTGCACTGACCAGCTGCACGGAGGATTATCCCTGTCCCTGATCAATCCATTCAAGATTTGGGATTGTTCATCAAACAGTTTTAACTAGTGATGGCTAGAAGAAGCTTCATGAAGCCAATTGGTTCACTCATGAGCCGAAGCTTCACAGTGCTTCATTTGCTCTAGTGTGGCATCAAGTGAACTTATTAATATGGTGTCTGTCTTTATGATACAATGGCAGGGTCAAAAGGGAAAGTGGAAACAAAGGAGAGGGTTATGATGTGATTTTGCTTGTGTTACTTGGTTTGTGACTTTGGATACGGACATTTTAATCATTTGTATTTAAAAATAACTTTTCCACAGTGCTGGACTTCAGGTGGTTTCTTTTTCTGAAAATAATTCTGCCTCCTTTAGAAAATTATTATTAGGGTAAGACGTCCCCAAACCCATCAATTTGTGTGTTCAATTTAAAGTTCAAAAGTCCACAAAATGTGAAGAAGGGTCAGTTGCATTTTGTTGCTCCTTTTAAATCGCACTTCAAACCCATAAACCTTTTCATGAATAAGGTACGTGGTGGGGTCTTGAAGCTTCAAACGTCACCACATTCGATACCAACCCAAGCCTCAATAAAAGCATTCCAAATTTCTTGACACAACCCTCCATTGATACGGAAGGACACATTAGTTTGAACTCGCTGGCTGACTCTAGTCTGCTTCTGGGTTCAGTATGTCAATTTAGAAAAGAAAAAAGCCAAGGTGTTTACTGACCAGATGTGAAATGCTGTTAATAGCGTCATCTGTGCCACCAACTGAAAGTGATCTAAAACACACCAACATCTTGCTTAAGAAACATATTATATCATCTCAAGACATTTCATGACAACAGAGCCACAGGCCTGGAATCATTCTTCACCCTTGGGTAAGGTTTTTTAGGCACAGGTGTAATTACTGATTTTTTCTACAAGGTGGGGATGGTGTGTCAGTCTACTGATTTTTGAAAGACGGTGCACCCTGCAGGTGTCATCTCCTCTGCAATTGTCTTCAGGCCAGTGGCCTTCTTGCTATGCAAGTATTTAAAAAGCGATCCGACCTCCTGGGTTTTCATCACCAGCATGGCGCCTGCTCTGTGAGGGAAACTGTCGCAAACATTCTTCCATTCAGAAAAGTCCTGAGGTTCAAATCTCCCCAGTTATGTATGGTTTGTTGTTAAGACATACGGTTATTTCTTTCTGAGGTACAACATTGTCCACACAGAATTCTGAGTTTAACAGCAGTTAGCCCTGATTACATATCTATTTCTTCACGTTACCAAAGCCATTGAAGACATGGGGTAGTTCATTCAGGTGCAGTGGAGGGATCCTGTTGTCTCAGTTTGACATGCAGTTTTCATAGCTTGTAGCCTTGCAGTATATTGTAGCCTCTTGACCACATTTCAGTGGTTAGAACCGAAAGAAAGCGCACAGGCAACACTGACCGCTTGTCAAAGAGGAAGCTTTATACTTGATGAGAACAAAGTGTAGATTTAATATAACCAAGTGTCAGGATGGAGGAAACATGTCCGCTATTGCTGCTCTGTAAGTACACTCTAAAAACATCAGCAGAGAAAACCAGACATAAAGAAGAGAAGAATTATAAATACAGCATCATTTGCCTCAGAAATGCTCCTGTAACATTTAGTAGTAGTTTAGAAGTCTGTTGTATGTTCTGTTCTGTCTGTTGTGCTGTGTCCAGTCTGCTAGTGTTGTTGTGAGCTCTGCCTGATATGTTGTCTGTTTGGTTATCATTGCTTTTATCTGTTTTGTTCAGTTATCTTAGTCTGTTCATGAGGTTATCTGAGTTTGTGTTGTTTCTGTCATCTTAGCCACTGTGTGTTATTAGTTCGGCCCCTGTTGGTTTTGTTGCTAACGCCTTGAGTTTAGATTCCCTGTTGCTGATCTGTTACTTTAAACTTAGTTTATGATTTGCTTGCTATCTTAGTGTGCTTCATCTACCTGTTGTTATTATTTATCTGATCTGTCAGCTGGTGTTTAGTGGTGTTTTCCTTATTTCTGCTCTTTTCCATGTTATTGTTCTGGTTCCTGGTTTGTCCTGTCTCTGCTCCTTACCCCGTTCTGTATAACAGTTGGTCCATGTTTTCTGTTTTGTGGTTTTGTTCCTGTGGCCTGTACTAAAAAAGGAAGTTGAACCTACTCAGAGTTAACTCTGGGTTATCAGACAAACTCAGGGTTGACAAACTTTGACAACTACCAGTGTTGGGCAGTAGCGTCGCTACAAGTAGCGCCGTTACTAGTTTAACTACATTTCTCAGTAGCTTGGTGGCAGCGTCGCTATTTTCTCAATCAAATAGCTTTTCAGTAACGAAGCTCTTTTATTGACAGAGTAGCGCGGTAGCTTCCACACACGCAACATTTTCCCAACCATTTCTGATGGATCAGTCAGTGACACCACCGCCACACACAGACCTGTATGTGAAGCCGGCAGAAGCGCTTCCCTGTGATGGTGACATCACATACCGATCCTTGGGTTGATGTTTGCGACTTTGCTGCAGGGGAATAAAGACACGTGCGACGGAGTGTCTCTCTCTCTGTCTCTCTCTCTGCCATGAATGTTTCGGTTGTTTAGGTTGCAATGTTGCCAGAGCACAAAGTCACATTTAAACTATAAAAAATATAGAATTAATTAATAATTAATTAATTAAATGAATTAATAATATGATAATTAAGTTGCTTTATACAAACAACAATGGTTCTCCGTTTGTTGCATGAGGAAGTACATTTAGCAGCAATGATATGGCAGTAAGTAGGAGAGTTTCTGTGTCTGATTTAGCTCTCTCACACATTGGAGCAGGTTTTAGTCTTTCTTCTATTGCTACTGTGGAATGAAGTTGGTTCAATATAAACTAGGCCTATGTTGTGTGTGTGAGTGTGTGTATATAAATATTTATATATAAACGACCTAATTATAAACTATTAAAAAAATTAAAAGTAGCTTAGATGTAACTAAGCTACTTTTATACGTTACTGTAGCTTAGCTTGCTACATTTCACTGGGGGGTAGCTTCTGTGTAGTGAAGCTTCATTTAATGTAGAGTAGCTAGTAGCTTAGCTCACTACATTTTCAAGTAGCTTGCCCAACACTGCCAACTACACTGGAGTTAAGCGGTACTACAACGGTGGATAAGATCTTGGTTAGTTGAGTCGGTGTTAACTTAGTTGGAGTTTTTGCACGTTTGCATTAAAGAGGTGTGTTCGACCATGTAGGTAGAGTTGAATGCTTTGTATTTCCCCAGAATAATGCACATAGAATGTGTCAGGATATGATGAGCTTAAAGACACATTTACAGGCATATCTAACACCAATACAGTTACTCATTTAGCTGATGTTTTTATCCAAAGCTGACTTATAATTGTTACATATGTCAGGGCTTGCACGCCTCTGGAGCAACTAGGGGTTAAGTGTCTTGCTCAGGGACACATTGGTGTCTCACAGTAGATTCAAACCAGGTTCCCTCACACCAAAGGCATGTGTCTTATCCACTGCGCCATCACCAAGCCAGGGAGGCTTGTTGGCATCGCGATTGAGTAAATTTTTAGCCTAATCATCTTCCCAGTGTTTTATTGTAGTTCTAATCTCTACGATGTATTTTATGGGCTCTTCTTTTATGTGTAATATGATTAAAATATTGTCCTAAATTTACAACTGCACATCAGGTCCATTGTGACAGAACAAAAGGAGCCAGCGGAGAGGGGTAATAATTCGAGACAGAATTTAATTTCCAAGATCAATCTACAAGTAAAAAACTTGAATATTCTCTGACATTGTAGTCAAACATTTATGAGAGAAACTTCACTTTTCAAGGCTGTGTAAAAATCTTTGGTATTTCTGTTGTGTCCCTGTCCAGTCATTGTACGTGTGTCCGCTCTGTCGTGTCATAGGAAGGGTGTTCTGCCTTTTGCTGTGCTGTTGTTTTGGATTTTGGATGTTGCCAGTCCCTGCACACTGTTAAGCCTTGTTTTGCCATTTTGTGTTGGATTAAATTCCTTGAACTGCATATCTGCTCTCAGTGTCTTGCATTTGGGCTCTCACTTGCTTTGCGCTCACCCTCAATCGTGTCATGCTGTTTAAAAATGATTAGTTTAATGTGTTGATAGAAATATCTGTATTAATTCTCTAACCATTCACACAAACACATTGTGTGTGTGCTGCTCTCAGGTGTTTAATGTCTTTCTTTACAAACATCAAACCGACCTGAGTGTCATTTCTCTTTAGTTCTGACCTCACTGCTGTTCTGCTCAACAAACCACAGTGAGTAATCCTCATTTATCAGTTAGTGTCTGAAACACTTACTGACTCTGTCTGCGAAACTCTGATAGAGCCATTAATGTTGAGGACACAGCTGCAGTCTTTTAGACATTGAACAGGACTCAGCCCACTGCCATTTCAAAGTTTGTCTGTGTTGTGCAACTTTTTCCAAAATTGTCTAATAATTATTAATGTTCCTGACAGTTTGTGGGAAATGCTAATATTCCGTTCATTTGCTTTCAGTGGCACGGTCATCACCTAATGAGCACACAGAAGACATTTAAACACAACAGTTTTAAGTTAGTTCAATCAACTCAGAGTATGTTGACCCTGATGAAAGATGCGTGCATGGGGATGAAAAAAGCCATCCTCCGAGGAGGTTCACAGCATCAGTTGCGGAGTTACTGATCTAGGGTTTACATGATCTCGCTCAATGAAAGAGAAAGTTTCACTCATTAGAGGTTGAACATACCTTTTCACTAATCCTGCTATCTGAAAAAGCCCAGTGGCCTGTACTACGAGGTGAGGTAACTGGCTTTTCGAGTTAACTTCAGGAGTAACTTCATGACGCTCGGTGCAAATTCCCAATAAACACATACTACAAAAGGTGTAGGTGTTAGCCGAGAACTGTTGCCATGGCACATGGCGCATCTCTAAACTGCTCCCAGCAGGTTTTGTTTGTGGTTAACTTGAAGCTACCCTGTAGCCTATATGTGAGCTACACACCACATCTGTGCTGAGTGTTAATGATGAGAAGTAGACTATTAATACACACCATGGGGAAGCTGTGGCTCAGGAGGTAGAAGCAGGTTGGCTGTTAATCGGAAGGGCGGCGGTTCAATTCCCGGCTCCCCTGGGCTGCATGTCGAAGTGTGATGTGTGTGAACGTTAGTTTCTGTTTGAGCACTTAGGCTTCAGGTTTCATCCTGATTTGTTGCACTGCGGTTGCAGTTAAAATTCAGTTATTTAAGTTCATCCAGTGAGCCCGGTAGCCTCTTGTGTATCTAGTGTATCCACATAAATATATTGACTATTTTAAGTGCCTGGCTGGGGTTAATAATTCAAGATGGTGGTGGTGGTGCAATGGATAAGATACCTCCCTTTGGTGTGAGAGACTCGGGTTCAATTCCCCACTGTGACTCATCCACCATTGTGTCCCTGAGCAGGACACTTAACCCCTAGTTGTATAGCAATTGTAAGTCTCTTTGGATAAAAGCGTCAGCTAAATGAAGAAATGTAATGTAAATGTAAAAAAAATCCTAGATGAAAGTGTCAAATTTGCAGGAAGAAAAGATTGGAAATTTCCTGAAATTCATGTTACAAAAAAATCAATAATCTCTGGTATTTTCTTTTGAATACGTCCAATCCACAGCAAAGTCTCTACGGTTGCATGATTGTGGGCTAATCAGCAATAAATACAACAATTTCTGATCAACCCATAGTAATTGCATGCTTAAAATAACAAACCAGTTGAAGCCCGCCCATTTCAAGTCAACCCGAACCACTTCGGGTTAAAACCTGTCCACTTCCTGGTTAGGCTCCACCCAGTCCGAGTACAGATACAGATAATTATATGGTTAACACAGATACAGATGCAGATACAGATAATGCTGTACTCGCTCATCCCTAGTGGTGATGCTGTAGTGGAGAAGACCTAGGACCTTCATATCATTTAGTGTGGGAGCCTAAATGCAGTTAATTATAAACAATTTTAATTTATGTGTTGAACAGTCAGTTACATGATTCATTTACTGTATGCAGGGGAATTGATGCTTAAATGTGTGTGGATAATTTAGAGTGCTTTTGTGTTGTATTGGTAATATTTGGGGAATAGACTGTTATGGCCTTTAACCGTATGCACCTAATTGCGGGGGACGTTATCTGACAGGTGCTTTGTGGAGTAGATGGGAGCGTCAAGCTAAAGCTTCATGCAGTGGAAACCTACATTTACTTGCAACTGCAACTTAACTTTAAAGCCCTCTTTTCCAGCCTCTCTGACTGTGAGTTCCAGCAGCTCTCAGCTGTTTGAAGGAGAGTCTGTCTCTCTGAGCTGTGAGGAGGCCGACAGCTCTGCTGGATGGACGCTGAGGAGGAACACAACCAGAGACACCAGGACTCAGTGTGGAGCTGACTGGGGAACATCGACTGTCTCTTCCTGTAAAATTAGCTACATCGACCCATTGGACAGTGGAGTTTACTGGTGTGAGTCCAGAGAGGGAGCAACCAGTAACACCATCAACATCACTGTCCCTGGTAAGATCAGACTGTGGAGTTAGTGTTGATGAGGCTGTGTGTAAATGATGAAATGCTGTAGTTTGTCTCTGTGTTGAGGTGGACCAGTGATCCTGCAGAGTCCTGTCCTCCCTGTGATGGAGGGACATGATGTCACTCTGCACTGTAAAACAGAGACCCCTCCCTCCAACCTCCCAGCTGGTTTCTATAAAGATGGCTCCCTCATCAGGACTGAGCCTACAGGTCACATGACCATCCACGATGTTTCCAAGTCTGATGAAGGCCACTATAAGTGTGACATCAGCGGTCATGGAGAGTCTCCATCCAGCTGGATCTCTGTTACAGGTGAGGAGGTTACCTTTGATTTCAGGACTTATTTCATCCAGAGATTCATCTGACCAGGCGGATTCTCTCTACAGGTAAACCTACAACCACAGCCCGCCTACATCTGCAAATCCGCCCCCTGCCTCAGCCTTCCTCCAGCTTGAATTTAGAGTGATCTTACACCTGGTGGTGTTCTGTCCATACTGCATCTCCACGGTCCTTATGGTGTCTTTATATCGACGCAGGGCCACAGGTAAACACAATTTAAAATCAATCAATCAATCAATCAATCAATCAACCTCAGACTTCAGTGTTGATGATTGACAATTGTCTCTAACAGAAACTAATAAATAATGTGCACTTTCTTTGTAACCTGCTCTGACTGCAGGAAGTGACCCGCCCATTCCCATGACCCCTCCAAACCACACTGAAAAGGGATTCGATAATGACTATGATGACATCATCACTGCTGTCATCACAGAGCATCACTTCTGAGCTACACCGATAATTATATACTTGATTTCTGAAGTCGGCTATCTCGACTTCCTCTGGCTTTATTGTGTTTTCACTTTTTTGACAACAAAGATTCACGCTCTGTCGGCTCATGCTAAATTGTATGTGTTTAATTTAACTAAATAACAATTCATATTATACGGTATTTCCTGTTTACTTTTATATGCTGTACTATTAAAGCCAATGTGTCAATGTGTCACTGTTTGGTGTTGATGGTTGTATTGTGGTGCAGTCAGGTTTCAGCCATTCCCATGGAAAGTAGCTCGTTAGAGTGGTTTCTGATCTGACTGACCTGGAAAGGCCTTCATCTCAGAACAGTTGGTTTCGACTCCCTCCCTCCCAGAGACAGCTGCGTGATAACATTGTAGTATAAAGTGCCCTGTTTCTTCACTGGCTCTTTATCTTACACTCTGCAGACTGGTTGCACTCTGTATGTTTGTTTAACTATTTAAGAATAAAGCCTTCGTTCCATAAACCAGACAACTTCTTTTTCTTCTTCTTCTTGTTCGTACATATTCTACGTAGTGACGAGCATCTACCCTGCAGGCATTCTCCAAGAAGAAGAACATAAACGCACTCTGTAAAAGCAATTTGTCCGTTTTGGGCTACTGTAGAAACATGCCAGCTTCCATGTAAGGCGACAGGCAGTGTATGTACATAGAAATGGCTCATTCTAAGATAATAAGAACATCTTGGTTCAATATGTAAGGTCTTTATACACCACTGGAAATATTCATGTATATAATATTTAATGATTACGTTTCTGAAACTCAATATATTCCATACATGAAGGAATATAAAGCCTGATAACAGAGCATGCTGAACTGATTAGTGCATTAAAACACAACTTTATAGCTTTATTCATTGATTTTGGTGAAACTGGATTATATTTTATTTACTGTAGTGTTAGCACTAAGTAAAGTCACGTCACCTTCTCGTTGCAGCAGAGCAACCGGATGACATCAGAGGGAAAACCAGAAAATATTAAACTTTCCCTCATAACCATAAAACACTTCCTGTCACACATACTGAACAACCAACAGCTGTAGCTCAGTATATTCAATACATGGGCAGTGGGCGGGCCCATCGACTGTGCTGAGGGCTGGAGGAGATCCTATGCTACACAGATCCCTGACTTCATGAATGACATGAGGGCCAAATTCAAACAGCGGACTGAAAGACTGAGCAGGAGAAGAAGAGAGAGGACGTTTTCTCTAATAGTTTGGAGGTCTTTGGACACAATTATGTTGAAAAGACATGAAAATGTACTTATTGCATAATTAAGGGACCTAAAAACCTAGGCCCCCCTGACACACTCCTCGCTAAACCCTCGTAACGTAAGAGGTGAGTCCAGAATAAAACTCCCTACGTCAGTAAGTGACTAACTGACCCTTCCCAGACCCACTCTGACCAGACTCACAACAACTCTGCTTTCCAAACACCAATAAGAGGAAACTGCATTTAACACAGTGTAAATAAACCTATATGAAACACTGGAAAGAAAAAAAGTAAAAACTAAAGTATTTCAGAGCGTGATCTGGTCCTATTGCAATGGCAGAGTACCTCTCTCCCTGCAGAGACAGAGAGCAGACAGATCCTAACCAAGTACAGGCTCAGTCAGCACAAACTGGACATCAAAAACAGGAGACACAAAAAAACATGGTAACCAAGGAAAGCAGAATATCCAGGCACTGTTGAGACAGAGCACTTAGATAGCACCTCTAATAAAGTAAAACATTCGATGAAATAAGGTAAATTAACTCCAAGTTCAGCTCTGCAAAGTCTGATTTCAAAGAGCTAAATGAGCTCTCAACAATAAAAAAAAACTCCCAGGAGAAGGATAAAGGGCAGATCATAGACTGTCCAGGAGCTCCCTGATGCTCTGATCAAGGTCTGGGAGGAAATCCCCAAGGACACACATGTAAAGTAACATATGTTGTGATAGCAGGATAGTTGGTCGTTTTATACACCTTTTGTAAAACCAATAGGCAAAGGAACTGAAGCTGTTTCATTGGTTTCTTATTTCTGCAGCAAGAAACACAAAGTCAGTGGGTAATTCATCTATTCAGGTGTAACACAGGCATCATGTTTTCTCAGTTGATGTGTATTTTGATAGCTTGCAACCATGCTTTAGTCTCTTTCTGACCACATTTCCGTGGTTAGAACAGAGAAAGCTGTCCAATCAAAATCAGCTCCTGTTCACTGACCCGCTGTGACCTACATGAAGATCCAGCTGGTTAGTTTAAGATCATCATCATATCACTTCATAATGAATCTCTGACTTTAACAAACAACTTGAATCTATCTAATGAAAAAAGCTGCTTCATCTTTCACCTCAGGTATTCAGAACAATGAATGGACACACATCCTGGTATGGGTTTGTTTAACTGTCAGTGAACGCATCATCCTCACTGTGACTGTTGTTGCTTTACTTTTCATCTCAGTGTTTCTTTAGTTTTCTGTCTCTCTTCACATCATGTTCTGGCTCAGAGCCTCATTTTCAAACTGAATATATCAGCTTTGATGCAACTAAACAACTGTGGAGCGGAAACCACAACCCTGCCAGCCACAGTCACAGAGGGAGGTGGGGGTTTTACTTATACATGAACATGAACTGATCAGAGCGTAGATCTAATATAACAAAGTGTCAGGATGAAAGAAACACTGTGGCTGCTCTGTAAGTACACTCTCAAACCATCAGCAGAGAAAATCAAGATACTGAGACGAATGAGTTTGTTTTTTACAGCATTGGTTGGCTCAGACATGCTCCTGTAACACTGATGATTTTCGAGAATATTACTTTAAGAGGTTACTTTATTTATTCATTCGTTAACCACACAAAGATCACTGTGTGCATGCTGCTCTCTGGTGTTTCGAATGTCTTGTATAACCACAAAGTCAAACCCACCTGAGTGTGATTTCTCTTTAGTTCTGACCTCACTGCTGAGCTGCACAACAAACCAAGGTGTGTAGGGCTTCTTTTATCTGCCTCTCAAACCTTAAATGACTCTGAGAAACTCTGATAGAACTGGGGACACAGCTGGTTGATCAGACACCCAATAGTACCAGGGGCAGAACCATCAATACCTCATTACTTTATCACTGTCAATATAACCTGCTAATGTACTCTCATGTAGGTCAGAGGGTTATTTCCTGGTTTATAGGGTTA
>JALXJV020000002.1:38040812-38056699 GCA_024633595.2 Lepomis macrochirus | reverse complement strand
TGATTACAGAGAAATCACAGTACGAGCCAACAGGAACGAAGATCACTGTTTAAAAGTTTGTTCAGTTGCAAATGTTCTCACTTCACTCTGATACAACCTTTAAGAGCAGGAAGTGAAACCAGCTTTAAACTGGATGTTAAAGGGTTAATGTGAGTTTCCTGGAGTGAGCTGCAGTGTTGGACACTTATCTAAGAAGATAAGAAGAAGAAGTTATCTAAGAGGGTCGGTCGTCCAGATCCAGGATGTCCAGACGTACTAACTCAAAGTAACTGGCTCCTCTGTGTGTTTGTTCTGTGTTACCTTCAGGGTCCCATCACCAGAAAAGTCTGGTGGTTCTCATCATTGTAGATGTTCTGACTCTGGCTCAGGCTAACTTTGCACTCAGCTCCAGCATGTAGAGATGAATAAGTTCTGTAGAACATGTGTTCTTAAAGCTGATGCAGGTGACAAAGCCTCAAACACACAATGATGTTAAAGCTGGAAGATACTGTGAGCGTTCAGTGAGGATCAGAGTCTCCATCTTCTCTGAGCTGTACGCTTGTTGTGTCTGCTGTCAAACCTCAAACCAACCTGAGTGTGATTTCTCTTTAGTTCTGACCTCACTGCTGAGCTGCACAACAAACCAAGGTGAGTGAACTCCTTCTGCCAGCGTCTGAAACTCACTGTAATCTGAAAGGTTAAACTGCTGCCAAATTCATGTATATTTATATTTAAAGGTTACCAAAATGTAGCCACATTTTAACTTTGATAATGCTATTAAAAGAGTAATAAGAAGCCAGGAGATGTTGTTTACATCCTACAGCTTCAAAGTCAGTGATTAGCTTACTGTGGTATCAGTGTTAGCCTTCTCTTTCATGTACACATACCAACATTGCCAATTTGTTATATACTACAAATTAAATAATATTAATTTATATATAATATATGTAATATTAATTGCTCCTAGGCTTCATGTCACGCTAGTTCACGTTATCTTAATCTTAAGTTACAGGTCACCAAAATGATCTTACAAATAGAATTTTTTATTAGTTATTTTTATTTCAATTATTGAAAATAATACATATCAGAGGTCGCACACCTCTGGAGCAAGTGGGGGTTAAGTGTCTTGCTCAGGGACACAATGGTGGATGGGTCACAGTGGGGGATTGAACCCGGGTCTCTTCCGCCATTGCAATGTTGAGTTTTCTAAAACAATTTTTAATGTTTTACCAAAACAGAAATTGATAGAATATAAAGGCTACCGACCCAAGACAGAAAACAAACAAACAAATGCCACACTACTGCTACTGGTGACTTGAAGTTATCACATTATAAAGTATTGTCTTCCCTCCAGCCCTGCTCACTTGCTCTGTTTGGTTTCATTGCAGTATACTTTTTGGCCTCAGAGATCCCCCTGCGCACCAGAGCCCGTATTCACAAAGAATCTTAAGGCAAAGAGTAGCTCCTAGTGACGTAATTCTAAGAAAATTCTTAGAAAAGTGGGTGTTTACTAGGATTTTTCTTTAATTCTAAGAGTAAAGAAAAAAGTAATTCATAAAGCGTCTTAAACCTCAATAGAGCTCCTAAGCTCGGAATTGTTAGGAGCACGGACGAGGACTTTTAAGAGGCTTAAGAGTTTCTTTAGTAGAGGAGAAAATGGCAGAAAGACGAAGGAGAAGAAATGTGTTGCAGACGATGGCAAAAAGACGAAGAGGGAGAAGAAATGTGTTGCAGACGATGGATGACAGTAACTCAATCAGACGCTATAGATTAGATCATGCAGGGATCCTGTTTGTGACTGAAATGAAAGTAATCCCTACATTACGATATTTGGCAATGCAGCGGTGATGATCTGGGTCTGTCACAACCTTCTGCAAGCGTGATCACACAAACAATTACAGCACTTTCAGAACCTCTTATTGTGTCGCAGTTCATTTCGTTTCCACTGGACATTCCCACCTTGCAAGCTCAAAAAACTGCATTCATGAATATAGCAGCTTCCCTCTTGCGCACAACAAGAATGAACCGTTAATAGTTTGCCCTATACGCTCCCTCGTCTGCTTCTCGCCCCGTGCTGTGACACCCGGCCCGAATTTTCCTTTTAGAATTGCCTTGTGTTCATCCACTAACTGGTCCAGTTGGGCTTTCTCGCCCTTCTTGGTTTTGATTCCATGTTTGATACATTAAAACCAACATTCAAACCACCACTTAAATAGAAATGCAGCAATCAGTGTAATTGGGAAGAGTGGAACAATTTTTATCATTCTGAGCCAATCAAATACCTTATAGGAAATTAACAGCATGGTAAATAAAAAACAGTATTTATATACACATGATGTGTGTTTGTGTGTGTGAGAGGAGAGAACGGTCAAATAGGAAATATTACGCATGTAATTTCCAAAGTGAAGCTTAGAATAGAACCTGTACTTAAAATCACTCTTTTTTTCCTTCTTGGACAACCAACCAAAGTGAAGCTTAGAATAGAACCTGTACTTAAAATCACTCTTTTTTCCTTCTTGGACAACCAACCAATCACAGTCTTCAAAAGATTGTGTCATACATAGCAACGGGGTCAACCCCGCCTCCTCACTAAGATTTTCCTTGCTCAGAGTTGCTCTCAGATCAGTCCTTAATAGCTCTTACATTTATTCATTCAGCTGACGCTTTTATCCAAAGTGAGTTACAATTGCTATACATGTCAGAGGTCGCACGCATCTGGAGCAAGTAGGGGTTAAGTGTCTTGCTCAGAGACACAGTGGGGATTTAACTTGGGTCTCTCACACCAAAGGCAGGCGTCTTAACCATTGCACCATCCCAGCTTAGCTCTTAAGCTAAGACTCCTAGGTAAAGGGTTTTTAGCTAAGATAAGAGTTTTCTGAGAGGATTCTTAGATTCTTTATGAATACGTGCCCTGAACTTTATCATTGGCTTCAGTCTCCAGAAACACATTTGGGTTTCAGCCTTTCTTCTAGAGGTAATTTAGTGTTTGATAATCCCCTCCAGCCTCTCTGTCTGTGAGTCCCAGCAGCTCTCAGCATTTTGAAGGAGAATTTATCTCTTTGAGCTGTAAGGAGGACGACATCTCTGCTGGATGGACTCTGAGGAGGAACACAAACAGAGAAACCAGGACTCAGTGTGGAGCTGACTGGGGAAGATCAGCTGGTTCATTTTGTAACATCAGCTACTTTGACCCGTTGGACAGTGGAGTTTACTGGTGTGAGTCCAGAGATGGAGCAACCAGTAACACCATTGACCTCACTGTCCCTGGTAAGATCAGACTGTGGAGTTAGTGTTGATGAAGCTGTGTGTAAATGATGAAATGCTGTAGTTTGTCTCTGTGTTGAGGTGGACCAGTGATGCTGCAGAGTCCTGTCCTCCCTGTGATGGAGGGACATGATGTCACTCTGTACTGTAAAACAGAGACCCCTCCCTCCAACCTCCCAGCTGATTTCTATAAAAATGGCTCCTTCATCGGGACTGAGCCTACAGGTCACATGACCATCCACCGTGTTTCCAAGTCTGATGAAGGCCTCTACAAGTGTGACATCAGCGGTCATGGAGAGTCTCCATCTAGCTGGATCTCTGTCACAGGTGAGGAGGTTACCTTTGATTTCAGGACTTATTTCATCCAGAGATTCACCTGACCAGGCAGATTCTCTCTACAGGTAAACCTACAACCACAGCCCCGCCCACATCTGGAGCTCCAACCCTTGTGTCAGGCCCCCTCCAACTTGTGTTCAGACTGGTCTGCCATCTATTGGTGTTTGTCTGTACCACATCTCCACTGTCCTCATGGTGTATTTATATCGAGACAGGCCAACAGGTAACACTGAATCATCAGACCTTTCTTATCTCAGGGCACCCAATACCAAGTGTAGTTATTTGACACTAAAAGTGCCCTTCAGCATTTATGTGAGAGCTAACAAGCTAGCTACATTCACGTTAAAGGTATTGACAGCCCCCCAAAGCTCCCTACCCTTACCATAACTATCAAAAATGTTAGTTCCTAAACCTAAGTCAACGACTTCATGGTTGTCGACCGACTAACCCTCCTTTGTGTTGCTGCAATGTAGCAAATGGTGGCGTTGCGTATGGATGCTGAAGGGTACCTGTAGCATCAAATATGCTTTGTCATGCTGTCTGAAAACGTCAGTTATGACGCACTGAGATGAGAATATTTTGGAATCATTCAGTGAACTTACATATACTCATCAAACAATTATTCATTTAAAGGGATATTAAGTGATTATAATAAAGACACTTTTGTTAAATTCAGCAAATATGTCCTCACGGTTTGCTAGCTCTCCATTTTGTTTGTTCTGAAAAAGAAATTGAGTTTTCCTACTCAGTCCTGGGTCTGTAAAAGGAAAACAAGGAAAGTGGTGTGGACCTTCCCCACAGCATTGCCAATCAGCAACAGTTGGCGACAGTACTCATGCACAGGAGTGGTAGGAGGGGGCAATGGGAGTTCAGAACACTGGCACATTCAAACGTGCTGGCCTCCAGGTACCGTGAAGAAGGAGAGATGTCAGAGAACCAACCAAAGAGGAAAAGGGAACTTAGAGAAGAAAGTTATATGACCAGGCAACAGCGAAGACATTCTAAAGATGGAGAAACGAATTAGAGAATTCCGGGGCAGCTTCTGAGAGTGCATCGCAGAGGTTTAAATATTAATCCTTCTGCAAAATCACTTAATCTCCCTTTAATAAATCAATCAATGTACAATCTATCACAAAATACATCATTACAGTTACTTAGTGTTGATTGTTGTTATTTACAATCTATTGATTTTTATGCTTTTGCCTCTTTTAAAACGGTTTATTTAAATGTGGAGGGGAGTTTGGCAGTGCAAAAACATAACAGATTAATCCAAATGATGATCAAGATCATGATTTTAACTAAAAATATGACCTTTTCCCTAAAACCTTAGTTTAGGTGACATACTTTAAGTCTGTTAAACCTGTCAAACTATTTTGTTATTTAGGTGTGACAATCTATCTCCATGCCAACTGCACCACCCAACTAAGCTGAGGAGAGATCGGCTGAGGAATTTGAATAGATGCACTGTGCATCACTTCTGAATTGCAGCAGAGCTTTACGACCAGCTGAACATCAGAAAATACATTAGTTAAACCATTGGTTTAACTCTGAATTGTTCCTTTACTGCCAGACGCATCAATCTTCTTAATTCGGAACATTTTCAATAAAATTTAGTTTTGTTTCTTTTAGTACTTGTACCTGATGTCTCTGCTGTGCTGCATTTACTGCAGGTTATTTAAATGGAAAGTTTTGTAGTGCTAAAAATGTGAGACATCCTTTGTGGTCTTTGCATGCTTCTTCTTCTTCAGAGTTTCTACAGATAACTAGGTCACCAAAAGAGTAACAATCTTTCTGGGTGTTGAATATGTTTTCAAACACTCACATGAAGTCAAGTCCCCACAAGGTAAAACATGACAGAATTCTTCAGGAGTTGTTTTTGGTTGAAGTCAGAGCTATGTTAGTGTTTTGGTCAGGCTAATGACAAACTGTTACAAACTAAAATCAAAGTTGTCTGTGTAGCTTAGTTTGCCACTTATAAAATTTTGCAAATTCTTATAAACCTCTGCCTGAGACAAACAAACCCCTTAACAATTCACTGTTCATTTATGTAACTAAAAGTTTCTCTTATGCTGTAGAGTACTTTCTCTGAAATAGAAACTAAAAACTCCCTGAAAATTACTTCAAAGAACTGTGATTGTTCCAAGTTGCAGTGCGGACACAGTAAATAGTACATTGAAATCATCAGAATCAAGTCTAGAAACAGGTTTAACAGTCAGTACAGATGATCCATACTCCACATTCATCAGCCTGTCTGCCTTCTGTTTTTGTTAACCCTTCATCTATTATTGTTTTAATAAACCTACTAAAACATCTCCCTCTGAGTCTGTGTCTGCTTTTAGGCCTGTAAAAAACAAAAACCTCACACAATGTGAAACATTTTATTTTATCTGAAATTATAAATAAATTTCTTGCAATTTTACTATTAACTAAGGGCAATGATGATTTGTAAATAGTATTTAACTGAGTACACCCCGCACATTTTTGTACAGTGGATAGAAAAAGTCTACACGCCCCTGTTAAAATGCCAGGTTCTAATGATGTAAAATAATGAGACAAAGATAAATCATGTCAGAACTGTTTCCACCTTTAATGTGACCTATAATGTGAACAATTCAGTAGAAAAAAAAATTTAAACCTTCGAGGGGGAAAAATGAAAAATAAAACTCAAATAACCTGGTTGCACAAGTGTGCACACCCTTAGACTGATACTTTGTTGAAGCACCTTTTGCTTTTATTACAGCAGTCAGTCTTTTTGGGTAGGAGTCTGTTAGCATGGCACATTGTTACCGCCTGGCTCAAGGCTGGCAACAAAAAGGGAGGCCTCACACAGATAACAGGAACAAAAATAGTTTATTTAACTCAAACTAACAAACAACTTAACTAAGGTTATGGCGTGGGTAGGTATGAGGAAGATCAGTCATGTCAGAAGTGTGTGGATGAGTGAAAATGGGGTGCAATGCATGTTGGTGGGTGCAGAAAATTAAACAAAGGAAGCAGGTTGAAGCAGCAGGCCAGCAGCAGAGAGTGACTTCTAGAAAGGCAGCCCTTTTATGCCTTCTAGGAAGCCCAGCCCAGAGGGGCAGTCACATGCACTAGAGCCTCCCATTTCCATCTACAAGCCACACACAGAACCTGCAAAACAGAGCATACAGGCAGACAGACTGGGGGAGTCGTCACAACATCTTGACGTGGCAATATTTGCACACTCTCCTTTGCAAAAGCACTCCAAATCCGTCAGATTGCGAGGACATCGCCTGTGCACAGCCCTCTTCAGATCACCCCAGATGTTCAATTGGGTTCAGGTCTGGGCTCTGGCTGGGTCACTTCAAAACGTTAATCGTCTTCTGGTGAAGCCATGCTTTTGTGGATTTGGATGTGTCCTTTGGGCAGTTGTAGTGCTGAAGGGTGAACTTCCTCTTCATCTTCTTCTTTCTAATGGACGCCTGAAGGTTTTGTGCCAAAATTCCCTGGTATTTGGAACTGTTCATAATTCCCTTTCCCCTGACTAAGGCCGCGGTTCCAGGTGAAGAAAAACAGCCCCAAAGCATGATGCTGCCCCCACCATGCTTCACTGTGGGTATGGTGTTCCTTGGGTGATGTGCAGTGTTGTTTTTGCGCCAAACATACCTTCTGGAATTATGGCCAAAAAGTTCTACCTTGGTTTTATCAGACCATAACACATTTTCCCACATGCTTTGGGAGGACTTGATGTTTGTTTTTGCAAACTTCAGCTGTGCTTGGATGTTTTTCTTTGTAAGAAAAGGCTTCTGTCTTGCCGCCCTACCCTATAGCCCATTCATATGAAATATACGGGAGATGGTTGTCACATGTTCCACACATCCAGGACTTGCCAGAGATTCCTGCCGTTGCTTTAATGTTGCTGTAGGCCTTTTGGAAGCCTCCCTGACCAGTTTTCTTTTCGTCTTTTCATCAATTTTGAAGGAATGTCCAGTTCCTGGTAAAGTCACAGTTGCCATGTTTTCTCCACTTGATGATGTCTAATGCTTTGTAAATTCTTTTGTACCCGTCTCCATTTGATTATATCTCGTCATCTGACAACACTGAAGAAATTACACTTTGCTACAATGTAAAGTAGTGAGTGTACAGCTTGTCTAACAGTGTCTAACAGTGTAAATTTGCTGTCCCATCAAAATTACACATAACACGGCCATTAATGTCAAAACCACTGGCAACAAAAGCGAGTACATCCCTAAGTGAAAATGTCCAAATTGGGCCCAAAGTGTCAATAGTTTGTCTGGCCACCATCATTTTCCAGCACTGCCGAAACCCTCTTGGGCATGGAGTTCACCAGAGGCTCCCACATGACAGCAAATCACCACAACACTCTGTTAGAGTGCAAATGTTAGTTTTGGTTGTTTGACTACGTCATTAACAAGCCGGCATGTAGCTCACCTGCTGCCGTTATAACAGATAGTGTATGGAAAAATAAGGAAAAAAGATGAGTTCTGTGTCTTTTAGGCGACTTTATAAAAAAATACTGCTGATGGAGAAATCACGATCACAATGCCGGCTCAACAACATGATGTCTGTCAGCCATCGTCTATTGGCCCAACCCTAAATTCTGGTTAAAAAGTGTGATTTGTTAATACCTACCCTAGTTTTCTAAGAAAAATACTCCCTAAACATGAAAAATGTCGTATCATTCATAAGCATTTACACAACCATAACAACTATATATTCCAATTAGTAAAAGTCATGAAGATACGAGTAATTTGTCATGCTTTCTTTTTCTGTGGGTAGAGTGATGGTGCGAAATTGTCTGTAAGAAGGGAGCTGATAGTGCTGACTAGTTAGAGACCAACACATCATATACCAACGGAGCAAGTACATTTCCTGCCAATGGCAGCAGTGGAAAACAGGCAGTAAAGTACAAAGCAGACTGTGGTTTGAGCTTTTGTAAGTGAAAAATTCAGTGTGTGCTCTCACATCACCAAATGGTTCGATGGGACAAACATCTCTTCAATGTTTTTTCTGTAAGTACGATCTGTTTTGTCCAGATTTCAGTAATTACAAGGTTAGCAGGTGTGTCCAGTTGAAGAACAACAAAGTTGAGATACAGGATCATATGAAAAATCTGATATTATAAAACATCTTACAAAGACAGAAGAGTTCATTCATCAGTGAGGCAAAAACAAGCAATAAAGGACAGAGAGAATCAGAAGTTACTGAGATTACAGAGAAATTACCTTGGAGGGACATTTAAGCCCAGGGGGTGTCTTACCTCACTTTACCTTATATTTTCTGCAGAAATATTAAGGAAATGGTGGTGTGAACCAAAGATGATAAAAATCTTTCTCTCTAAACAATTGCATAAGTTATCTTAAGGCTCCCCTTAATGTAAGTATTCATATTAAAAACATTGAACACTATTTTAAAAATATTATTTGTTATGTTATTTAAATTAAAATGACAAATTATTTTAAATGGCATTTAAAGTTAAAAGAACTTCAAAATTTTGATGAAACAGAGGGCATTTTTAGTTCAGTGAGACTAGAGGCAGCCAGAAGAAATGTTGAGAAATTTTTTTTTTGACATTTTGTTAGAATTACCATGGAGGGGCGTTTAGGCCCAGGGACGTCTATGTTACCCTACATTTCCTGCAGAAATACAAGTAGTACAAAGGAAACAGTGGTGTGAACTTATAGAGCGTTTGATCTCACATAACCAAGTGCTGCAATGCGACAAACATCTCTTCAATGGCTTATCTGTAAGTACGATCTGTTCTATCAAGAATTACAAAGTTAGCAGGTGTGCTTAGTTGGAGAAGAACAAAGATGAGATACAGGATCATATAATAAAAAAATCTGATATTATAGAAACATCTTAAAGACAGAAGAGTGTATTGATCACTGTGGGCCAAAAAAGTTCAGAGAGAGTTAGAACTGTGATTACAGAGAAATGTGACGAGCAAACAGGAAAGAAGATCATTGTTTAATAGTTTGTCAGAAAATGTTCTCACTTCACTTTGATATAACCTTTGAAACCAGCTTTAAACTGGATGTTAAAAGGACAAAGACTCAAACACACAATGATGTTAAAGCTGGAAGATACTGTGAGCGTTCAGTGAGGATCAGGGTCTCCATCTTCTCTGAGGTGTACAGTTGTGTCTGCAGTAAAACCTCAAACCAACCTGAGTGTGATTTCTCTTTAGTTCTGACGTCACTGTTGTGCTGCACAACAAACCAAGGTGAGTGAACTCCTTCTGCCAGCGTCTGAAACTCACTGTCTCACAAAAAAGTCTGAAACTCACTGTCTCACAAAAAAGTCAGTATAGAGGACACAGCTGGAGGTCAGACAGGGAGGATTTAAGAGGTAGAGTTCAGAGAAGCTTTTTCATCTGACAGGTTGATGATGACTCTTTACCCTCATCCTGTGGCTGAAGAGTTTCTCTGCTCTTTAGGAGTTTGTCAAAGCCAAATTGTCACATCAGTGTGTGCGATTTTTCTAAGATTGGTAGGATGAGTTCATTTATAGAATTTATCTTCCTGTTACTTTAATCACATTATGTAGGACACACACACAAAGTTATACAATCAACAGTTTTCCTCATCTTTCTTCTCAGTGGGCAGATTTCCTCATATCACACCATGGATGTATTATTAGAAATGGATGCTACACAGAGATGGCACCTGTTCAGCGCAATAAGAACTGCTCCCCTGGTGCATACACCCTAAAATGTCTAGCTTCTGGGTTTACTTCTGTAGTATGCAGCCCTCTTTGTTCTTAGCTAGAGAAAAGTTTTTCAACTTTTCATAAGTTAAAGACTCATAAATGACCTTGTTTGCAGTTCTGGGTGTCCTCTCAACAGTACAGACAACTCTTTCAGAGTGGTGGCCTACAGGGGAAATGATTTGTGGGTGGCAGGTGACTGTAAGCAAGAATGAGTAGTGGTGTCCTGTCCAGGTTGTATTGTATAGTATAACATGAAACCCAATTTAGTACTGATCATTAGGAGAGACATACAGAAACTTCCTGTATTACCTTTATTTACTAAATATTTTTAATAACTGTAGTCTGTACAGCATTTACTTTTAAATCCATATTTCATATAATGGCCTAGAATTTTCTCTTTGTCAAATATTTTTGTTGTCAAAAACCCAGTGCTTTGTACTTTTGCAAAATCTCAGTTGAGTATGTTTGGTGATTTATGTGGCCATACTTCTTTGTTCATGTCACCTGCTGGTCTTTACGAGGCTTCAGGCAGACCTGTTTGTCAGACTAGAACATGAAGTATAACTTCATGATAACTTACTAAATTACTTTTATGTTATTATTGATTCAAACAGGCTAAACATTTTATTTGTAGAATCTGACTCTGTAGGCTGTTGGATATGTTTGTAACCTCCTAAAGATCTGTCTTTGCTCAGATCAACATGAAGTGAAAGCAAAGCTTGGAGACGACGCCACTCTTCCCTGTCGAGGTCACGGAAATGCTACCATCATGGTAACAAAGTGGAGCAGACCTGAGCTGAAGTCAGATGAAGGTTACGTCTTCCTCTTCAGAGACGGCCGCTCACATGAAAACTACCAGCATGAATGTTTTCGTGGTCGAGTGGAGCTGAGAGATCCAGAGATGAAGGACGGAGACGCTTCTGTGATTCTGAAGAACGTCACCTTCAACGACACTGGAACATATGAGTGTCGGATTAGAGAGAAAAACGAGACAGGCAAAGGTACACTCAACAGCATCGTCAACATGACTGTGACAGAGCCAGGTGAGTGTGTAGAGCTCAGAGTGTCTCTTTGTCTCTCAGGTCAGCGTGTAGAGCTCAGAGCGTCTCTTTGTCTCTCAGGTCAGCGTGTAGAGCTCAGAGCGTCTCTTTGTCTCTCAGGTCAGCGTGTAGAGCTCAGAGCGTCTCTTTGTCTCTCAGGTCAGCGTGTAGAGCTCAGAGTGTCTCTTTGTCTCTCAGGTCAGCGTGTAGAGCTCAGAGCGTCTCTTTGTCTCTCAGGTCAGCGTGTAGAGCTCAGAGTGTCTCTTTGTCTCTCAGGTCAGCGTGTAGAGCTCAGAGCGTCTCTTTGTCTCTCAGGTCAGCGTGTAGAGCTCAGAGTGTCTCTTTGTCTCTCAGGTGAAGCTGCTTCCTGGTAGTTGAGCTGAGAAACATCACAGATCAGATGTTTGTGTTTTAGAAAGATGTTGCTGATGAGACTTTAGAGGAAACAGCTGCTACGAGTCATGTGATCAAAGTGCAGTAGATAATGTCTGACATTCTGTTCACCTGCTGACAGCTGATACCTCACACCTGTTTCTGCTCTGCAGGTCACACAGCTGGACACAAGGAGGGAGGAGACAAAGAGGGAAATGTGGGACTGATAGTCGGTCTGACAGTTTTTGCTGTGCTTCTTGTTGCTGTTGCTGTAACGAAGATCTTTAAAAAACGCAGCGGAAACACAGCTCACACAGGAGAAGAGGCTCACTCCCTAAACCCATCACCATCAGGCTGACAGATCCAGGTGAGTGTGTAGAGCTCAGAGTGTCTCTTTGTCTCTCTGTACCACGAAGCAGGATTTGAGTTTATCCAGGTAACTTCAGGGTTAAACCAGGGTTTTCAGAACCACTAAGGTGGTTCACTTCTTTCCGGGGTAGATCTCCATGGTAACTTCTGCTGAACGGCTAACCTGCTCCAGAGCAGGTTATGTTCCAGATTATAAATCAACTCTGTGAAAACGCCGCCTTCTGACCAATCAGCTCCCTTTTATAATGACATCACCATCTGTCGGAGATGTTTGCTGCGGTGATACGGAGACACTTTAATGCAGCCACATCATCCTACAGAGACTGACAGAAGTCGGCCTCTAAAACCTTGTAGGCTCCTTTTTGTATGTCTTTAACATTTGACAGTGAGTGAAATATTTTTCATATTTTTTATTTGCTCCTTAGTCCTTTTTACACATCCTGTCACAGCTGTTAAAATAAATGGGTTTTCTTTTTTATGTGAGGCTGAATATTATGAACACCTAGTTTGGTGGGATTATGGAAATTAAGTTTACATGAGTTTATTTTAACTGTTGGTTGCATTTGTTTCTTATATTATAGAGAGCTTTTGGTATGTTGGGAAGTTTTCAGTAAATGTGGAGATTCAGTCTTTCAACACTATTATTATTACTATTAGCCTCTTTTAAGTGAACGTTCTCACGGCTAGATTTGGAAACCCTGTGATGACTGACTGAGTTAATAATCAGCTTCATGTTACTGCTTATCCTGATAGTGGCTGTAGGTGAAGCCAGATAACAAGATAAAGGTGTCCTGAGTATGTTGAACTTACTTCGTATTAAAGGCTCCTGGTAGTTGAGCTGAGAAACATCACAGATCAGATGTTTGTGTTTTAGAAAGATGTTGCTGATGAGACTTTAGAGGAAACAGCTGCTACGAGTCATGTGATCAAAGTGCAGTAGATAATGTCTGACATTCTGTTCACCTGCTGACAGCTGATACCTCACACCTGTTTCTGCTCTGCAGGTCACACAGCTGGACACAAGGAGGGAGGAGACAAGGAGAGAGGAGGCAAGGAGGGAAATGTGGAACTGAGAGTTGGTGTGATTCTTCTTCTTCTGTGTGGTGGTGTTGTTTTTTTCAATAGAAATTATAGTTCATACCAACGTGTTGTTGCCAATGAGAGTTCACCCATCTGATGTGTTGGCTGTAGTGGTCAGTGGGACAAAAGATGAGAATTAAAATTATTCCATAAGAATGAACCTATATATATACCTCTCTTGTTGACCTCATGCAATGCAGGTCATCTCTCTAACTGTAGTAAAGACTGAATGCTTATATGGCACTATATTCAATATAGCCAGGCCCAGAGTACATCATATACAGTGTTAAAAGTACAGGGGTAATAATAATAATAATAATAATAATAATAATAATAATAATAATAATAATAATAATAATAATGTTTTGTTGTTGTTGTTCTTATTATTATTATACTACTAATAATAATAATGATGAAAACTAATAAAAACATGTGTAATAGTTAATATTGTTTTGTTTTCTATGACATGAAATCAAAATGAAACTGGTGTGAATTTAAGATGTTTTGAAAATGTTTACACACACAAACATCTCAGTCGGCTGCTTCAGTGTTTTGATATGATGTGAATGAATGTAGTTGGTATGATAAGACAAGAATGGCTCTTGGGTGCTTTTACTTTGTCAAATTAGCTTCGGAGACTTTTGATTTAGAAAAAAGTGTAGCTAATGTTTTACTGCTGAGCTATCCTGATACAGGAGGTAATGATAAACCTTCAACATATGTGTATAACTCCTTATAACTTCTGTCTTAGGGTGGCAGTGACAGAATAGTTAACTATTCTGTCAGTGAGATGTTTCTGTGCAGCTTTTTTTAAACTCAACAATGGGATAAAATAGTCCATGTTAATAGATCTGAAACAACAGAAAATTATTGAGACATTAAGTCTGACAAGACAAAGAATTTATTTAGAATACACTTTTCCTCACGCAAATCATTAAACACAACAATCCTTTACGGTGTAAGAACACAAGAAAATCAAACTAGATATCATGTAGCTGAACTAAAGCTAAAGAGTCACATTGAGTTCTTGCTGAGCTGCGTTAGTGACATAAACGTTCATGTGCGCTGACATTGTGTTTCCTGTAACAAACCACACTTCCTGCTTCAAACTGAGATGGTGGGGCAGATGATGCAAAGTCAGCTCAAACACCACCGCAATCTAAAAACCATCATTTATTTTCTCTGATTTCTCAGTGACACAGTTAGTCATGAGGTTTCAGTGACATTAATTATCGTAGTTACATCTGTAATAATAATAATGGCGCCTTTCATAACACCCAAGGTCACCTCACAAACAATATACAGATCACTGCATCTATTCTAGATGCAGAAGCTGGTCCAGCTGTGCCTCTGTTGGGCTAAGCAGGAATTCATACTGAACACAGTTAAAACAGGGGGCTGCAGTGGTGGAGTGGAAAAGATTTAAATGGACTAAAACTAAGTAAACCAGGAAAAAGACTGCATACAAATTACAGTGCAGTTCCACATTTTATGTAATAAAATGCAGTTGACCCTGATGAAGTAGACCTGCAGTATTCTGGGGTTGTTTCAAAGGTTTGGCCATACTCTGCTTCTTCAGGATATGACGGCACCAGGGCCTCTGCTAGGGTGTTTGTGTGTGTCTGCTTGCTTCTTCCTGTCCCCAGCACCACAGTTGTTGCTCTTTTGTTTGTTTAAATTAACCTGGCACTATGTTTTACCAGCCACATTTGTTAAACTTTAAATTTATTTGTTATATTCATTAAATTAAATTACTTTTACTAAATAAAAATAATTTTTCTACTAGTCCCTTAAGTGTGGTTTCCTGTATTTGTTAAGGCCTCTGAACCGGGCCACAAGAACTTTTAGTTAGTAAGTTACTCTTGGGACAGTAAGCAGACCTGATCCCAGACCAGCTGAGAGGTCTGGCCGCTTCAGAAGGGAGGAGCAGATTGGATATAAACCATTCAGTGCTTTACACACCAACAGCAGTGTCTTAAAATCATTTCTTGACCCAGGAAGCCAGTTTTAACATCTGACACTGATCTCTCTCCTGGTCTTAGTGAGGACTCCAGCAGCAGCGCTCACAATCACACCAACAGATCACCAGCTTCAGCACAAATAGTGCGTGGGTATCTCCAGAGAGGCTTTATAGAGGAGACACACCACTTGATCAAATCCTCAATATAACTCGATGGGGAAAGCACTTAACTTTAAAGATTGCGTTTGTCCCGCCCTTCCCGCTAAAAAGCCAATCGTCTACTTTTAACAGCCAAAGCGAGAAACATCTTTCACCCAATTTTGTGGTTCCACTGACGTAAGCAGCCTGTTCTCATGCTTTTGCGTCACATATACACGCTTTGGAAAAGCCGTGTCTATAGTACGCAAAACAGCGATTTTGCGTGTATAGTTTCGCCCCAGATGCGATGTGTATGAGGCGCATCCCGGCAGCGTGTGTATGTGGCGTCCCGGGTGACCGGATCGCGTGAGCAGTGCTTCCGGTCGCTAACTAGCTACGTAGCTAGCGATGTTTTTATGTAAGGAGTTGACAGCCTCCCCGAGGCATTTTCCCTAACCTCAACCATGACATTAGTTAGTGCCTAAACCTAAGTCAGTAAATATATGCATGTCGACCGGCTAGCCTCCTTTGTGCTGCAACACTATTGTAAATTGCTGCGTATCATATACCGCATAAAATACGCCATTTTGCGTACTAGAACCACGACTTTTCAAAGCGTGTATATGTGGCGCATGAGATCGCGATCGGGTTGGGCG
>JALXJV020000002.1:37910388-38040312 GCA_024633595.2 Lepomis macrochirus | reverse complement strand
TGACAAAACCTTAGTCACAGTCTTATGAGAAGCCAAAGCAATCTTGGATGACTGACCAATTACTACAGTTTCTGAGGATCCTAATTATTTGGAAACACTGACACTTGTGACACTGACACTGACCATCTACTTTGAAAAGGAAGTCAGTTTTGTCTCCAGGTTACCTTTTAAGTATATGTGTGTTTAAAATGAACAATAATGTGTAATATATAAAATATAGGGTAAGTAATTATGTTTGAGGTTGAAATTAACTTCCTGCTCATCCACTGATCCCTTCTAGCGCCAGAGAGAAATAAAGATTCCAACATCACCCAAGCAGCACAGCAGCGCTCCAATAGCTGACTCTGGCTGACACAAGAGATGCCCATAGCAACAGAAAGTAAGCCAATCAGCGTCCTCAAATCGAGGTAGCCTATTTTTTACTTTGAGTATTTTCTTTTCATGCCACTTTCTATGTTTATGTACACTGTTTATGATTTTGTACATTAATAGCCTATAATAAAATAATATTGCCATTCATCATTTCTGACCATTTAACAAAGCACTGATATCCTGCAGTTAGTGTTTAATTGTTTTAGGATGGTTACTGAAACTGGATATGACACAGCCCCACCTAAAATATTTTTCACCAGCCACCACTGAGTGTGATGAAGATTTCACCTAAACAAAAACAACGTTTAGATCAAACTATTTGTGTTTCACTTACTTCTGTTCTGATTGTTGCAGTGACACAGATGTCCTGCAGGAGTCAGTGTGAGTCCTGTTTAACATATATCTGGACTTCTGATGCAACATCAAGTGTCCCCTTTTAGTATTGAGAGTCGCATAGGAGGACAATGAGATACAGTGATGAGGAAAGAAAACGCATCAAACTCTGGTGTTAATGGTTTCCACTAACAACAGTCCTCCTGGAACATAGGCAACACAATCCAGGTGGCAGGTGACAATTCAAAATATATAATGGAATATAATGCAGCAGTCAGTAGCTTGTTTTTTTAGCTTAAGTTACTTTTCTTGGACAATGCACATTTCTATTTTTTGTATTTAAATTGCATTGTGTTTTTTTTATTGTGCAAATAAAACTTTCTCAAAGCATTTTCATTTGTTAGTGAACTTTTCTAGTTGCAAGCTATTTTTCAGAACATTTTAACTAATTATGGTTAAACATAATTAGTCCCCAGAGTCCCCTGTGTAGATGACACCTATGATGAGATATGTCATCAAAATTATCCCAAGACCACAGCGACAACTCATCCAAGAGCTGCATCCAAAGAACTGCAGGCTTCACCTGCCTCAGTTGGTTAGTGTTCATGGCTCCACCATAAGAAAGAGACTGGGTAAAAATGGGCTGCATGCCGGATCCAAGACCAACCAACCACTGCTCAGCAAAAAGAACATCAAGGCTTGTCTCAATTTTGCCAGAAAAGATCTTGATGATCCCCAAGACTTTTGGACTGACGAGACAAAAGTTGAACTTTTTGGAAGGTGTGTGTTGCATTACATCTGGCGAAAAAGTAACGGCCTTTCAGAAAAGGAACACTGTGATGGCAATTTGAGTTTTCAAAAAATAGCTCAGGCAAACACTTGTCTTTTTGTGAGTTTTATTAAAGTCTTCTGCAGAAGGACTCACAGCAACACACATACGCTGTGTACATAAATGCTGGAATGAGTGAGGAGAGCTCAGTGAGCATGTTATTTATCCAGTTATAGGCTCAATCATATCGTCCCACAGAGACATGCTGTCCCTGAAGTCTGGATAACACAGAGAACAGAGATATTTTGACTGTTACGTTTAGACAGCACAGACCCTTATCGCAATGCGTTATAACTGACGCTGTCAGTAAGGATTTTACGCTAAAGGTACCCTTCAGCTTTCATATGAAACGCCTCTGTTTCCAACATTGCAGCAACACAAGGGAGACTGACCTTGAATACATGCATACATTCAGTGACTTAGGTTTAGGCACTAACATTTCGGACGGTTGTGGTTAGGGTTAGGGTAGGGGCTTCGGGGCTGTCAACACCTTTATCACTTAACGTAGCAAGCTAGCTATCACTTCCGGTCTGAACCGGACGCCCCGAGCATGTCATACAGACGCTGCCGAAGCGTCTAATGGAGACGCACCGAGTGCGGGGTGGTGAGGTGGTGATGATGCAATGGATAAGACGCCTGCCTTCGGTGCGAGAGACACGTGTTCAATCCCCCACTGTGACCCATCAAAATTGTGTCCCTGAGCAAGACACTTAACCCCTTGTTGCTCCAGAGGCGTGAGACCTCTGACATGTATAGCAATTGTAAGTTGCTTTGGATAAAACCGTCAGCTAAATGAATAAAATGTAAATGTAAAAAACAAATACTTTGACAGTGGCAGGTGCTGAAAAACAGGCACGTGCACACATAGACATCAAAAGGGGCTTTAGAACCTGTCCTTTTTCTTCCTCAAGAGAAAGTGCCCTTTTTTCCTGGGATGCTTTTTTAAAAATTTTTTATAAATTAAAATACAGTATATCTATTCCTGTTTCCAGCAGATTCTCTGTCAAACAAATATATAGGCCTATATTTGGAAAAAAATCTAAATAGGCTATCAGGTCGGAAGATTTGTAGAGACATTGGAGTTCCGATGCTCTCTCTCTCTCTCCTCACGATCTCACTGCGCTAAACCAGAGCGCAGCACACAGACAGACAGCAGCCCCTCCAGCTAATCTCCCAGCAGTGTTTTTTCTTGGTTGTGTGGAGGTGAGTGGTGATGAACAACAGACTAAACTACCAGTGCCTCGACTTTACCTCTAATTAAACAAAAGACAATATAGGCCTATTTCTTGCTGTACGCATGACTCATGAGCAGAGCTAATGTAATAAGTTAGCTGAAGTTTAGCTAAGGCAAGTTTAGCTAAGGCAATATCTCATAGCCATACAACCTAATGTACTGATGGAGACACTACAGGTGAACACAGTAACATTTGTGTCTAATAACGTCATCACAGTCGCCACATTAATATGCAAATTATGCGTTAACTAATTAAAATGATAATTTGCACACATCACTGCAGGTGAATGGGATAAACAAAATAACAAAAGCATATCACCACAGAACTTCCCCAGTTAATAACTTACATAAAGAGTATTTTCCTTTGTAAATATGCAGATTAGCTTGTTTTGGTTAATTTAGAATAAATCTACAGATGCAAACAGACAGAGGATAGTAGGCTTAAAACCAACACAAGGTGTATTCTTGAAGTTTTATTTCATTTACTCATTAGAGTAAAAGAAAAAAGTCTCAAAATTGACCACTCCATGATAAAGTGCCTCAAAGAGCTCCTCATCTAATAACTATCCATTTATTAGTTGTATGATAGATCTTTATATGACACCACAGCCCTCCCTCAAATGTGAAAGTCCATGTCACCATCAGTAATTTTGTGTGTGTGTGTATGTGCATGGTAAATGTAATATAATAACAATAACAAAGTATTTAATCAATACATTAATGTATTCAGGCAATTCAGTATTCTGTTGCTTGGCTGTGTGAAGCTGAAGGTTATCTCTACTCATTTGGCTTCTTGCTTGTGAAACAAAAAGTAAAAGTATTTAAATACCATTTATTTTAATTATGCTTGCAGCCCAATGCCACAGTTTAGTGTGAAGATTTATGTGAAGTGTTATGTATTCCAATAACACCAAAATAATTGAAACGATCTATTGCCTTGTGAAAAATAAACAAATTATTAATGAAACTATGTCATTTACTCTAAATATATACTTGAAACTAGTAGCACAGAAAACATGCACATTGTGGCATAGTTTGCTTTGCTGTCTCCCGCTCCTGTAATAAACCTAGAATACATGTAAGAAGACTGTAAAATGTAAAAATGTTGTTGAGTTAATATATTTCTCTTAAAAAAATGCCCTTTTTTTCACTTGAGCCCCTGCCCACCAAAATGTCTGTGCACGTCCCTGCTGAAAAAGATCTCAGTTATGACAGCAGTGGTTACTCACATAATCACTTTCTCTTAAGTGATTAATTAGGATTTATTATGAGCTTACAGCTTACAGCTTTTTCTAAGAAATGTTGTTAAAGATATTCAAGAGTCTGTCACCGCTTGACACACATCCAAAAGCAAAACACACCATTAAGTACACTGAAACAATACAACAATGGAGGAGATACTGCTGGATATTCAGCAGTTCATTAGAACTTAACATGACTTATAACTCTGTTTCAACACATTCGCTTTCTAACATCAATCAAACCTGTGTGGTGGCGATAACTGCTTAAACAATTACCATCAAATAAAACCAATATCACATCAGAGCACATAAGCCCCGTCCCTGTGAGTGTATCCCCCTCTCAGTGCTGCCGAGCTCTGCTCTGCACTTTTCTTTACTATATTGATTAAATTATGTTGCATGTTTAAAGTGCACTAAGCATGACACTGCACTTCCTTGGGTCTGCAGCAACACAGGTCTGCAGCAACAACTCTGCTGACATCTGGTGGTTAAAAACAAACTCACACATTCAGAGAACCAACCTGATTTCCTGTTAATAAGCTTTATTTAACTACTCAGGTAACTTTTAGTAACAGGTGCACTGGATTTAAAAATCTCTTGAATTGTGTTATTTAATGTGTTTTCAGTTACACAGTGGGATTTTTCTATTTTGTTCAAACATGTTTGTTCTTACATATTCTAAATATCTGAACATGAGAAGCTTCACACAGGTTCTGTTTACTGCCAGCAGTGCTCAGATATATTTGATCAGAGAAACATGTCAGTAAGAATTAAAAGTAAAAGTACTTGTAACCATAAAAGGCTGTTTTCCGAGTTTGAAGCTAGACTTGATGTGTTTTACTTTGTGTCATTATGAATGTGAAATCTATAAATATGGTGGAGTAAAGTAAGCCTACAAAGTCCTTCAAAGTAATTTAAGTTTCCAAGGGGTGGGTAGGTTGTTAACTCTCTAAATTGTGAGTATGGTAGGTCTACTCATTGATCACAAATAGCAATACTGTGTTAAGCAGTAACAATTTAAATTCGCATTTACTACTGTAATAAAGTCTGTGTTGTAAGTGATGGGTGCTTGAGCACCTGCCCCTTTGCCCATTGATGCCCAAAGTGCTCTTTTGTCAAAGCATGACAGCAAAACAACTATATAAACTCAACAGTATCTCTCTGGATACATGAATACATCTAAATATGTCAGTGTAAGTGTAAAATATATAATACTCATACTGACATCAGAAGGCAGAGTGATGTCATAGATTTCAGGAACGGGTATTTTCTTTAGACATGTAATCAATCAAATTACAAATACACCTCAGACTCACAATGCAACAAAATCATGATCACAATATTGCTACCGTAGATAAACAAGCAAGGAACACACACACATTAACACCTCTATCTATAGATTGGTTTGTTGTACTCTTACTCCTGCCTTGACCACCATCATTCTTTCTCCCATTACTGTTTCCTTCTCAGATTATTTACCAAATGTTTTGAATGTGGTATCTTATTTCCTCTGCCTGTACCTCTTGGTGAGCAGCAGTCTCTGTGAGCATCTCCGTCTTACTTTCTAACAGCAGCCAGCGTTGACAGCAGCTGCAGCTCCACGGCAGGTCAGCCACAGTGAGCCATTTCAAACACCGTTAGCGATCTTTACATCTTGTCATGGTCACATAACAACTGGCTAATCAGCTAATATATCTCTTCTGTTTGTTTTAAAATCCCAGATCACTCTCAGGTCACCTCCAGCGTTATCAGCAGCAATATAACCTAGAAAACCCCTCAACAGCAACTCCTCCCTGTAAGTGATATCAGCCCAAAATGTTTTAAGGCAAGAGGTTAGTATTCCCTATAATCTCACCAAAAACTCTGCATCAGAAATTGTATCACACAATTATTAATGATCATGTCCAACACAGAGTTTACCAAAACAGCTATTCTTTATTATTTATTTTATCAGAGAAAGAAAAGACTTAAGGTTTGGACAATTTGAGACACTTCAGTTTTTAATCTCAGAGTTTTTAATAGGTGCAAAGAAAATATTCTTTGACTTTTAAACATAAAATTAATGTTTCTTTTCAAAACAGTGTCACAGCATTTGCTGCTGTATCAATATAGAAGCATCTGTATCTATAAATGTATCACCAAGGAATACTTTATAGGATATTGCCATCTCCATTCTCTAACTCTGTTCACTACTCCTCCTTCCATATAATCACAGTTACTGTATAATATCTGTATATTGTAACTACACTGTGAATATTGTAATATAAAGCTTAACATCTGAATAACATCACTATATTTCCCAGCTTCTGGTTAGATGCTAACTGGACTTCATTAGATTTATATAATAAAGTTTAACATAATATTTTACGGAGAAGATGTCTGAAGAAGTCTGCTTTTCCAGGTGATTTACGGAATGTCATTATGGACAGATAGCTTCACTTAGCTGCTAACTATCCTACTGCTAACAGTAGCTGCCGCAAGCTAGTAAGCTCAGTTAGTTGTGCAGCAAATAGGTCCGATTCTAGAGTAGAGTTTGACGATCCAGGCAACATGAACTACACTACATTACATGACATTTTGCAGACGCTTTTATGACTTACATGTCAGAGGTCGAACGCCTAGTGTCTTGTTCAGTGACACATTGGTGGATGTATGACAGTGGGAAATCAGTCTGTGACGATGCTGAAGGCATGACCTGCTTTACATAGCCTCTGACTGGTTTGGCTGGACGATGACGTTGATGTAAGACTAGTGTTTTGGCTAAAATGTACAATATCACAAACATTAGCCGTTAACTTTAGCGTATCATGAAGACTACCATTATGCTAACGTGTAAGATTTCAGTAACATTAGCTGCTAACTTTAGCGATCATAAGACCAACATTCAGCTAGGATATAAAATATCAGTAACATTAGCAGCTAATATTAGTCATAATAAAAGATAAATGGCAAACAAAATATCAGTAACATTAGCTGCTAACATTAGTCATAATAAAAGATAAGTGGTAACATTAGCTGCTACGTTTAGTAATCATAAGGTCTAGCATTGAGCTAACATGTAAAATATCAGTAACATTAGCTGCTACATTTAGTGATCAAATAGACTGGCATTCTGCCAAGATGTCAAATATCAGTACCATCAGCTGCTAACTTTAGCGTATCATAAGACCAACATTCAGCTTAATATGTAAATATCAGTAACATTAGCTGCTAAAACATAAAATAGTATTAACATTAGCTGCTAACTTAAGCTGTTGACTTCAGCGTATCATAAAGGCAAGCATTGTGCCAACATGTAAGATATCAATAACATTAGCTGCTAACTTTAGTGATCATAAAGATTAGCATTGTCTTCACATGTAAAATATCAGTAACATTAGCTGCTACGTTAAGTAATCAAAAAGACTGGCATTGTTCCAAGATGTCAAATATCAGTAACATTAGCTTCTAACTTAAGCGATCATAAAGACTAGCATTTTGCTAATATGTAAAACATCAGTAACAGTAGCTGCTAACTTTGGCGATCATAAAGATTAGCATTGTGCCAACATGTAAAACATCAGTAACAGTAGCTGCTAACATTAGCCTTAATATATAAACGGCTAACGTAAAAAATAGAAGTAATATTAGCTGCTAATTTTAGACATAAAGACAAATGCAGTATCCACGTGCTCGTGAGATGGTTCCATGTCCTGAGTTGTGAATTCATTCTTCCTACATTGGTGTCTTCATGTGCTTTTAAGTCTGAATATTAGTAACATTAGCTGCTAACTTTAGCGATCATAAGACCAACATTCAGCAAACATGTAAATATCAGTAACATTAGCTGCTAACTTTTGCGATCATAACACCAACATTCAGCTAAGATGTAAAATATCAGTAATTTTACATTAGCTGCTATCATTACTCATAATAGAAGACAAGTGGCTAACATAAAAAATTGTAATATTATCTGCTAAATTTAGCGATCATAAAGACTAGCATTGTGCTAACATGTAAAATATCAGTAACATTAGCTCCTGAGATTAGTCATAATATAAGTGGTAACAAAATAGTAGTAACATTAGCTGCTAACTTTAGCAATCATAAAGACTAGTTTTGTGGCAACATGTAAATATTAGTAACATTAGCTGCTAACATTAACCATAAAAGATAAACGGCTAACATATAAAATAGAAGTAATATTAGCTGCTAATTTTAGTCATAAAGACAAATGCAGTATTCACGTGCTTCGTGAGATGGTCCCATGTCCTGAGTTGTGAATTCATCCTTCCCTACGCTAGGTGTCTTCATGTGCTTTTAAGTCTGAATGTGGAAACAACATGGAGTTTACCGCGAAAGATGGGTTGGACTTCTGAAACCATTTTAAGCTCTCTTTAAAAGTGATTTTTGTCCCAGAGCTGTTACGGCACCAGCATAGTACCTGAAAACCACTAGTTATAAAGACTAGTGTTTAGCTAACATGTACAATATCACAAACATTAGCGATCATGAAGACTACCATTTTGCTAACATGTAATATTTCAGTAACATTAGCTACTAACTTTAGCGATCATAAGACAAACATTCAGCTAATATGTCAAATATCAGTAACATTAGCTGCTAACATTAATCATGATAAAAGATAAATGGCAAACAAAATATCAGTAACATTAGCTGCTAACATTAGTCATAATAAAAGATAAGTGGTAACATATAAAATAGTAGTAACATTAGCTGCTACGTTTAGTAATCATAAAGACTAGCATTGTGCTAACATGTAAAATATCAGTAACATTAGCTGCTAACATTAGTCATAATATAAGTGGTAAAATAAAATAGTAGTAACATTAGCTGCTAACCTTAGCAATCATAAAGACTAGTTTTGTGGCAACATGTAAATATTAGTAACATTAGCTGCTAACATTAGTCATAATAAAAGATAAGTGGCTAACATGAAATAGCAGTAACATTAGCTGCTAATTTTAGTCAAAGATAAATGCAGTATTCACGTGCTCGTGGATGGTCCCACGTCCTGAGTTGTGAATTCATTCTTCCTACGTTGGATGTCTTCATGTGCTTTTAAGTCTGAATGTGGAAACAACATGAAGTTTACCGCAAAGATTGGTTGGACTTCTGAAACCATTTTAAGCTTTCTCTTTAAAAGTGATTTTTGTCCCAGAGCTGTTACAGCACCAGCATAGTACCTGAAAACCACTAGTTATAAAGACTAGTGTTTAGCTAACATGTACAATATCACAAACATTAGCTGTTAACTTTAGCGATCATGCAGACTACCATTTTGCTAACATGTAAGATTTCAGTAACATTAGCTGCTAACTTTAGCGATCATGAGACAAACATTTAGCTAAGATGTAAAATATCAGTAACATTAGCTGCTACATTTAGTGATCAAATAGACTGGCATTCTGCCAAGATGTCAAATATCAGTACCATTAGCTGCTAACTTTAGCGATCATAAGACCAACATTCAGCGAACATGTAAATATCAGTAACATTAGCTGCTAACACAAATCATAATAAAAGATAAGTGGTAACATAAAATAGTATTAACATTAGCTGCTAACTTAAGCTGCTGACTTTAGCGATCATAAAGGCAAGCATTGTGCCAACATGTAAGATATCAATAACATTAGCTGCTAACTTTAGTGATCATAAATATTAGCATTGTGTTCACATGTAAAATATCAGTAACATTAGCTGCTACGTTTAGTAATCAAAAAGACTAGCATTGTTCCAAGATGTCAAATATCAGTAACATTAGCTGCTAACTTTGGCGATCATAAAGATTAGCATTGTGCCAACATGTAAAACATCAGTAACAGTAGCTGCTAACATTAGCCATAAAAGATAAACAGCTAACATATAAAATAGAAGTAATATTAGCTGCTAATTTTAGTCATAAAGACAAATGCAGTATTCACGTGCTCGTGAGATGGTCCCATGTCCTGAGTTGTGAATTCATTCTTCCTACGTTGGTGTCTTCATGTGCTTTTAAGTCTGAATGTGGAAACATCGTGGAGTTTACTGCAAAGATGGGTTGGACTTCTGAAACCATGTTAAGCTTTCTCTTTAAAAGTGATTTTTGTCCCAGAGCTGTTACGGCACCAGCATAGTACCTGAAAACCACTAGTTATAAAGACTAGTGTTTAGCTAACATGTACAATATCACAAACATTAGCTGTTAACTTTTAGCTGATCATGAAGACTACCATTTCGCTAACATGTAAGATTTCAGTAACATTAGCTGCTAACTTTAACGCATCATAAGACAAACATTTAGCTAAGATGTAAAATATCAGTAACATTAGCTGCTACATTTAGTGATCAAATAGACTGGCATTCTGCCAAGATGTCAAATATCAGTTACATTAGCTGCTAACTTTAGCGATGATAAGACCAACATTCAGCGAACATGTAAATATCATTAACATTAGCTCCTAAAATAAGTCATAATAAAAGATAAGTGGTAATATGAAATACCATTAACATTAGCTGCTAACTTAAGCTGCTGACTTTAGCGATCATAAAGGCAAGCATTGTGCCAACATGTAAGATATCAATAACATTAGCTGCTAGCTTTAGTGATCATAAAGATTAGCATTGTCTTCACATGTAAAATATCAGTAATATTAGCTGCTACGCTTAGTAATCAAATAGACTGGCATTGTTCCAAGATGTCAAATATCAGTAACATTAGCTTCTAACTTAAGCTTATCATAAAGACTAGCATTTTGCTAATATGTAAAACATCAGTAACATTAGCTGCTAACTTTGGCGCATCATAAAGATTAGCATTGTGCCAACATGTAAAACATCAGTAACAGTAGCTGCTAACATTAGCCATAATAGATAAACGGCTAACATAAAAAATAGAAGTAATATTAGCTGCTAATTTTAGTCATAAAGACAAATGCAGTATTCACGCGTTCGTTAGATGGTCCCATGTCCTGAGTTGTGAATTCATTCTTCCTACATTGGTGTCTTCATGTGCTTTTAAGTCTGAATATTAGTAACATTAGCTGCTAACTTTAGCTCATCATAAGACCAACATTCAGCAAACATGTAAATATCATTAACATTAGCTGCTAAAATATGTCATAATAAAAGATAAGTGGTAATATGAAATACCATTAACATTAGCTGCTAACTTAAGCTGCTGACTTTAGCGTATCATAAAGGCAAGCATTGTGCCAACATGTAAGATATCAATAACATTAGCTGCTAACTTTATGCATCATAAGACCAACATTCAGCTAAGATGTAAAATATCAGTAACATTAGCTGCTATCATTACTCATAATAGAAGACAAGTGGCTAACATAAAAAATTGTAATATTATCTGCTAAATTTAGCGATCATAAAGACTAGCATTGTGCTAACATGTAAAATATCAGTAACATTAGCTCCTGAGATTAGTCATAATATAAGTGGTAACAAAATAGTAGTAACAGTAGCTGCTAACATTAACCATAAAAGATAAACGGCTAACATATAAAATAGAAGTAATATTAGCTGCTAATTTTAGTCATAAAGACAAATGCAGTATTCACGTGCTCGTGAGATGGTCCCATGTCCTGAGTTGTGAATTCATCCTTCCTACGTTGGTGTCTTCATGTGCTTTTAAGTCTGAATGTGGAAACAACATGGAGTTTACCGCAAAGATGGGTTGGACTTCTGAAACCATTTTAAGCTCTCTTTAAAAGTGATTTTTGTCCCAGAGCTGTTACGGCACCAGCATAGTACCTGAAAACCACTAGTTATAAAGACTAGTGTTTAGCTAACATGTACAATATCACAAACATTAGCTGTTAACTTTAGTGATTATGAAGACTACCATTTTGCTAACATGTAATATTTCAGTAACATTAGCTACTAACTTTAGCGATCATAAGACAAACATTCAGCTAATATGTCAAATATCAGTAACATTAGCTGCTACATTTAGTGATCAAATAGACTGGCATTCTGCCAAGATGTCAAATATCAGTACCATTAGCTGCTAACTTTAGCGATCATAAGACCAACATTCAGCGAACATGTAAATATCAGTAACATTAGCTGCTAACACAAATCATAATAAAAGATAAGTGGTAACATGAAATACCATTAACATTAGCTGCTAACTTAAGCTGCTGACTTTAGCGATCATAAAGGCAAGCATTGTGCCAACATGTAAGATATCAATAACATTAGCTGCTAACTTTAGTGATCATAAAGATTACCATTGTGTTCACATGTAAAATATCAGTAACATTAGCTGCTATGTTTAGCAATCAAAAAGACTGGCATTGTTCCAAGATGTCAAATATCAGTAACATTAGCTTCTAACTTAAGCGATCATAAAGACTAGCATTTTGCTAATATGTAAAACATCAGTAACATTAGCTGCTAACTTTGGCGATCATAAAGATTAGCATTGTGCTAACATGTAAAATATCAGTAACATTAGCTTCTTACTTAAACGATCGTATAGCATTTTGCTAATATGTAAAACATTAGTAACATTAGCTGCTAACTTTAGCAATCATAAAGATTAGCATTGCGCCAACATGTAAAACATCAGTAACTGTAGCTGCTAACATTAGCCATAAAAGATAAACGGCTAACAAATAAAATAGAAGTAACATTAGCTGCTAATTTTAGTCAAAGACAAATGCACTATTCACATGCTCGTGAGATGGTCCCATGTCCTGAGTTGTGAATACATTCTTCCTACGTTGGTGTCTTCATGTGCTTTTATGTCTGAATGTGGAAACAACATGGAGATTACTGCAAAGATATGTTAGACTGTCATTGTCATCTGAAACCGTTTCAAGCTTTCTCTTTCAAAGTGATTTTTGTACCAGAGTTGTTACTGCACCAGCATATTACCTAAAAACCACTAGTTATAAAGACTAGTGTTTAGCTAACATGTGAAATATCGCACCCATTAGCTGCTAACTTTAGCGATCATAAAGACTAGCATTCAACTAACATGACAAATACTACTATCATGTTGATCCGTTATTGTTGGGTAAGTGCTTGTCAAACGATGATTAACATTTAGAAATGTTGTCCTTTCTGGGTACAAATGCACAAGAAGGAATTTTTGAAATCAAAAGTTCACCGTTCACATGTTGCTGTCATGTGTAAAGCATCAGCATATTGTCATTTTCCAGAGCTGATGTTGGGGTTTTCTCTAAGTGACAACATGCTACTACATTATAGTTTAGTGCTATTGTTTTTCTCTGAACTTTCCTGTGACACACAATTTAAACATTAAGTAAATATTCTTAAAAGTAATGCTCAAACTCCAAGTAACACACTGTTGAGTAGAGGAACATTCATTTGAGCATTTCTCAAAAAATCCTTCCTATTTAGAAATGTCATGTTTCCCTTTTCAGTTAATGGATTTAGCTGTCTTCTATATCAGGTTTAAAGAAACTAAATCAAATGTAATTTCATCCAATTCTCTGACATCTAGGTCATAATATGTTGTATTGTGAGGACTAAACACGTACCTTAACAGCAAAATAGGTCAATTGTTAAGTGTCCATCATTACCCCTAAGATCAGACAAGCTCCCTCTTACATCCAGGATCTGTTGCATGCACACATTACTGGTCGCTCTGTGAGGTCTTCTGGCCAAGACCTTTTAACTGTTCCCAGAACACGTTATAAAACAATAGGTGATCGTGCTTTCTGTGTGGTGGCTCCAAGGCTCTGGAACACTCTCCCTTTAGCCTTGAGAGCCTTGGATTCTGTGGAAACTTTTAGAAAACATCTTCAGACACATCTTTTTAGACAAGCTTTTAATTAGCCATATAGTTTGTATTTTAAGTATTGTTATTTTATTTTATTCATTTTTTTTTTACTGTGAAGCACTCTGTGACCCCTCTTGTCTGTGAAGGGTGTCATATAAATAAAGATTACTTACATAAAAGACAAGCGCAAAGTACAACACAAAACTTGTGGAAAGTATTAGTGACATTTGACCATCTCTGTAAATATGGCAATCCTGCACGCCACAGCCACATGTTTGAGTAGATGAAAACCCAAGTCAATAATCATGGGGTGCGTTTTCCAGCTACAGGCTTACCGGACCTTCAAGTCACATGACTCTGAAATGTTAGTAGTTTTCTTAGGTTTAGGAAAAGATGGTCGTTTGGATAAAAATATGTACATTATGTAAGTCACATGCCTCAAGTCATCTATAAAATGTTAAGTTAAAACATATAAACTTTGACTTCAACTCATCCTTCATCGACCTATATGGGCGCAGACAAAACTGGACATTGCTGAGAGAAAAGAAAGCGGGGGAGGTTGAACTACCTGGTGAGTTCCTGATGTGTATGTAACTTTATACCTGCTATTGTTGTACTTTACTGGGACCAAGTTAGCATAGCATAGCCCTGATCGAACCGAACTCCATTCAGAAAACAAACATTTTAGAAGTTGTTGTCCTGCTGTCTTGCCGACAGACCTGACAAAGCACGGATTCATATGTTTAACCAAACTGCATCATGTTGTAGTTATTTTGGCATAACTTTGATCTGTTTCTTGTTAATTTATCACAGCAAAATGTTTACTTTGGTTTCATACAGTTGTAGTAATGGCGAGTAGTGTTTATTCATGTTATCGCGTTAAAATCTCCTTCTCGCGTTGTGTGAACACTTGCAGCAAATGTACTCACGCGAGGAAAAAATTTGCTTTTGGTCTAAATGCCGAATAACCTTTTTTTTTTTTTTACTCTGTGTGCTTGTGTGTGCCAGTTTTCCATCACTACTTTGTGTTTATTCAATACCTTAGTTACCTTTAAAAAGGACCTTTGTTGCTTGATTCCATTTTGGGACTTGTTTCCTGTTTGTTGTGCATTTAAAGACACTGTTCTGCCCTGGAACAAATTATTATTTGTACTTACCTCCTCCCCTTGGGCTTCAATCTGAGGTTCAGTAACATGGATGTCGAGTAATTTTAGGCCTTCTGTGTCATACCACCACAGCAGTCGGGTCATCAGTCTGTAATCCTGCATGCCACAGCCACATGTATATGCAGATGAAAAGCCAAGTCAATAACCATGGGTGCGCTTCCGAACAACCATGTTAAGGTAGCATTGAACTATACTTGTACAATGCATTATTAAACTAACAAACATCTGAAGTGCGACCGTTTCCCAAAACTGTCGTACCCTGTGTGTACCACCATGGTTGGGACTAACTTAGTATGAACCAACATAGTTTGTCTGACTTTCACAGCAGGAAACTCAAAACATTGCCAGATTCTGCCTAATTATGTCAGTTGTGAGTGATATTAACTTATTATTTAGGCTTTTCATATTATAGCCATACTGACAATAACAAGAAAATTAACAATAGTATTAATGAACACAATAATATTTAACCTAATGGTTTTATTTAGCCTATAAATACAGGCTATAACTTAGAAGAAAAAAATAAGAACTTTTAGCAATTACAAGATATTTAGTAAAATATCTTATGATTCCCTTGGCTGCAAATGCTATCAAGAAAAATAGCTCAGTGCAGTAAGTGGCTGAGCATGTGAATGTGCTCTATAGAGACAGACACGGGTTTGAATCCCGCAAGTTCTCTATTTATTGTTGTTATAAAAAAGCTCTCAGGGATTTATTCATTACAGTACTTTAATGAATCTTATGCTGTCCCTTTTTAAATTTAGGTTTGTAATGAAGAATAGAGAACACCCATGGTCCTCAGATCTATCTCAATCTGCAAACAAAAAAAAACACCTGCTGTTTTCAGACGGTCTACACTAAGTACTAAATTCCCAGAGCAGGCTGTGCTATTCAAGAGCTACTTGATCCAACTACTGAAGGGCTTGATTAATAATTACCATGTTTATAAACTTAAATTATTGATCTGATGTGAATTTAACGTGAAAAGGGCTACATGTAGTTTTTCAATGAAGTTACTTATTATTAAATCACTTTTTTACATCCTTTTTGTCAATGGGCTGTAGCTTCATTTAGAAAAGCACACTTCAGTTAAAGTGTGCAATACACTAGTTTAGAATACATTTTGCGCATAACAATGCAATTAAAAATAATTGAGCCCTTACGTCTTTACACTTAGTGTAGAATAACATGGAAATATCCAAGTGAAGTACAAGTTCCTCAACATTATACTTGTAGGCCTATAATTTATGAAAATCCTTATTCCTGTAAAGCTGAAACACTCATAAGGCAAGACAAAATATTTGATCATTTAGTTTGATCGGATTCTCGTTCCTACTGCCTCCTACAGAGACTGCGGAGAAGCTTTAGCTGTAAAATAACTCCTCAATCAGCTCACTGAAGATTGATCTTTTCTCATCCAAGCAGTCAGCGATCCTGTTTGAACTGAAGCTGGAGAAGCATCCTGCGACTGCTGGTAATCTGTGAGCATATGAATCAATCCGCATCACTCGTCTCTGTGAAAACAGTCGCCGCGCTTCACCGTTGGGACGTCTTTTCATGTGACACATGAATCCGAAAGTCATACGTCATTCTCCCAGCTTGCGCAGACGCACTGTCATGCCTCGTTAAGTCAGAGCGTCAAACCAATAAACAACCAATTTATCATGTCATTTACTTAATTTCACAGTTTGCAACATGCATTTTACTGACGGTTGCTACCATGGCAACCTGTCAATCAGGATAGAGGCGACTTGCATCCACTGCTCTGTGTACATTTGTTTTTTTATTATTAAATGGCGATCAGCAGGAGAGAGAGCACATCATGTCTGAGTCCGTTAGTTTTGTTTTAATAGTACATTATTTTAACTTTATTATTTTAGCTGTGATTACATTTTAGCTTAGTTTTTTTATATCCAGGACATATTTAATAACTGATTAAAACATGTTAACAGTATAACATAACTTATAAGTCTAAGGTTTTGTTGTAAAAGTGATTAAAAAAAACTTGGAACCAGCCAGTAAGTTTCAAACAGCCTGGTCCAATGGTCCGTTGCTAAAAATTGAAACGCTGAGCTCTGAAACCGTGTGAATACTCAGTTCTGCAGAAACCAGGGATGTGTTTCCAAACAGGATTAGGAAGGGAATTGTCCATGTAAAAAAAGGGAAAAGTCCAAAATAAAAAAAGATATAGTCCTAAGTGTGGGGTTTCGCAAGTTGTGCTGGTTTTGTGCAGTTTATGCTGTTTGTCCTACCGATGTGGCAGGTGAGGGGTAAGACCAGTAGTCCTTAGTTCAGTTCCTCACTTCAAGGGTCTACAATCCAGGAATCTTCAGGTCTCATCTGGGTTGGCTCGCCATCAGATTTAACTAAGGAAAAAAAAACCTGGCCTGCAGTCATCGACACGGCCAGAATAGTTCATTAGTCACTAGCCTCTTCAGATGCGTTTCTCGAGTGAGTTTCTTAAGTGTTCATTCCTTTAACTGTAACCAAAATATACACATATAACAACATTTTTAAATGTTCCTTTTGCATCAAATTAATTAATCAGTAAAATAAAGTTTTAACCTAACACTGCTTTCATGTTTTTAATTTTTTTAAAAAACGTTGCAGAAATTAAAATCACGCAGTGCAACTGCAACAGATTCAACATGAACAATGAAATAAAATGTCTGACAAAAGATAACTTAAGTTAACAATTGTATGCAATTGTAACAGTAAATCTTAAATATCGATAGATATTTTTAAAACACTTTTTCTGTCCACACAACCAAGGTCCAAATGACAAAACACTGACATTTTGATTAAAAACAGGAGTATTCATCAACATTGCTGTCACCAAAAGCTCTCATGCTTGAGAACGGACCCTCCCACAGTGATGGGGGCCATCAATCGATCAGGCTTGAGCAGACCTTTAATTTGGTACCCTACATGTCTATATATCTACAACGGATCGGCCACAAAATGGCTAAAAAACATTGTCTGTTCTCAAGCGGCATGTTTACTCTGCAGAAAAAGACAGCAGGCAGGCAGCTATGTTGCGCATTAATCAAGATGGCGCCGCTTAGAGTCGGAGCCACAACATCGGCGGGTTTCAGAGTTAAACCGCGGGAAAAAAAAAAAATCGGTAATTTCGCCCATCAGTAATTTTGTCCCCCGGTACTGTGGGCGTCTGTTTTCCACACTTAATCCTTGACATTTCTATACTGTTTCAGTTGAGATGTCAAACAGATTAACTTTAGTTGAGGTCTACAACAGTAGGCTAATTTCACTCAGTGCTAACGCTTTATTAGCTCTAGGCCCATGCACTTGAACCTGCTAGCTTAGCACTAGCTTAGCCTAGCATCTCCTGACGCAACATTCAATTATCTTTTTTACCGCGACTCACCGTTTCAGGGATTCCTCTCTGTCATCCGGCAGGTTTCCGTGAACAGGGCCTCACACACGCACACACCTACGGTGTTAAAACAAAGTACAGACTGTTGTTACTCTCATTTCACAACTTACTAAAGTTATTTTACTGTTTTATCTGAGCTACTTTCAGAAGCAGCTCCTCTCCCCACAGTGTCACCCAGCGTCTGACCGGCGCGTGCAGCCTAGCCTGCTACGGTGCTGTAAACATGCGCTCTGATTGGCTAAGGCACTTCCGTGCGGTTAACTCTTTGTGACCTGGGGCCTTTCTGAAACTAGAGCTGGGTCTCAATTCGAGCTCTTACATACTTATACTTACTGTTTTGAGTGCATAAGCGCGTCCACGCTGAGAAATACGGCAAAATGCAGCATTGAGAGTATCCGGACGGTGAACTTTTTTTTTATTTTATTTTTTTATTGAGAAGATACATTACATTTTAAGTGCATATAAAACATGACATTAATACTTCTCAGTTTGTTAACAAGGCACACGGATAGCAAATTAACTTAATGTAAATATAGAGGAATGGAAAATAAATAGATATAGATAACTAGAGGTAAATAAAGATAAAGGAAAGATGAAGAAAAAAGAAAGGTTGCTAGGGGTCATGTTGTTCAGAATCAAGTCAGTCTTATTGTCCTTCATGGTAACACCAAATACAACATTTTCTCTAGTGAGAGGAGCAGGTAGTTGGGTTTTGGTTGAGAGAAAGTCTTGTAGATCCTCCCAAAGGCTTCACAGTACATACATTGGAAAAACAGGTGATCCGTTGTTTCTATTTCAGTTTCACAAAAGGTACAGTTAGTCTGATCCACGCCAAATCTCAATCTTAGCAGCTCGTTGGATGGATATATATTGCTTATAATCTTAAAATGGACTTCTTTTGTCTTGGGGCTTATAGGGTATTTAATATAGTTAGATCTGAATTTCCTAATGTCTGATTCAGAGAACAGCTGGAGTATGGAGTTCCTGTTGGACCGTATTGGGAAGAGTATATTATTAAGGTGAGTACGAATTAATTTGTTTGAGAACCCCTCATCCAGGAAGTTTCGACCATTTAGTTGGAGTGTGGGTAGAGATAATATAGCAGTTTGTATTTCCATGTTTTGGACTAATCCTTTAACTGACGGGGGAATTGCTTTTATTACTTTGTTAAATTGAGCACGTGTGCAGGTTATGCTGTATTTCAAGCAGAAGTTATCATAAGTTAGCCAAGATCCCTGGTCATCAATTAAATGGGCTACTGACCAGATATTTTTGTCCATCCAATGCTGTAAGTAAAGAGATTTGCGGTTACAAAGCACATATCTGTTGTTCCAGATGGGAGTTTGATGTGGGGTGAAATTGTGCGTGTATATGAGTTTCCAGTACAATAGTGCCTGTTTGTGAAATGAAGATAGTTTGATAGGAAGTTTTTCAATCTGAAAATCACATTTAAGGACAAAATCAATGCCCCCCATTTTTTTAAAGAGACCTCTGGGGAGATAATGACATATACAATTATTGTTCAACAAGAAGGATTTTAGCCATTTTAATTTTAACATAGCATTTATGCATTCAAAATCAATAGCCTTTAAACCACCTTCTTCATAATCTTTGACGGTTTCTGATTTTTTAATATAATGTACCCGATTTTTCCAAATGAAATTAAAGTTCAGTTGATTGATAGCCCTAATGAATTTATCAGGTATGGCCATTGAGTATGCAGGGTAAATGCATCTAGCTAGGGACTCCATCTTAGTTAAGTATGTTCTTCCAAAGACTGTCAGGTCCCTTTGTAACCACATGTTTAGCTTAGACCTGCACGTGTGGATTTTGTTCTGTATATTTAAGGATTCACTGGATTTAACGTCCTTTGTTATATGAATGCCAAGATACTTCACAGAGGTTTTGACAGAAATATTGTAAGCACTTATGAGGTTGCATTCATGAATGGCCATTAATTCACATTTGTTCTGGTTAAGTGTTAAGCCTGAGGCTTTAGAGAACTCATCGATTAAATTAAAGATTTTTGGGAGTTGTTCTAAATTTTTTACAAAGATTGTGGTATCATCAGCTAGTTGGCTTATGACTATCTGCTCATCCAGGTTTAGCAACATCAGAGTTTTTTATATTGATCGCTAACATTTCTGCTGCTAAAATGAATAGGAATGGGGACATGTTACATCCTTGCTTGACTCCCCTGTTGATGGTAAAACGGGGAGACGTACCCTGTGGGAGTGCCACTGAGCTAGTTGTGTCCTTATAGAAAGACTCTATTATATTGCAGAACTTTGGTCCAAATCCGTACAAACGTAATACTTCAAATAGGAATTGATGTTCTAACATGTCAAATGCCCCGGACGGTGAACTTGTAACGGCTAAAATGTTGAGTGTGCAACCGCCATTTTAGCGACGTAACGGAAGGGGGCGGGGCCAACAACAGGGGAGAAGCGGGAAGCAACGGAGAGAGAGAGGCAGGATAACACAACTTCGTACACTATTTCATCAGTAACTTTACTTCTGAGACGTTTTGAGGTGAGAAATTAAATGTGTACATGTCGAATAATGACAATTTTACGACAAGTGATGGCGGATTAAATATGTGGTGGAACGTTTTTGGAGTTGAGGAGCTCCACAAGTGTCGGGGGGAGTGGAGCTCCTTCCAACCCGTGGGAAGAGCTAGCGAGGCCGGTCAGCTGTCTGCACAGGGAGCCCTCTGCTCCGTGAGTCACACAGACCGCTGCAGCAACAGTGGCAGAGGACAACACAGCTGGAAGATAGTTTAAATGTTCGTACTACTGTTTTTCTGTCATCGCATTTGGGCAGTTTAAATTTAATGAAGAGACATCTGGCTCGTGATGTACAGAAAATTCTTGACTTGTGAAATTTAAATAAATGTTATTTTGGAGCTCTGCAGGCAGCTTCTGCAGGAGGAGCACCTCAAAACAGCTACCGTTTTCAAAGGCACCCCAAAGAAATATTAATAAATATTATTAAAGTTATTAAAAGAACTTTTCAAATATGTGATTTTCTGTCTCAGACTGAATGAAGGGGGAAAAAAACATACATTAAATATGTCGTTGGCTCTTTGTTCTTATTGCTTTAACGCTGTAAGAAGTGGTAGTTACTTCATTTCTGTAGCCCCCTACTTTTTGGACCCACTGCAGAGAATCAACCTGACTTCCTGCTATTAAGCTTTATTTAACTCCTCAGTCACCTGGTAACTTTTAGTAACCAGCTGATACACAGCAACATGTGAATGCGAAGAACTGGCACCGATTGTTTTCTACTTCAACCGCTGTTTTCACCATTAATGTTGTTGTTTTGTAGAGCACATTAAAGTGTGCTTAGCTGTCACAACCTGACCCCACAGTTGTTAAATCTTATTTTCTGTTTGATATTTGCATCACATTAGACGTCAAATAACCTTGTAGTTTATATATTTTTGTGCATTTGAAATTGGAAAGAAAAATACAAGCATATGTGACAATAGACCTCTGAACATATTGGTTTTATGATTTGTATCGTTAGTATTTACATTTTAGAGTGTCTGTCTATGACATGCAGTGGCCCTGCGATGGACTGGCGACCTGTCCAGGGTGTACCCCGCCTTTTGGCCAATGTCAGCTGGGATTGGCTCCAGCCCCCCCACGACCCTGTACGCAGGATGAGCGGCTGACAATGGATGGACGGATGGATGGATGGTATTTACATTTTATCTGTTGTGTTTATCTAGCGCTGCTGTAAGAAGAACATTTCCCCAGTGTGGGATCTTATCATAAATATTTGAAATACGCTTTACATCCATGGGGTTTGGTTGCCAGATGATTTCTTATGTTTATGTCCTTACACCAGTAATGTTAAAGTCCCTCCAGTCAGTTTTAACGGCCGTTTTTGATGAATGTTCTTTCTCAAACAGAGAATGGGGGTGTGGTTAATAGTCGGACGTAATGCATTCCCATGACAACCAAAAACTGACCGGCTGGAGTGTTCACTAACGATACGGTGTGTTAACATCACTACACTATAAAGTTTAGTCCACTTTACTGTCTGGCAGGAGCAGCTGTTACTGACCCATGATAGGAACTAATGTGCTCGTATCAGTTGTTATCAATCACACAGTCCATGGTCCTGTCACGCACTGCACACGGTAACTCCCACTACGTTTTATAGTGCGCTTACTTTACCGCGGAGGGTTTGGGGGGGCCTCCGCTGATGCATGTTGCAGACTGTATATCAGACGGTGGCAGGTGAAAGTGCGACACGTTTTCTGTCATCTGTCCTCCAACACCGCACACACAGACACCATAATGAACATACCTGCTGTAAGTTCCAAGTAAATGACATGATAAATTGGTTAGCTAGCTCACAACGATGTTTATCGGTTTGATGCTCTGAACGAGGCCTGACAGTTTTTACGGAGGCATGACAGTGTGCCTGTGCAAGCTTGGAGAGTGACGTATGACATATGGAATTTACTATAGTCATACGTCACCACCCCGTTTTAACAACTAAGCAACTTTTGCAGCTTTGCGCACAAAATTAAGCTATTTGTCAAAAAATATTTGGCGAACTATGTGGGTAATCAACATTGTAAGGAAGTGACTCAGAAAAATATGAAATATCATAGAAATGTCAAAATACACTGGAGGGGGCCTTTAAGTCAGACACACATATCAGTGTTCATGTTATTGTGTCCACCTGCTGTGGCCCTCTTTCAATAAACAAATGTCTGACTCAACCTGACACTTCACTGTTGAGAGATTCCCATTGTTGATTACCATATGGGCGGTCCGTTGTAAACAAAAGCTAAAGAGCAGAAAGAAGAACTCAGTTTGGTTTCAGTTTTACCAGCTGCTGCACCTCAGTCTGTCATGGCTCCTTTAACATCAGCAGCAGTTGTGGTTTTGTTCCCATGTTCATGGATCTTTGTTTTGTGTCAAGGTAAGAGAGAGAGTGTGTGTGTGTGTGTGTGTGTGTGTGTGTGTGTGGTTGGTTGGTGCTTGAGTTCACCACCTAAAGACACTTTCTGAGACAGAAAACCTACTTCAGCTGTTTTGACGAAGAGTTTTGTGAGTAGTGCATTCGCCCAGACCTCTGACATTTTGATATTTGACATTTTGGTCTTTGCTTTCTAACTTTTAACTTATCAACCACTAACACTTGAAATTGTAGCAATTTTTCATTTGACCACTCTATTAATTTCTTTTAATAACAGCTATACAGCAATCGATGTGCTCACTTTTCATTTTTATTTATTTTTATGTATTTTGGTAGTCTGACAATTTATTAATTATTAATTTAATTTTAGGTTGAATTCAGAGACAGCATGAGAAAACGGTATTAAACTTTTCCCCCTGAAAAGTGTAATTCATCAGCTTGATTTTAATATGACAAACTAACTTACTGTGGCCATAAATACAAACATGTTTGGTGAAATTGTGTACCAAAATATTAATATATTGTTTTAAAGTGTTATTACCGTTTTTTAATTAACATATTCTTTTCCTACTCAAATGTACTAAACCTGGTGTGGTCATTTGAGACAGCATGTTTCAGGTAAAAAGGTTCAAATGAAATGCACCACTAATATAGAACCTGATGCAAAGGGGGAACTCACTGTTCTGTTGACACAGAACCACAGAGACGTAGCTGTCAGGCAACTTTTAAGTTAGAGTAAACTTTTGAAGAAACTGCCAAAAACTTTACATGTTTAATATTTCAGCTGTTTGTTCAGGCTCAGAAATGCTGATGTCTGTATTCAGATGGGAAATAATATCAATAATCAATAATGTCCAAACAAGCAGAAAGCAGATGAAAGTAAAATGTCTCCTGTCTGATGGTGTGGAGGACGACTTGACTGACAGCTGTAGAAATGAGCAACATGAAGTCAGCATGCAGCTGCAGCAGAGGAGTTAGTCTCTCCTTTCTGCAGCTGGGACTCAAGTTGTCTGAGAACAGGGTTTGAAATGCTGCTGAGTTCACATGTGCTGTTTTATAGAGACCTGATCTCTGCTGCTTCCATCAAAAGATGTTTGAACAGCAGGAAACATTACAAGTCCTGACTGGAGGCTTTTCTCTCTCTGCTCAGAGACACTGGAGCTGAAGGTGACGGCTGGAGAGGACGCCACTCTTCCCTGTCGGGGTGACAGAGGTGCTACCATAGAAGTAATAAAGTGGAACACATCTAACCAGGAGCCAAATGAATATGTTTTCTACTTCAGAGACGGCAAATCAAATGAACTCTACCAGCATGAATCTTATCGTGGTCGAGTGGAGCTCAGAGATCCAGAGATGAAGGACGGAGACGCTTCTGTGATTCTGAAGAACGTCAACATCAACGACAATGGAACATATGAGTGTCGGATTAGAGAGAAAAACAAGGGAGGCAAAGCTGATCTTATCACCATCATCGACATGACAGTGACAGATCCAGGTGAGTGTGTAGAGCTCAGAGCGTCTCTTTGTCTCTCAGGTCAGCGTGTAGAGCTCAGAGCGTCTCTTTGTCTCTCAGGTCAGCGTGTAGAGCTCAGAGTGTCTCTTTGTCTCTCAGGTCAGCGTGTAGAGCTCAGAGTGTCTCTTTGTCTCTCAGGTCAGCGTGTAGAGCTCAGAGTGTCTCTTTGTCTCTCAGGTCAGCGTGTAGAGCTCAGAGTGTCTCTTTGTCTCTCAGGTGAAGCTGCTTCCTGGTAGTTGAGCTGAGAAACATCACAGATCAGATGTTTGTTTTTTAGAAAGATGTTGCTGATGAGACTTTAGAGGAAACAGCTGCTACGAGTCATGTGATCAAAGTGCAGTAGATAATGTCTGACATTCTGTTCACCTGCTGACAGCTGATACCTCACACCTGTTTCTGCTCTGCAGGTCACACAGGAGGAGACAAGGAGGGAGGAGGCCAGGAGAGAAATGTGGGACTGAGAGTCGGTCTGCCAGTTGGTGTGATTCTTCTTCTTCTTGTTGGTGGTGGTTTAGCTTATTTTATCTTTACAAAATTTAGTGGACGCAGAGCGAACCATTTACAACAAACTCCTGCAGATGAAGCTGAAATGAACCTGCACAGAGAACAATGCAGAGACAATAAGTCAGACCAACCTGCTGCTCCTGAAAATGTCCCGATGCAGGCAGCAGAGCCAGCAGATGAGAATCAGTGAGTAAATCTGCCTCATGTGTCTCCCATGAAATAAATCCAGAAGTATCTAAAAGGTGGAGGTAGATGTGACTGACTGTAGCTGGATCATCAGCTGGGACTGTTTTCCAGCTGCAATCAGATCATCAACATGTTTTTAAATGATTTCAAGTCTTTTTATGAAGAGAGGATCCAGACTGAACTGACTCTGGTTACTGTGGGGAGCAGTGATTGGTCGTTACTCTCTGGCTGCTGATTGGTGGACTGAACGTGCTGCTGGACAGAAGAAAAACATTCCTCCTGTAAAATAAAGCTGAGCTGTTTACACACGTCTGGTTTCACCTGGAGGCAGGTTAATGCCAGATGGGCTGACTGAGCAGCAGCTCTGTGGGACAAACAATATGACCTGATGCTGGAACAGGCAGCTGACTGTCAATTACAGGAAGTAGGACAGACCGTCTGCACCTCCCCCCACCCCTTCAAGTGGATCCGTCCATCCATGGAAATACAATTAAATGGGTAAAGAACTAAAAAAGACAGAAAGAGAAATAAAAATAAATTTGGGCTGATGCTGGAAAATGATTTAAATCAACAGTTACTGATGTCAGTGCCGCTCAACATCCTGCTGCAGTTATAACACCAACAGTCTGTTCTGGATGGATGGAGCTGGACTTTGTTCCCAGTCCGACCCTGAAGAGCTCTGTCCCTGTTGTTCACTCACCGACCTGCATCAGAGGGGAAAAGATCCTGTTTGGATTCTCTGCAGCTCTGTTTTCCTGCATGAGGACATTTTTCATCGTCTTCAGCTGCTCAGGAACTCTGACTGTGAAATGTTCTTAGACAACGAGACAGATAAACTGGACTGAAGTGGACTCATGGTCCTGTGTGGTTTGCTGTGAAAACTCAAGATAAAGAATAAAAGATGTAAAATGACAGATACCACTTCAATGATCCTTATCTGTTACTGAATGTGAGCTGAAGGTGAAGGTCTGGTAATCCACATATTTATTGTCACATTGACTTCAGATGTAGATGTCGATGTTTTCTGTTAGAAATAGACTCTGATAGACAGTTGACTGACTTTAACATTCACCTGCAGGCTCAGACTCTAGAAACTCAGCTCACCTTTTTATTTAAGCTGAAATAATTAGTCGATCAATTGATTACTCAATTTACATAAACAACTAATGTCCAACTATTTTAATAATCGTTTTTCATGTAAAACCAGCTGGAAGATTTTCTGCTTTTCATTTAAATAATTTTAATGTTTATTAGTAATTATTGAGGTTTGCAGAATCTTTACAATCAATCGATTTAATGTAGAAACTAATCAGAATGAAAATAATCATCAGCTGCAGTCTGATAGAAAATAGTTCAAAATGAGCTCCAGCTCAACAACTACAGCAGTAAAATGCTGCTTTATATTAATGTGTGAGTGTGAGGGACCAAGCTGGCAGGCATGAGGAGTCAGAAAGTTTCCAAAAATATATTTTCTTTATTTTCAAAGCACAAAAAATAAGAAATTCTGGGCCCATAAAAGAGGAAAACTAAACAGAACTTAACTCAGGTAACATAAACTCAACATATGCTAGACAAAACAGACTTAAACTAAACAGACCTAACAAGACTGAGACATGGGGGGAACTTATATAGTGGCTGATCAGGCCATTCTGACACAAGAAGGGGGTAAACAAACACATAATATATAAGGAAACCACAATAACTACAACACATGCTAAACCAATGTTACCTAATATGAACTAAGGGTAAATGATCAAATCATAACAACAAAGTATAATTAATAAAGAAAAGAACACAACTCAAAATGTAATACACTCTGCCACCCCCATGGGAAAACATGGTGCAGTCCAATTATCCATTTCCCCTACTTAAACAGCTTGGAGGCAATTGAAAGTTTGTCTGTCACCCAGAGACCTCAGCAGCAACTCTCCAGGAACTGGTAACTCAAAAAGGAAGGTATTAATTTCACAGAACATAACTTAAAGACAATGAACCTGAAATTAGCTAAATTGACAAAGTTAACTAAATGTGTGCACCCAAATAGAAACTAATAGTGATGGGCAAAGCGAGGCTTTGTGAAACATTGAAACGTTTGAAGCAATTGTGCCGGAATTGTGTCGAGGCTTCGAAACACTTCGACGCTCGTCTCCACGGTGACATCTGCTGGTCACTTTCAGAGAAATCACCACACAACAAACGCCTTCAGATTGTCAGAGACAGCAGATGGGGTTTGGAATAAGTGTGTTTAAATAAAACACATCTGTGTGTTGTTTCATAAGTAATCAGTCATTTAGCTGACGCATTTCACAAAAGCGAATCACAATTGCTACGTCAGAGAGCGCACCTTAGAGTGTCTTACTCAGGGTAATATAGTAGATTAAAAGAGGTGTAACGATAATTAGAAGGAAAAATATCTCCTAGTGTAATAATAATGAGTGATGGCAGTGATGAGGCATAATCGATTAAAAATACGTAACTGAGTAAAGTTGAAGTTGTTTCAATAATGATAAATGAAAAGTCTCACATTTGTTATGTCGAGAATTTTATTCAGAAATATTCAGCTGTTTTTTTGGCCTACCGGTGCGGATAAACTACAGCACGTCACTCCAATAAATCAAAGGACTGTGTGTCCTTGGAACAAATCTGTCAAATGTGTTAGAGGCTGATGTGCGGTTTGTTCCAAACACTGTGAATGAAGCGTAGAGGCGGCAGCTGTGCCACCTGTTGAAACAGGAGTGAAACGCACCGAAGCCTCGCTTCACTTTTGTCGTGACATTGACGTTTTGAAGCAGTGTTTCGAAACGTCTGTGCTTCGGCATCTCGACACAGCATCGACACGTGGGTATCGAGCGTCCCATCCCTAGAAACTAAGTCAAATAACTAATAAACTCTTTAAACTAAAATGTGTGTCCAGTTGTATTTTATTATGTAATGTACTCAAAACAAAAGACAGAGTTACCACGGTCAGTTGTTTCCATGTGTGGCTGTTAGCGTGGCCATCACAGTGAGGAAAAATAATCTGATGCTAGAAAATATAATAGTACAACAGGCACAGGGACATTTTACTGCTTTAATACTTCAAGTACATTTTCCTGATTGTACTCACATACTTTTACTTTAGTGACTTTTAAATAAATTCTATGCAGGACTTTTATTTGTAGCAGAGTATTTTTTCAGTGTAATAGTTTTACTTTAGTTTCAGCAAACTTCATCCACAACTGCTTTTCTCAGTCTGTAACAAAAGGAAACTAATGATCTTGTTTTTTTTCTCCTGTAACCAACTTTCTGAGGCTGAACTGATCTCTGCTGCAGAGATATGAGGCTGTGATGTGTCTGTTTCTGGCAGCGTCCACTGTTGGCAGATATTTCCATATATTTGACTTTAAACACAATATAAAACTACTGCATTAAGTAAAAGTCCTGCTATCAAAAAGTACACAATTATTAGCTAATTTTACAGGATGCTGCCAGTTAAATCTGGATCTGTGTGTTGTATGTAGGCAGGTACAGTCTTAATCTGCAGAGTATGCGCATGTTTTATATCACATATTTACAATGAAGACATGATCAGACCTGTTGAACCTGTTGCTCTGATCTGAGCTGGAATCAAATCAACTCAACCAAGACCTTCTTTAATAACTGTAACTCTGTAGCTGAAAGCAATGAAAACTGATCTAAATATCTAATGTCTAATGGCTCTAAATGTCTGTGTGGGCCTGTCCCTGTAAACAGATGATAAAATGAGAGGTGTGGTATGAAGCAGCTCTGAGTTCATTCTTCCTCCATCCCCCACCTCTCAGAATCAGGATGTTGGTGCAGTCTTCCCTCTTTACTTTGGCAGGTAGAAGGTTGCTAACATGAGAACAGACTGCTCTTTTATTCATCATGTTTTTGTACATTACAGAACAGAGTTCAGTTATTTGTTTTTACTGTTTCTGTCAGACTGAACTGAATTCAACACTCTGCATCAGTCAGACTGCAAACTTTATTTCTAAAGCACCTTTCATGCAAAATACCAACAGCTGTGTGTTAAGTGTTTGACATTGTGAGACCTTAATGTTTGACACGTCCTCAGCTGCTCTGAGGCTTTTCCACAGATGTGGACCATAAACACTAAAACCTGCCTCTGTATTTTGAATGAATTCTCTCTGAAAACACATACAGTCAAACCACGGGTCACAGGAGGGGCGGGAAGTCTATCATCCACCTAAACAGGCAGCGGAGGGAGGCTTCAGCAGACTACTCTGGATGCAGCATGTGGGGGAAGTAGATAAACAAAAGCAAGACAAGCGATCAAATGCCTCAGTGAAGTGGATAGCTGCACACTGCATACTGATTAGTGTTGGGGAAGATGTCGTCGTGAGGAACATTGTTAAAATCACAACAAAGTCGCTCGGCCCTGCGGATTATCTCGGGAAAACAGAAAGGGAGATAACTCAGCCAGTAAACAGCAGGCGCTCTGTGGAGAGTAACCATGACAACGGCTTCTGTGAGCACACAGCCGTAGCCTTTTTAACGTAAATTAAAATTATACATAGACTAACTTTACCTTATAGGCCTGCATTTAGTTTTGCAAAGATGCTCTGCCATGTGAATTCTCTCCTGTTGATGTCCTGATAACTATTGAGATTCTGGAAACTCACAAAGAGCGAGGATCAGTCTCTCTTCCAATGAATTGTGCTGCGTGTTGTGAAAAAAAAGTTCAAGACAATTCAACTCCAGCGGCGGCTGTGTGTGCGTGAGGCGAGCACTTCACTTCACTGTCACAGGGACACTTGCTACTGAACACAGACTGTTTCTGCTGCTCCCTGATAAGAGAGATGTTTTTCTGCTGATACCTGCTCAGAAAAAAAACATTTTAACAACTAGACGAAAGGTAATGTAAGCACATCACCACTCTGTAAGTGATATCAGCCCACAATGTTTTAAGGCAAGAGGTTAGTATTCCCTATAATCTCACCAAAAAATCTGTACCAGAGATTGTATCACACAATTATTAATGATCATGTCCTACACAGAGTTTCCCAAAACAGCTTTTTTTATTATTTATTTTATCAGAGAAAGAAAAGACTTCAGGTTTGGATAATTTGAGACACTTCAGTATTTAATAGGTGCAAAGAAAATGTTATTTGACTTTTAAACTTAAAATTAATGTTTCTTTTCAAATATGTGGCACGGCTGCTGTATCAATATAGAGCATCTGTATCTATAAATGTATCACCAAGAAATACTTTACTGTATATTGCCATCTCCATTCTCTAACTCTGTTCACTTCTCCTCTTTCCATATAATCACAGTTACTGTATAATATCTGTATATTGTAACTACACTGTGAATATTGTAATATAAAGCTTAACATCTGAATAACATCACTATATTTCCAAGCTTCTGCTTAGATGCTAACTGGACTTCATTAGCTTTATATAATAAAGTTTAACATAATATTTTATGGAGAAGATGTCTGAAGAAGTTAGTAAGCTAGTAAGCTCAGTTAGTTGTGCAGCAAACTGTCCAATTACATGACTGCCTGGATGCAAATTTGTGAATCCTATATGGCTGTTATGACTAGGTCCGGATTCTAGAGTAGCATGTGACGATCCAGGCAACATGAACATTACATTTTGCTGACGCTTTTATGACTTACATGTCAGAGGTCGAACGCCCTAGTGTCTTGTTCAGTGACACATTGGTGGATGTATCACAGTGGGAAATCAGTCTGTGACGATGCTGAAGGCATGACCTGCCTTACTTAGCCTCTGACTGGTTTGGCTGGATGATGACGTTGATGTAAACATCACAAGAACAGTTTGCTGACCTGCTGTCTTCAGTGAAATAGCCTGAAATTGTAAAGTCAATTTGTCACAGACAGCAGAAAAGCAAAAACCTCCTGATCTTTCAGAGAGGGCTATGTTAGCAACATTATCGCCAGTCCAGGCCAATTTATTTACTGAAAGACTGAGCAGGAGAAAAAGAGAAGTTTCTTCTCGTAGTTTGGGGGATAGACCCAGGACACTTGGCCTATTTAGATCGAAAGGACATAAAAAAGTGCATTTCGCATAAATGGGGTCTTACATTGTACTGAAGCTGAAAGACATTCATGCTGTTTAGAGTCTGTGGTTGCGGTTTTGTTTATTTTCAGGTATCTGCACTGAAGAGAGATGTGTATCGGATGTCTGTATCGGTTAGCCACAGCCAAACCAGTAGGCCTACAAGTCAAATTTTCCATCCAACAGCTTTGTGAAACCACACAGAACCTCAGAGGGGTTACTGAGAAAAAATGACTGAATGAATGAATGAATAAAATATAATTGACAGTAAAGTTAATTATTCCATCACCCACAAAACAACGTAAAGTTCTCATTAGATTCTGTTCAGTAGAAATAAATGTACAAATGTACAACCACACATGTAACATGTCAGTGCTCTACACCGTACTGAAACACTATTTTAAACAGTTTATTAAATCTTTAATTTTAGTTGTATCATTTTACAGAAAAAACATCTAAAAATGTTGCCATAAATCTGACCTGTTTGTCTCTTTCTCCAGCCTGTTTTCACTAGAGCAATGGTATATATTGATTATTGTATATCATATGACAACACCTATTTCAGTTCTTAGTTTAGCCACTACCTCTAGTGACAGAACAAATCAAGTGATGTAGGATAAAGAACAACAAAGTCTGTGATGACGGGTGGAGGGATGAGTGAAGCAAACACAGGGCTTTCAATCAGGAGGCCAAATTTTGAGTCCCGTGTGAAAGAAAGTCAAAATTGAAATGCTTTAATTAAATTAAATAACATTTTGTGGATGACTTACATCATATAACTTGCCTAGCATACTGAGGCGCCGCTGGACTTACTTGCCAACACTCGGACACTTGACAATCAACCTATTTTGTTTCTGTTCACGTATGAGGATGTGTAACTTTGTAGCTGCCTGAGTCTCATTTAGCTTTAACAGTGAAATCTAATAAATGCATGTGCTGAGGTCTGAGGGGCTCTGGGACCAGGTCCAGGCCAGCTGGACCTCAGTGGTTGGACTGGTGTGAAGGTGTGAAGGTCTACCTCAGTGAAGAGTAGACGACCTCTGGCTCTGCTGGAAACTCTGAACACACAAACACAAACAGTTCAAACAACATGAGAAACTGTTGGAGACAAAGAAACTTCATCAGCAGACAACAACTCTGCTTCACTGAGTTCAAAGGAACTAACAAGAGTTTCAAACTAGAGATTCACTGAATCAGGCCAGTAGTACAAGAAATGCCTGAATGTGCAGAAAGTTTTGAACATGAGCGGAAAACCTGCTGAAACAGAGGAGCTATTAACATCCAGGAGTTTATAACTAAATTTAATTAATTTATCATTGAGGTGAAAATGTGTCCCGTGCATATTTAAAGCGGATACTTCCCCAAACAAAAGACAAAAAAGAGGAGATTAAATCATGCCTGCAGAGTGCTGCTGGCTGATTTACTGGTGAAACAGTGCTTCTTGAGCCCTTCTGATTAGATGCAATCCCCATTTTGTTGCTTGTGCCTAGTGACATGTGCAATGAAAAAGTTGAATCTATCTCATTCATAAAAGTTAATTAATCGTAATCGAGCAAAAATGTTCAATTGATTTTGATTTATAGGTCATATCGTTCAGCCTTAGTTGCAAATAAGCTGATCAACCTGTATTCATCATGGACCATAATTATTGACTTGGCTTTACATCTATACATGCTTTAAAATTCTGAGGAAGTGGTTAGCTTAGCATTAAGACTGGAAGAAGGGTGAACCAGCTAGCCTCATTCTGTCCACAGTTATTAAATAAAGAGCAGCTGTACCTCTTGTCCTTTGTGGTTTGATGGCTATTTCTCCATAAATGATGTCATCTGTTCCTCTCACTGCTGAGTAGACTGCGGCTGGATCACTCTCTGGGGAAAAAATCAAACAAATTACATTACTACAGCTGATACTATTACTGTTAGTAAATTTGTTGCTACTACTACTGTTAGTACTGCAACACATGTCATAAAGACAAAATAATTTCATTATCATTCATATAGAATTATAATTAGTGTTATTAAAGACTTTGCAAATGGCTGCACATTTTACACCTCTGATGTGAAAGCTCAAACTCAAAACCCAAAAATAACTGAAGGGTATTTATCTGACACCGGGGAACCAAATGACCACAAAGCTGCTCAAAACTAAACAGACCACATTATAGTGAGAGACAAAACAGCATCAGGAACAAGAGGAAGATGCTGTTTAAATAATGACATTAAACAGTAAAACAGTTTTCACATAGTTATATTATATGTGAGCAGAATGTAAAGATAAAAGTAAATCTGCTCATTTTATATGATTATAGGTTTAAACAAACAGGAAACTTGACAATCCACAGAGCTGTTAACGTCTTTTAACAGATTCACCACAGGGTTCACAGTCTCACACACTTACCTTTGCCTGTAAAGGCCGGCAGGCAAAGTGGCAACTATAATTAGCCAATATTCTAAATCACTTAAAATCAATAATAATAATAATAATAATAATAATAATAATAATAATAATAATAATAATAATAATTTTATTGATAGAGCAATTTCAATAAAAGTGCTTTACAAAAAGAATTCAATTAAAATACAAACGCTACGATAAACATTTAAATTTAAACACTAAAAGTAAAACCACTTATACAAATACATCAGAAGATAGCAAACATTTACATCTCATATGCTTCAATGTCTTTAAATATCTGACAATGGCAAGAAACATGTAGCAGTCCTACTACATCTCTTCCTCTGTCTTCCCAGGTCAATGGCATGTCACTCTCCTTGTTTACTCCTTGCACCAAAAGTGAGGTATCCAAACTCCTGATCTATAGCTGTCCCACTAAATGCCCGCTGGACCCAATTCCTACGAATCTCCTCCAAGCTACATCTCCTACCGTGGTGCCGGCAATCATTTCTGTGGCTTCGGGAACCTTCCCGACCGCTTTCAAAAGGGCTCACCTTACACTGCTACTTGAAAAAACCTCCCTCAACCCAACTCAAGTTGAGAACTATCAGCCAGTTTCCGTTTTGCTAGCATTTATTGCTGCTCTTAATAGACTCCATTGTCACATGTAGATCTCCCGTGTGGGAGCATTTTTTGATCGAGGATATTAGCGAATTAGAATACGCTACCCCAAACAGTAGATGTCATAACACAGTGAGTAGGCCTGTTCTGTGTGTTGTACCTAACACATTTTGGTTATACCTTTATGGAATTGGAAATAGGTACGATACAAGTTTAGCAAGAAGTGCATGAAGCTAAACAACTGTACTCAGAGAGGCTAAAGGACCAGTTCAACTCCACAACTCCACTTCTGTCTGGAGGGGGTTTAGACAGATCACTAACTACAAACCTAAAGCCCCCCACTCCATCAACAACTCTCGCCTGGCAAATGAACTGAACCAGTTCTAATGCTTCAACCCCAGTCCACCATTTCCTCCCCCACTCCTCAGAGTTTGCCTGCTCCACCCCCTCCCATCCTCTCTCCATCTCAGAAGTGGGAAGGAAACGACTTATTCAGGAGGCAGAATGGGCCGGACTGTGTCTTCCCATCCACCCTTAATGACTGTGCTGATCAGCTCTCTCCGGTGTTCACAGACATTTTTAACATCTTACTGGAGACATGCCAGGTGTCAGCCTGCTTCAAAGCCTGCACCATCATCCCTGTCCCTCAAAAACCAAGGACCACAGGACTAAACAACTAAAGACCCGTTGCCCTGGCCTCTGTGGTAATGAAGTCCTTTGAGCGCCTTGTGTTGACCCACTTTAAATCCATCACAGACCCAGTCCTGGAGCCCCTACAGTTCGCCTACAGAGCCTCCCTTCCCTACATCCTCCAGCATCTGGACTCCCCAGAAACCTACGCCAGGATCCTGTTTGTGGATTTCAGCTGTGTTTTCAACACCATCATCCTGGCCCTGCTACAGGACAAGCTCTTCCAGCTATATAGTTATATAACTTGCATTGTCTATTCCATATTTACATATTTCTTCATTTATTTATGTCAACTGTATGTTTGTCTATGTGTAGCACCTTATCACTAAAGCAAATTCCTTGTATGTGTAATACACTTCTTGGCAATTAAGCTGCTATCGCATTTGCGCTATGGTAGCATTTTTGGACAGGGCAGCATATATCGTCAGTTCACTTGCTGTGGCTTTTTACAGTGACATCATTCCGGCTCTGTTAATTCCAACATTCCTGGGTCAGAGGCGGATTAAATCTGACTTCCCTTTCTCTGCAGCGTCTCACACATTCACACACACACAAATCGAAGATCAGTTGCCTATAGGTAAGACTTCAAAATTTGAGTTAATAATTATAACAAAATTACCATTAATAGATGTAATGGTTAAACAGCACGTACACAAGGTAAATAAAGCAAAACAAACAGAAACAAACAAAAACATGTTACACTAAGAGAAAGAGAGCATGGAGATCTGCATTTCTGTTGAGGACAGTGTGTGCAGTGTGTGTGTGTGTGTGGGGGGGGGTTGTGTGCTTGAGTACATGTGGTCAAATAAAGAACGTATACGTGCAGGGAGATCTTTAGTTTCTTCCTGCATATGTGTGGTTGTTTAAGGCCGAACACAAGTACATTTTTGCTGCAGCACGTGTTCTGACAGGAACCAGTAAAAGAGATCATATCTCTCCTGTCTTAGCTTCTCTGCATTGGCTTCCTGTAAAATCCAGAATTGATTTTAAAATCCTTCTTCTCACATACAAAGCTCTTAATGGTCAGGCACCATCTTATCTTAAAGAGCTCATAGTACCTTACTACCCCACCAGAGCACTGCGCTCCCAGAATGCAGGGTTACTTGTGGTTCCTAGAGTCTCCAAAGTAGAATGGGAGCCAGAGCTGCTCAGCTATCAGGCTTCTCTCCTGTGGAACCAGGTTCCAGTTTGGGTTCAGGAGGCAGACACCGTCTCTACATTTAAGAGTAGGCTTAAGACTTTCCTTTTGATAAAGCTTATAGTTAGGGCTGGCTCGGGTGAGTCCTGAACCATCCCTTAGTTATGCTGCTATAGGCTAGCCTGCCGGGGGATTTCCCATGATGCACTGAGCTCCTCTCGCCTCTTCTCTCTCTCCCTCTGAGTGCAACCTCATCCCATTAATGCATGTTACTAACTCGACTTCTTTCCTTTCCCCTGGTCGTGTGCTTTCTTGTCCCTCTCCTCTCTCACTTCCAGCAGGTGTTCCTAGCTCTGGAGCTGTGGAGTCTGGATCTGTGGTTGCGACTGTGTTCCTGCTCAACACCGCCACCAATCCCTCCTGCTGAAGGTTATCACTCACCCACAATTTCCTCACCAGCACAGCCACAGAGTTGTCCCCATTTGAAGCCTCTCTGGGTTATCAGCCCCCCGTATTTCCCTCCCATATATTCCATCTCTGATTCTGTTATAACATCTGGATGGACACTCCTTCAGCCTGCTTCGCTCCTCGGAAAACAAAGCTGCACTGCCGATTTTCACCAGATTTCTTCTTATTCTATTGAACCACATTCACTTTTTAAACTGAAATTATAGGGAAATTTACTTTTGGAAATGTTCTTACTTGTTTGCTTAATCCACAAATTTTAATTTCCCCCAAAAAGCCCTCATGTTACGAAATGTCCTTGTTCTCCACAATTACGTCACCTTTCAAAACAACAACTAATCTGTCGACGTAATCAACAAAATATGTTGTTTGCCATGCTCCTGAAATCACACATATGAGGATTAACTATGTTACATAAGTCACTTAATATTAAATATGTGGTTAAAGTTTAGTTAGGTTTAGGCAACAAGAACTACCTGGTTAGGTTTAGAAAAACATTGTGGATTCATTGAGTTTAAACACAAAATAACTCAACATCTACTTGGTTTCGCCAAGACTCAAATGCATAGTAAACCATCACCCCATCCTACCTTCTAATGTGGACTTTCTGTAAAAGCACACACACACAGTAAAAAGCTACCTCCGCTTCGTCTGATTGGCTGTTGGTGATGTGATATTCTGATGTCACTGTATGTGATGTCCTCTGTGATGTCATTTCCTACAACTTCTTCTTCAGCAGCTGGAATGAACCAAAATGAACAGCACTATAATTTATATATTTCACAATGCACATTTAAATGAAGAAAACTGAAACTGAAATTGCAGTTGAAATGTGCAAATTGTTGAGAAAATATTGTGGTGAGCCAGTGGTCAAGTGTGAAGAAGGTTTTCGGAGACAGACGAAGTTTTACACAGCAAAGTTTAATGATACTTGGCCAAGGAGAAATAGTGTCAGCATCCAACGTGTAAACACAACAATGCCGACACCAAATCTGAAGCATAACATCCTTTGGTCCTTTTTATAATTTCTGTCTTCCCCCTAGTGCCTGTAGGTTTCTCTATTAGGTCACCTTCACCTAGAACGACTAATCTATCTGATGTTTAGATTCCCATGCTTTGCCATATTGGAATCTCTCACTGTCCATTGTACCCTAATCTGTGGAGCCAGTGAGTTCTTGTAAACATTCTTGTATGGCTCAACCTTGAAAGATTCCCAGAGAAGCACTGATGTCTACTAGCCTGATGTCTGAGCTACTGTCTCTAACTAATCAGTCTCTTGTTGTCATCTTGACCATAGCAAGAACATGAGCGTAATACCTGAAGTCATAAATGTCAGATAAACACTTAGGAGTCCACTAAACTACTCTAAGCTATACCTGTCTTACCTTTCCCCGTTACATCAGCTAAGACACCTAAGAAATATTTCCAACACAAAAGATCTGCTCACTTTTAGATCTCCGATCGACATTGTCAAAGATTCTGATTAAATATGTTGGGAGCTTGAGTGAATCTTTTGTCTGACTTTGATGCAGCTCAACAGGTTCGAATGTAGACAGAAAACATGCAGTCACAATAAACCGAACTGCACTACATTGATGTTAACATGTTAAAATGAAATTTCCTGAAAAATTAAACCTTAGTGTAAATTGTTTGTGTCTAACCTGTATATTTCCATTGAAGACAGCATCTCAAAAGTACAACCAGTAGAACCAGTAGGACCAGTAGAACCAGTAGAACCAGAACACAGGACAGTAGAACAGACCACAGCATCACAGATGGAGGAGGAGGAGGAGCTGGTGATGAAGACAGACAGGTGGACATAGGAGGACATGTAGTGGTGGGTTTCCCTAAAATGAGCAGAAAATAATTATTAAAAGAACTTAATTGAAAAACACACTGACTCATTTAACTGTAAAATAAGAAACTTAAGTTTATTACTCCTTTTGATCTTTACATTCAGTTGGCTGCAAAATTCAGTATCCAAATATTTACCCATTTTGTTTAATTTACTTTTTGGGTTTGGAAGCCGATTAATAGAGGTGCGGCTAGAGGTAGAGGTGCTGTATTGTGCTAACAGAAAGACACGCAGAAGTGAATTCAGAACTTCTGTCCAGCTTAGAAAACAAAACCAGGTTAGTTTGAGAATTATCTTTGAGCTCCTCACCTGTGACAGAGATCCAGCTGGATGGAGACTCTCCACGACCGCTGATGTCACACTTGTAGAGGCCTTCATCAGACTTGGAAACATGGTGGATGGTCATGTGACCTGTAGGCTCAGTCCTGATGAGGGAGCCATCTTTATAGAAACCAGCTGGGAGGTTGGAGGGAGGGGTCTCATTTTTACAGTGCAGAGTGACATCATGTCCCTCCATCACAGGGAGGACAGGACTCTGCAGGATCACTGGTCCACCTCAACACAGAGACAAACTACAGCATTTCATCATTTACACACAGCTTCATCAACACTAACTCCACAGTCTGATCTTACCAGTGACAGTGATGTTGATGGTGTTACTGGTTGCTCCCTCTCTGGACTCACACCAGTAAACTCCGCTGTCCAATGGGGTGATGTAGCTGAAGATGCAGGAAGAACCAGCTGCTTTTCCCCAGTCGTCACACTGAGTCCTGGTTTCTCTGGTTGTGTTCCTCCTCAGCGTCCATCCAGCAGAGCTGTCGTCCTCCTCACAGCTCAGAGAGACAGACTCTCCATGAAACAGCTGAGAGCTGCTGGGACTCACAGTCAGAGAGGCTGGAGGGAGAGGGGTAAAGTTAAAGTTGATGTGCAATTTAGGAGGATTTCTTATACTTTCAGTTAAATGACCACACGGGTGTCACAGTAGAACCATGACGTCCAAGCTTTGCATTTAACAAACCTTCTGTTTGTTAAACAAAGGACTGTCAAAGTGATGCTGAAGATATTTAGCTCCTGAAACACGACTGACATTTTTAATGTTGAATTTGCACCATAACTGAATTGCCCAACAGATTTTGTGTTAATCCAATCTGACTTTGTTATAACTAAATAACGATAGGATAGCCTGTGCTTTTTTGGATGTGGTTTTCCTGTTAAACGGATTTATATGTGAGCCAGTCAAGTGAGCTATTTATTTTGTACATTTATTTTGTTTTTGAATGTCTTTTTTTGTCCATGATTATTTGCTGTTGTGCAGGTTCTGTTCTGTAGTGTGTGTGTCGGGGTTTTTTGTTTTTTTTTCAACTTGACCTGGGCTCACGCCTGTGCCCAGCTACCTGTGGCTGAATTGGACAGACAATTCAAATGGCAGATCAGAGAAATTGGAGCGAAGGGACGAATCGGCTGGTCCCAGTGATAAGATAAGATATGCCTTCGATAGGCATTTGTGTCTGCACAGCAGCACAGAGGAAAGTAAAGAACAAAATACAATAAAGTAGAATCAGTTAGGTTTCTTATGTGGATGTATAAATAATATACAAACTGTACACACGCTATATACGATCAAAAATACTTTATTATACTTTATTACTTTCTTATTCATTAAGAATTATTGTTAACCAATATATAATTAACATTCTACATATGAGTAAAAATATATACAAACTGAATAAACACTCTATACCAGAGGTCACTAATAGGGGGACCGCGGTCCGGATCCGGACCCAGCCGCTGTCCTCTCCGGACCGCCGACCTACAGCCGATTTATTATTGAGACTTTCTACCTCGAGACGGAGCGTTTCTATTTTAACCCGCGCAGCTTTTCTAGAATTTACTGTACTGGTTTAGCGGCCCAGGAAACTCACAGACCAATCGCATCGTCTCATGTGATACTGCTCAGCCAATCAAATCTGTGCATTCGAGTCGAGTCCACGTTCGCAAGTGAGATACACCGGAGACGTTTCGGAAACGCACCAGTGTTTCCCACAGAATGACAATGTCCTTGTGGGGAGGGGATATTGACTACCAGCTTTAGGCTATACAGCGTGGTAGCCTCCAAAATCCAGCTGCATTCCAACATTAACTTAGCTCTCCTTATTAGCTGGGCTCCCTGCATGCTGGTTAATAACTTTTTTTAAGCTGGGTCTCCGACGCTGACAGCGTTGTGTTGGACAGATTTATGCAGCGGTGTTCCATGAGGGAGAGAGAGCGAGAGAGGTATGAGAGGTGAGTGTGAGAGAGAGGGAGAGAGGTACGGGTGAGTGAGAGAGAGAGAGTGTGTGAGAGAGAGAGAGGGACGAGCGAGAGGACGTGCTGCGCAAATGGCTACGGCGCTCTGCAATCAAATACGATTTTAAATAGGCTTATTTAAAAAAAACAAACGGAAAATCAATCTGTGGCGGTCAGCATTGATGTTGTGGCAGTTCACCACAAATAAATGAACGTATGGGAAACACTGCACACGGAGAGAGGAGGCAAAGAGAAAAGACATTTCACAAAGAGAATTTAACATGTACATTCCTCCCACGGGCCGTTCAGAACCAGAATATCTCATAGTTCTCCTGGCAGGACAAGTTAGAGCTCACGTTTCTCACTGAACAAGAGAAAGTAGGAAAGTGGTTTATAAGAGGGAATGAAAGAGAAGAGGAGGCATTACAGCTGTTCATTTGATGATGTTTGAGTGTTTATTATAAAATTGGTTAAGACTATCACTTCAAGCTACCCTATTTTATTTCGGTTTTTCTTCAAAAAAAGGCACTTTGTTTTAGTATACTTACATTTAGAATTTATTATTAGAGTATTTATTTTCCCTCCAGTTTGATGTGAAAACTGAATATTGTTGAAATATTGTCAGTTGTTGACTAAAAACATTTATGTTGATACAGCTATACGTTATGGCAGTGAATGAAAACGCAAGTTAGTCGGTATGATGTTTCGGACCTTTGCTTCGGGAAATTTTCTCTAACTGGACCCCTTAGAATTCTAATTGAATCCCCCTGCTCTATACAAACAATATACAACAGAACAATAATAATAAAAAAAAACTATCTACAAACAAGAGGGATTTTTCTTGCTTTTCAAGGTGTACAAATGTTTTTGGGGGTCAATATACTAAGGAGAGTGGTGACTGAGCAGAGAGAGCGTGGGGAGACAAGAACTGAGCAGCGGCAGCACCAAGGCCATGTGAAACAACACTTCACCGAGACCAGATATAAACATCAACTGCCGGCTTAAAGTGGGAGAGAGAAAAAAGCACTCCCTTCCACCTAAGTCCCGTAAAAAAATGTTTGTTCTGTGAAATCAATGTTAATAAGTGTATTTGAAAAAGGTTTTTTGACTGGCCTTGAGTTTCATGGCACGCTTGGCCGGAGCAAAGAAGCGAGGCTGCAGGGCAGAGGAGGCCAGCAGAGACGCACAAATCCCTTCTTTTAGCCTTGTGTTTTTCTTTTATGGCTGAGATATTTTTTTATATATGAATTGTGTTTTACACTTCTGTGTTTTTACTGTAGTTTTATAAGGAAGAAACATTTTTAATCTTCCTTAATTGTAACAATAACTACTTGAATTGTGTTCACTTCCTTTTAAGTAAGTTACTTAATTGACCCCATATTTTACATGTTGTTCAATCTAAAGAGTTCCTAGGAACCATGACAAAACCTGGTTTAGTGTTGTCAGCCTATTTTAATACAAAAAGCTTTACATCTGCATGCTGTGTATTTCTAATTAGAATAGAATAGAATACAACTTTATTGTCCAGCCAAGGCTGTAAAATTGTCTCACCGGACGTTTAAAAACATCACTATACAAACATGAACATATATAACCAACATCAAATCATATCGGTGCCATACATCTCTCCACCCATCGCATCATTGCAGTTTATTCCATCCACACCGTGTACAATTAACCTTCTGTACCAATTAGTGTAATTTATTCATTAAATGTATTGCACTAGGTATAAAAGATCGCTTGTAGATATTTAAAATGTGATGCAGAAAATTAGTTGGGTTTAAATGACTTGTGACACATTATAATACTATTAACAGGTCTCATAAATAGTTTCATAAATAGTTTCTCTGTAAATGTGGAACTTGCTCCACCAATTAAATATTAAATGATACATTTTTCAAATATTTTAGGCATTTAGTTAAACTTTTAATATTATTATGTATTTTTAACATCCATAAAGTGACAAATGCCATTGTTCAAACACATGCTGCGCACATATGCAGTTTTTTATTAGACCATGACTTTGTGCATATGAATAAGCTCAAATCTTTTATTTTCAGAATCTCACAAGTGAGTTGAGTCTTGATCTGGTTTCATCCTCGTCATCATAACTTTGTTTGTTTTTGGTAGTTTCACTTAAGTCTGTTTTTGTGTGGTGGTTGTTAATAATCTTGATATTTCTTTAATTGTCATTTAATTTGATACATTTTGTATTACTTTTACAAAAAAAACAAAACACTTCTGACTGTCAGAGTTGACTCACCTCCGCTGGTCCTGCAGCTCAGCAGTGAGATCAGCACTGAAGAGAAACCAGACTCAGGTTGGTAAATTAATAAATTCAGTAGAACAAAAGTTTATTGATGCTGCATTCTGATAATCTTTTGTACCAAAGTCTTAATTATTAAAGTAACCATTTAAAAATGTGTCTGTTTGTCTCAGATTGATAAAAGGAAAAAAGCACAAACATTAAATTGCATGTCTGTATCCTCATAAAGTTTGTTGCATCAGCTGCAGTGTCCAAAGACTTTTTATTGATTGTTACTTTTGTTTTATTTTTTCAGGTAAACTCTAAAATGATGCAAAAACAATTGAAATTGTTGGTTTTGTTTTTTTCATCAGATTGTACTCACAGAGCAGAAAAGCTGTCTGTCCCATCGCTCCACCACTCAGTCAGTCCAGTTAATCTCTTTCTCTCTGTAGCTGAGAGCAGTGACTGTGTAGAAGCTCATCTGGTTTTGCTTCTTCGCTCAGAGCTCATCAGGAGACACGGGGCCCTACACGAAGAGTTTAATCACATGCAGGAAATGACAGCGCTGCAGGCTGAACATGAAGGTGGGCTGATCTGAGATCACTGAGAGACAGATTCATTAGAAACAAGGATGTAAAGTTCCTCAGTGGAGTTTCTCTCCTCTCTGTAAATATCTGTGTGATGAAGATTTCACTTTTTAAAATTTTTGTACATTTTGTAGAAGTTTAGATCAAACTTTCCTGGTTTCTCTCTTACTGCTGTTGTTGCAGTGACACAGATGTCCTGCAGGAGGCAGTAACGTTCACTGTGCAACTAAACTATGATTGATTTGATTTGATTTTAATGATCAGTTTGAGTCCTGCTTTACATTTATCAACTTCTGCTGTGAAATGATGCAACTTCACGTGTCCCCTTTTGAGTTGAGAGTTGTTCGCAGAGGACAATGAGATGCAGTGATGACGGAAGGAAACCTAATCAAACTCTGGTGTTAATGGTTTCAGCCAACAACAGTCCTCCTGAAACACATGCATGCGTTAATACTGAAATCAGTTGTTATCAGTTGAATGTACCCAGAAAACCTTTAAAGGAAGCCACCCAGGAGGATCCCGACCAGATACCTGAACCATATCGAGGTTGGAGAAGCAGCTGTAGTTCTGTCTGTATGTCTGAGCTCCTCACCCTACAAGGCTGAGCCCACAGAGCCTACAGAGGGAGGTCATTTGGCTGCTTGAATCTCATTCTTTCAGTAACTACCCAAAGCTCCTGTCCAAAGGTAGAGAAGGTCTGATTTAGAGCCCTGCACTTCAGCCTGAGCCTGACGAGGCCCGATTTATTTACACTCCTGCGGCCGGGCTTTTTGCCAATTTACACGTCATAGCTCACATGCGGGCTGGACATCAGACCTGTATTAGGCTTTTCCTTTTTATGTTTTAGACATCCATCTATTAAAATAAACTGGGAGAAGCTGGAGATGGTACAATTTGTAATCATATCATATGGACGCACATGATACAGACTGCTCACGTGCGCACACACACTGAGACGCTTCTGGCTGTCGCAGTAGGAGCCTTGATTTTTGATGCATAGTGTTACGCCCCACCCACTGGTGGCAACATGCAGCCGTAACAATAGCCTCAATGTAAGGTCAGACAACCTGCATGTTTTTAAATTATTATTTGGTTAGATTGTATAGCCTGTCGTGAGGAGCAGCAGCCTGCTTCTGATGATCAAGAATGCCTTTTTACCCTGGTGGTGATAAAAGTTTAAACACGTGCTCAGTGCAGAGGCAAGACACTTAACCCCTAGTTGCTCCAGAGGCGTGCGACCTCTGACATGTATAGCAATTGTAAGTCGCTTTGGATAAAAGCGTCAGCTAAATGAATAAATGTAAATGTATAATGCACCTAAATATCTTATAATATATACTGGAATACAACTGTAACTGAATATTTGATGAAAGGAAACTGCTATACAACAGTTATTACTAGTGGTGGGCCGTTATCGGCGTTAACGTGAGACTCTTATCGGGCGACAAAAAAAATCTTGCCGTTAATCTATTCTCAAAGTTGGGTTGGGAGCTGGGTCTATAGCTATGATGACTTTCACCTTGATATTTTAGCGCCGAATCGCACTGTAGGGGGCGAGAACAAGTCTTTGAACCTGTGTGTCTGCCTACTGTGAAATTACCACATCATTCCGGTTCCAACCTCGCTCGGCCAGCTGTTTGTTTACAACTAGCCAGGTTAGTTAGTGATACGCCGGTTGATTAAAAAACGCATTGTGCGGTATTTACTCACACTAACTGTAGCAACACGTCCACAGACAGCTGTTGGACAGCACTTTGTGTACGAACATTTCTGAAGCCGCAGGTGTTGTGCCGAATTCTGCCTGCCTGCCGAGAATCGCATGCACCTCGCGGGTGCTAACGGTCATCTATGCTGAGAAAAGAGGTGGATGCAAATCTCGGCAGGGAGCCTACAAAATCTGATCTGCCGAATTATGCATCCACCTCTTTAGGTCCTTCTCAGACACTTTGCTGTGCTCATTTATCAAACAGCTTTATCGCCACATGTCAAGGAATGGTCCTTCTAGCCTACTAAGTGTATTAAAATATTAAAGACTCTTCATCAATCACCATTGATGAAGTCCACAAAGAATTTTACAGCATTTAAAACCATTATTTGGAGGTGCATGCAATTCTCGGCAGGCAGGCAAAACTCGGCACAACACCTGGTTTGCACCTTGTGCAATGCAGAATTAGTTTACTGTAGGAGTTCTTCCAGTCTCAAGTAGCCTACCACCTAAACGCAAAGCACATCACACGCTACACACAAGTACATCTTATTGAACATGATTTATTTTCATCACCAATTATCATAGTTCTAGATTAATTTCAAGATTAATCTAGAAAAAAAAAATTATGCCCACCACTAGTTATTACACAATCTTTCAAAAATATACCCGGCGAACGTCCATGTTTTGGCCATATGTAGGTTTATATGTTCACTTTTATTGGGAGTTATCTTCAAAACATTACTTCTCTCCATACAACCATGTTCGAAATAACATAAAGTTTCCAAAACATTAAAATATTGATGAACAGTCACTATTCCTATGACCAAAAGCACTCCCATGCTTTACAGGCCACAGCTTGAGTACAGAACATCCTACAGAGCTTTGTATTGAAGAGACAAATCGATTGATATCCTGGATGTCTGTGTAGCTCCTACGGGTCACCAGAGGCCGATAAATCCCGTCTCTGCCAAAGCAAACTCTTCTTCCGTACTTCAATCTAACGACAGAAACCTCACCAAGCTGGCGGCCCGCCAGACAGTGTCTGTTAACACAAAAGGCCGCTTTTTTTGCACGGAAAACAGCTAAAACAGTTAAAATCAATTACCTGCCCGGCCACTCGACATGGCAGCGCCCTATCGGGCAAACTCGAGGCTTCAAAACGGCAGTCCACAAACCAACATGTGACATCACGATGACTACGTCCATTTCTTATATAAAGTCTATGGATGTAACACATTACTGGAGTAAAATAATGGGGGCACGAGATGAGTCCCTTTGTCCTCCTGTTGGCTGCAGAGTAACTCTGCTGACATCTGCTGGTTTAAAACAAACTCACACATTCAGAAAATCAACCTCACTTCCTGTTAATAACATTTATTTAACTACTCAGGTAACTTTTGGTAACTGGTGCATTGAAATTATAATTGTCTGAATCATGTTATTTATTGTGTTTTCAGTTACCGATTAGGGTGTCCTTGTTATTTTATGGGGTTAGGGTTAGGGTTAGGCATGACTCTCTGTTATCTGTTTAACAAACACCTGCACAGAATCCTGCTCAGAGGCACAGGATCATTTCTACTGGTACAATGCTGATATTATCTGCATTTAGATTTATTGATTCTGTAAATTTGTTATTGAATAACCCAAAATATGGTCACGGTGTCTTTTATTAGCCTAAATGTTTCAGGGAAATTGAAATTATGTAACAGCGTTGACGCTCACTTTTAGGCTTTCTGTCTATTTCCTTTCATAATCTGATATCCTTTAACACTACTGCATACATTTTATTTGCAACCCAGATTACTTGTCACCGATCGATCACTGCATTCCATCATGTCAATCCAACGCTTGTTTTAGTGAAGTAGTGCTTTAATTCCTAGTTTAATCAGCTCATTATGATGCAGTTTAGTGACTTGTCCTACTCCTTACATATAGGGCTAATATGTTTTATTGTCGTCTATTTGGACTAAACACAGGAAAGACCTACCTCACATGTGACTGAATAGAAATGATGACGATAAATGACGTAAACATGTTTCTGCAGACCAACTCTCCGACTCTCTCTGAATTTGTCTCCATAATAAAAGTTGATGGGAGAAATAAAAGAAAGAAATATCTTTCTAATAAATAAATAAAGTTGTGTGTGGGGCTTTTGTTGTTCAGACATGAACACAGATTTTAACTAGACTGTGAATCATAAAACAAATCCAATATAGGACTCTGCAGCGATACACTTTAGTTTAATGTTTTCTGTCCTGATGTATCAGATCAGTCTGATCAGCTGCAGCATCCAATAAAAAAAACGGCTACCCAATAAGGGGGCGTGTAGGTCAGTAAAAGACTTCAGCGAAGGATGCAGTGGTGTATCCTCGCTCATAGCTCCTCAGAGATCGCTTTGGGGCCGCGTGCAAGACGGCGGAGCGGAACAACTTCCGGTTCAAAAAATAAGAGACTTCAGAAGCACCCATAGTGCCAGGCACTATAGCCTGGAATTTTTTTTTTTAATTAAGAAAAATACCGCGGCATTTTTCGTCACAAATGCCGCGGTATTTTTCTTAATTAAAAAAAAATCTTAACAAATGCCGCGAAATCTGTCACTGATCTCAGCTCAAAGGAAGCTGATGCAGGTTGAATGTGACGACTTGACGAATCTCGAACGCTCCCCCTCTCTATCGTTTGGGCGGTTCCGTGTTCACAAACAGAAACACTAGAGAGTATGAATTAGAACTCAGTTTTGTAAGATGCTGCCATGGTCGCAATAACATCAGCGTCATTTGTGGCTTTGTCCTCATGTTTATGGATCTTTATTCTCTGTCAAGGTAAGAGGAGTGTGTGCGCAAGTGCGCGCGTGTAGGGCGATTCACAGACGTCATCGATTACGGACGTCTGAAAACTAAAGGCAACTTTGCTCTGTTTGGGACTGTGAGCTGCACTTTCTCTGAGCTGCTAAAGTTAATGTGTGTGTGGATTGGTGGTGGTGATATTTAAGATCAGTAGTGTTTTCGGTTAGTTTCGGTTTCACATAGGCCTAACACAAGGTCCCAAAGTCAGAGCCCTATAGAAATAGCCTATCCTGGGACTCGTTTCAGAAAGCGGGATTAGTGAAATGTCTGTACATGTTCAGCCTGAGATTAGGGAAACTCTATTTTCTGTTTCAGGGAGCGAGATCAGATAAACCCTGGGTCAGTAATTCCGGAAAGTAAGTTGGGAAACCGTCCGTTTCTCTCTGACTCCTCCTACCGAGCCTGAGGCGGCTGTCTGACACACCTTTTCATTTCCTCATTCATTCTGTTGATATCAAATCACATATCTAAAGCATTTGAATCTTTAAAAGCTTTAATCCCGGAGATAATGTGGCAATAACTGAACATGAAAATATGGATAAAACAAAACAAATTTGTACATTTACAGTCCAACCCAGTTGGCTATTAATTAATTAATTAATTAATTAATTTGTAGCTTATCAGTAGCATCTCTTAAAGTATTTTTCATAGTTGGTGTTCTCTATTAAATGTACAGCAAATATTTAGGAGTGTATTCGCAACATCTCTAATGTATCAGTAACCCTTCAGAACACATGTGATGTCACTGAAGTAACAAAATCTGTAGATACTTTGTGACTATCTAAAGGGAAACACAAGTTAAGCTTAGTTGACTGTTATTGGCTTCATTTCATTGTCATGACAAATTTATTAATGACTCAGCAAAATATTCTCTTCATCTGATGTTTAAAGTCTACTTAACATTACTGGAGTTACTGGAGGATTCAAACTTTCTCTCTCACTGGACTTGTGTGTGTTGGCTCAGTGTTTCCCACAGAATGATAGCGTATCTGTGACACGCGGTCATGAAATCTTTCTCCTGTTTTCAATGTCGTAACGTAATTGTCTTTATTTATAAAAAAGGAAACACAATTTCCAACGACGTGACAGTTCAAAATATAAAAAAGTCAGATATGTTTCTCCTTTACATCAGCTTTTCTCATTTAATTTAATTCCTTCTAGCCTTTAAATGTACCTTTAAATCAAGTCTTCAAATGCGCATGTGGCAACTTTTCACCTCAATGGTGCACATTTCTGCACATTCAGAATCTCGCCCACATTTGCAGAATAGAACTCTGGACAGTCGTAGTCTAATGTTAGAAAGAAAAAAATTGCAATCTGATGAGAATGAAGTCTTAATATTTAAACTAAATCTACCTTCTGTGCATTACCCTGCATTATGACTCTGTTGATGTGGTAGCAGGCTACCCCTTTAGACCGTCTTACAGACACAGAGCCCGTCTGGGACTGTACTGGATGAGACGAGCTCACTGCTCTTCATCAGAGGTAGAAAACCCAAACTGAAAACACTTAGACAGCAATATCACACACAGTTTCACTTCACCAGCTCTGAGCGAATATATGTGGTATATGTGCAATACGATTTTAAATAGGACTGAAAAATAAAAATAAAAGATCTAAAATCAATATGTGTCGGATCAGTGTTGATACTGTAGCAGCACATAAATAAATCACTGTATGGGAAAGCGTTTGTATTCTTTGGCTACTTACACAATTATTTCAATAGTATTTCATTATATTATTATGGATATTTTTAGGAGGGAAAACGCTCAGATGGGGTTAGGTCTTCATTACATTGTTGGGTTCTACAGGGTTTGAAATGCTGCTGAGTTCACATGTGCTGTTTTATAGAGACCTGATCTCAGCTGCTTCCATCGAAAGATGTTTGAACAGCAGGAAACATTCCAAGTCCTGACTGGAGGCTTTTCTCTTTCTGCTCAGAGACACAGGAGCTGAAGGAGAAGGCTGGAGAGGACGCCACTCTTCCCTGTCGGGGTCCCGGAGGTGCTATCATCACAGTGATTGAGTGGATCACATCTGACCAGAAGTCAGATGATTATGTCTTCTTCTTCAGAGACAACCACTCAAATGAAAACTACCAGAATCCATCTTATCGTGGTCGAGTGGAGCTGAGAGATCCAGAGATGAAGGGCGGAGATGTTTCTTTGACTCTGAAGAACATCAACATCAACGACACTGGAACATATGAGTGTCGGATTAAAGAGGAAAAGGAGTCAGGCAAAGCTAAACTGATCAGCAGCATCAGGCTGACAGTGACAGATTCAGGTGAGAAGACCTGCAGAGCTCAGTGTAGCCCGTAAAGATGTAGGATTTTTAAATTTCCAAAACTACACTAACATATTTCTATATCACCATACACAGGTTAGCAACACAGCCCTAAATGTTAGTGTTTAATAAAAACTGCTCTTTCAGAAAGACAATTCAACCATTTTCTTTTTAATGAATCTGATTCATCTTTTAAAAAAACCATCAGCCAAAACAATTTATTTTGATAAAACGAGTAAAGAACATGAAGCATAGATCACGTAACAAGCAGGAAAGCCAATCAAGAAAAATAGTAACTGTTTTAATTTCTTTACAATTCTTCAGAACATATAATGTTTGATTTCTATTTTAAATGTATTTGTTGTTTCTTTTTAGACCATTTGCATTTGGGAATCTAATATTTTCGTAAAGAAGTTCCAAATATAAAGGCTTTTCTCTACAATGAATATCAATATTTTAATAAAAAATAATATAATGTCTCAGTTTCATAAATAGCTGAAGTCAATTATACCAAAATAATTTGGTTCATAAACAAACATAATAAATGACAAAAACATAGGTAGTCTTTATTGTCCCTCATAGGAAATATAACTTCACAGTCTGGCTAATTTGCATATCAATTTGGTGATTGTGATGACGTTATTAGACACAAATGTTACTGTGTTCACCTGAAGTGTCTCCATTCAGTACAATACATTAGCCTGTATGGCCATGAGATATTGCCTGAGCTCAACTTAGTTCTAACTTATTCCATTAGCTCAGCTCATGAGTCAGCATGTTAACAAGACTTATAATTGCATCTGACCCTGTTTAAACAGTCATGCAGATACAGATTGAGTCCATTGACATCTGTGTGACAGACTTGCTAACCAATCACAAGCGCCATGCACCTCCTGTTACGATCCTACTCACCAATCAGAGCAGGTACAGGATGTGTTTATTTAAAACTACAAAACTAGACAAAGGGTGGGATAACCGACACAGTCCGCTTCTCTCTGCCCGACTGACACTGAAAATGTTTTCAGCAACAAAGCGTTTAGCCTTCCCCACATTGTAGACATGTTGTTAATTTCTCATTTTGTGTGCTTCTACTACTGATAACAGCTCTTTGTGAACCGGTTTTATCCCGTTCTCTGCCAGCCTTCATATCCCACATGGAGCATTTCAGAATAAGAGTGTTTGGCCTGCCTGATGTTGCTGACTTCTTCAGATTTTGGTGATTTGTTGAGATTTGCTTGATTTTTGTTTTTCTTCCACGGTTAATTTGGATATGTACCCCCGGCCTTTCTGTGTGGAGTTTGCATGTTCTCCCGTGGGTTCTCTCCGGGTGCTCCGGCTTCCTCCCACCATCCAAAGACATGCAGGCTGGGTTAATTGGTGACCCTAAATTGTAATGTAGGTGTGAATGTGAGTGCAAGTGGTTATTTGTCTATTCGTGGCCCTGCGATGGACTGGCGACCTGTCCAGGGTTTACCCTGCCTTTTGCCCAATGTCAGCTGGGATAGACCATGTACACAGGATAAACTGTTGACGATTTGCTTCTTTTTTTCGTCTGTTTGAACTGTGTTAATTGTTGATACATGATCGGGGAATCTGCACAGGGTGTTTTATATAGAAAATCAGGCCACATCACAATTTTGATGGTGTCTCATGTTGTAATCATCCATGAGATGTTTTATCTATTACACAATGAATATTGAAGTTTATCTGAGCTTTTTAAAAAGATCGCAAATAGAAGAAAACCGCAATTAGATTTTTTACTCAAATCGTTAAACCCTGGGGTGAAACATCACAGATCAGATGTTTGTGTTTTAGAAAGATGTTGCTGATGAGACTTTAGAGGAAACAGCTGCTACGAGTCATGTGATCAAAGTGCAGTAGATAATGTCTGACATTCTGTTCACCTGCTGACAGCTGATACCTCACACCTGTTTCTGCTCTGCAGGTCACACAGCTGGACACAAGGAGGGAGGAGACAAGGAGGGAGGAGGCAAGGAGGGAGGAGACAAGGAGGGAAATGTTGGACTGAGTGTCAGTCTTCCAGTTTGTGTGATTCTTCTTCTTCTTCTTCTTGGTGTTGGTGGTTTTGTGATCTTTAAAAAATATAGAAGACCCACAGAGAATGAACAACCTCCTGCAAATGAAGCTGAAATGCAGAACCTGCACAGAGAACAAAGCAGAGACAATAACTCAGACCAACCTGCTCCTGAAAATGTCCCGATGCAGGCAGCAGAGCCAGCAGATGAGGATCAATGAGTAAATCTGCCTCATGTGTCTCCCATGAAATAAATACAGAATTATCTAAAAGGTGGAGGTAGATGTGACTGACTGTAGCTGGATCATCAGCTGGGACTGCACCTCCCCCCATCACTTCAAGTGGGTCCGTCCATCCATGTAGAGTCAGAGGTCAAATCAAATTAAACAGGTAAAGGACTAAAAAAGTGAAAAGGTCAAAGAGAAAACGCTCCAAATCAACAGTTACTGATGTCAGTAACTTTTTGCTTTGCAATGAAAAGCCGAGATATTTCTGTGTGTGTGTTCTGGTTCTGGTGTCTTAGCACATGCAGCTTTATTCCTAATCTCAGGGTCAGCACTATCTTACCACTGGAACATGTTGTCTTTAAGAGGTCCTCTGGAGAACACTCAATCTAAATCTATCTTAAAGACGATCATACCCGTACATCAGACAGCCAGGTACATGTTGTAAAACAATGGAAGACTTGACCTTCTGGACGCATCACATACGTTTATCACATGCCCGATAAACCAGAGGTCCTCAGTGAGTAACTTTATTTACAGGACTCTTTGGAGATGTACTAAAGGAATTCCCTCTACACTTGTAATATTTTCATGTTATATTATTGTTAACTTTGAGTATCACCAAAGGTCTGGTAATCCACATGGAGGTATTTATTATCACATTGACTTCAGCTGAAAGATGTTGATGTTTTCTGATCTGTTACCCCTAAAATCCACTGACTTCGGCTGCACCGCGTTTATAGTCAATGCTTGAGTCCACCAGACATGGCTGCAGCCGCTAGCCGCGTCCAGCAGCACAGAGCAGATCGAACCAGACAGGAAGTCATACACAGAACAGCAGAGAGAATCCGGTCAATTTTCAAAATAAAAGACTCCCAATCGTAAAACAAAAATAAACATGGTTAAAATGGACAGAAAAAGAACTAATTTAACTGCGTAGTCTACTTTATCATAGTAGAAGCACAAAATGCAAACACTAATTACAAAATCAACAAAATCTAAACATGTCAGTAAAACCAGGCAACACGCTCTGATTCTGAAATGCTCCTTGTGGGAAATGCAGCCTGAAGTTGACGAAACAAAATGGGGTTACAGAAAGCAGGAAAATGACAAATTAATAACAAGTCAATAACGTGGGGCAGGCTGCACGCTCTGCTGCTGAAACGCATCTGAGATGCTCTCAGTGGATATTGACACTGGGCTACGGACGCACCAAAACCGTGGCGCGGAAGTAACGTGCCGTAGCCGGAGTCAGTGGATTCCTGGCGTTAGAAAGAGACTCTGACAGACAGCAGAGTTCACACAGACACATATTCCTCCTTTAATGTTCAGCTGCAGACTCAGACTCCAAAACTCAGCTCACTTTTAATGCAAAGTTTGAGCGATGTACAGACACAACTAATGTAAACTATTTTGATAATTGTTTGTCATTTGCCATGTTAATTAATTTAATGTTTGATACATGTAAATATTTGCTTTTGGTTTGCATGATTGTAATATTTGTATTTTGTTAATAAATGTCCAGAACTGGACACAACAAGCCCTGTGAAGGTGTCACTTTGAGCCATGAGTAACTGTGTTGTCATTTCTCATTGTTTGCAGAATCTTTACAATCAATCGATTTAATGTAAAAATAATCAGAGTGAAAATATAACTTTTTCAATGCAGGTCTTTTACTTGTTTTTATTTGGTAGTGTGTTACTGGTACTTCTCCTTTAGTTTTAGCATACATAATCCTCCACTGCTTTTCTCAGCCTTTAACAAAAGGAAACTAAAGATCTTGGTTATTTCTCCAGTAACCACCTTTCTGATGCTGAACTGATATGAGAGAGATATGAGGCTGTGATGTGTCTGTTTCTGGCAGCGTCCACTGTTGGCAGATATTTTCATAAACACAATGTAAAACTACTGTGTTAAGCAAAAGTCCTGCTTTCCAAATGTTACTTGAGTCAGAGTGCACATACTTGATGTGGGCAAAACTGTATCTATGTGTTGAATGTAGGTATGTGGAATCTTGATCCCCAGAGTACCTGCATGTTTTATTTCACACTTTGGCAATGAAGAAGCGATCAGAGCTGTTGATCCTGTTGCTCTGATCTGAGCTGGAATCAAAAGCAACTCAACCAAAACCCACCTGAGCTTCCAGGCAGCCGTCCAGCTTTCAGGTTACACACAGGAAGCATTACGTCCTCATTTTAAAACCAGGAAGCTGACAGTCCACTCTGACTCTTTATTTATATTCTAACAGACAGACTTTATATCAGTTATTTGTTGACCTTTGAACAGCTTCCTGCCTTTAGAGCAGATGAAACCAAGAGTCAAACCGGATAAAAACTGGATCATCAACTTTCTTTAACTGTAATGCTGAGAAACAAAAGTGAAACTGATGGCTCAAAATGTCTGTCTGGGCCTGTCCCTGTAATCAGAGAATAAAATGTGGGACTTTTTGAAGGCGGAGTTTGGCATGAAGCAGCACTGAGACATTTTAACTTCACCATCCCCCGCACCTCAGTCTGAGTCGGGATATGGATTCAGTTCTTCCTCATTAGTGTTTCGGGTAGTGTGCCCATGCTGTCTGATCAGCATCTTGATATGCCACACCTGTCAGGTGGATGGATAATTTCACCTCACTAACACAGGTTTAACACAATATTTGAGATAAATGGGCCTTTTGTGTACAAAGAGAAAGTCTTAGATCTTTGAGTTCAGCTCATGATGAATGGGGGAAAAGTTTCTCTGAAGGTGAAGTGAAGCTTCATGTTTTTATTTAAACTATTAAGTTACATTACATATGTGAGTTGTTTAAAAAACTTTACTCAAAATGTTCAGAATTAAGAAGATGGATGCGTCTGGCAGTAAAGGAACAATTCAGAGTTAAACCAACGGTTTAACTTCTGTATTTTCTGCTGCTCAGCTGGTCGTAAAGCTCTGCTGCAATTCAGAAGTGATGCAGAGTGCATGTATTCAAAGTCTTCAGCCGATCTCTCCTCAGCTTAGTTGCATGGTGCTGTTGCCATGGAAATGGGTGAGAGGTCCTCACACCTAAATGACAAAATAGGTCAACCTTAAGTACGTCATCTAAACTAAAGTTTATGAAAAAGGTCATAGTTTTAGTTAAAACCATGATCTTGATCACCATTTGGATTAGTTTTGGAGTTTTGGATTAGATGTTTTTGCACTGCCAACCTCCCCTCACCTCATCTGTGAGATTCACCTGTTCATTTTTATAAACCCTCACTAAATATACCTCTGTCTGACGTGCTGTTACTATCAGGAGAGTTGATAATAACATTTAGATTAACAGTTTTAAAAGATGCAAAAGCATCAAAATTAATAGATTGTAAATAATCAACACTAAGGAACTGTAACTATGCATTTTGCAATAGATTGTACATTGATCGATTTATTAAAGGGAGATTAAGTGATTCTGCAGAAAGATTGTTAATATTTGAACTCAATGGCCAAACAAATACAGCTCTCTCAGAAGCCTACGTTTCTCTATCTTTGAAACGCCTTCGCTGTTGCCTGGTCATAAAACTTTCTTCTCTAATTATACTGATCCGACTTTTCCCTCTTTGGCTTTATCTCAAACATCGCTCCTTCCTCAAGGAGTCCAGCACATTCAAATGAGCCAGTGTTTTGAACTGATGCCACCTGTTGCTGATTGACTGAAACAATGTTGTGGGGAAGATCCACGCCACTTTCCTCGTTTGAAAATTACAGAAGCAGGGCTGTGTAGGAAAACTGGATTTTTTTTCAGAACATGTAAAATGGAAAGGTAGCAAACCGCGAGGAAATATTTGCTGGACATAACATAAAGTGTATTAAATGTAATCACTTAATATCCCTTTAATTTAATAATTGATTGATGAGTGTTTATAAGGTCAGTGTTTGATGTGTTACCTGTGGGCCTGTGTCGGTATAAAGACACCCTGAAGATAGTGGAGATGCAGTACGGACAGAAGACCACCAGGTGGCAGATCAGTCTGAACACAAGCTGGAGGAGGCCTGACACAATGGGTGGGGCTCCAGATGTGGGCGGGGCTGTGGTTGTAGGTTTACCTGTAGAGAATCCGCCTGGTCAGGTGAATCTCTGTCCTGAAATCAATGCTAACCTCCTCACCTGTGACAGAGATCCAGCTGGATGGAGACTCTCCATGACCGCTGATGTCACACTTGTAGAGGCCTTCATCAGACTTGGAAACATGGTGGATGGTCATGTGACCTGTAGGCTCAGTCCTGATGAGGGAGCCATCTTTATAGAAACCAGCTGTGAGGTTGGAGCAAGCGGCAACCTCCGGCTCTCACTTCCGATGCAACCAGGAAGTAACTGAAAACTGCAATTCATCGAGTGGCCACTTGAGGCTGGCTGCAGAAGGGAGTCAATCTCCATTGACCCCCATGTTAAAATGCCCAACTTTACAGCAGAATAAAACATGTTTACAGCCTGGTTCAAAAAAATGGTTTTAGTGCATATCGCTAATTTTGCCCTTCAGTGACAACTGTGAGGGGGGTGAATTTTTTATAACTCACCTGCTTAAATTATATTAAGCCTTAAAGTTCTGCATTATTAGGGGCGTGGTCGCTTTGATTGACAGGCGTCTCTACCCTCTGCCACTCCTAACAATGTGACCGCCGTCTGTTAGCCTCACTCAGCTACACGGAGCTCTGAGGCTCAGCCTGTCGGAGGCTTTTGGACATTTCTACATGCAGATACCGGATGATTAATGGCAGGCTGTGCAGTTCATTGGAGAGAGAACCTCCAGGAACTCCTCCGTGTTCTACTGGGTGAGTGAAATTTTTTTATCAATGTATTTTATGTATGTGTTAACATTTAACAGATATCGCTCGGCACATCGCTTGTTAGCTTAACGTTAGCTCGTTACGCTAATTAGCCAGCCAGATACGAGCAGCCCCAAGCTGCTAAGTTAGTGTAAGTAAGTAATTTAGTGTGCTCTGACCGCAGCTTTTAATGAGTCAAAGATAAGTCAACAAGAAGAAGCCAAAATGTAACGTTATTAGATTAATCTTAGTGTTAGACATTAGTGTGATAATGCTTTGAAGAAAAGGCGTCTGTGTGAAGTTGTAAGTAAAAGGCTCAGCTCTCAGTTAGCTGACGTTATGCTAACGGTAACTTTTACTAACGGGCGATGTGAGATTTAGCCACATCCTGTAACGGAATAACTGTTCAGTTAGGTGATAGCCAGGTACTATTATAAGTGGCTGCTTCTGATACCAATGGACACGAAGGGTTTAAAGGCAGAGAGCCGAGGGGGCAGCGGCTGCCTGAAACTGTCACACCGAGGAGCACCGATGCCGCTATTTGAGCTAGCTGTTTCTCCCGAGGGGAGCCGTGCACCTCCGAGTGTAACGTTACCGCTACTGACACCGTTATACTATTCTTTGTGGGGTTTATCAGTGGGGATGATTGATTCAAAGTACATATTAAAGACTGTTTAGTCATCCATAAGTTATTACACTCAGTAGATGTAACGTTAGCATTCATTGAGATTCATTAAATAAGGTGAAAACTGCGTATGATCAGCGACGTTTCTGATGAGTTTAAGAGGTGGATGCATAATTTGACTGAACAGCTGTTGTAGGCTACATGCAGAAATTTGCATCCACCTTTTTTGTCAGCATATAATGTGCGTTCTGCCTGCAGACAGGTAGCTGGGCTGTGACTAGGGCGTATGGTTTAGTTAAGGCAGAAATTAGGTGCGTGAGAGTCGCCTCTGAGTTTGTTTGGTGGACTAGAATTTGCCAAAAAGGTTGTACAGTTCAATAAAAAATAAGATCCTTATAATAAGCGTTAAAAAAAGATCTGACTTGAGTATTTATTATTTCACAGTGTCCAACAGCAACCCGCTTATTCCACAAATTACACTGTATTTCACATTGCCACCTAATTACTGTCACATGCCAGAGAGGTTTTTATGCTGAGGCGTCTCAGAGCTCAGTAGATTTATGGCTCTTTGGAAGAAGCTGCTTAACTGTCTACCCATTGTTGTCTTTACAGGTACCAGAGGAGCTGATTGTAGAACCCTCCAGATGTGATTAGCTGTGTCTGGCTCTTCAGGAGAGAACAGCTCCGGCTTCCAGCTCTTCAGGAGAGAACAGCTCCAGCTTCCAACTCTTCAGCTCCTGCTTTTCTTTTTACTCAACACCTGAACACTACTGACGTAAAATTATGACACTGGGTTCTTATCAACAGATTCGCTCATTATAATAACTCAACACATTTCAAGTCATACAAAACTACTTTTACATTTGTAACCTTTCAATGTTGATGTTTTCATTAATGCAAGACAAGAGTTTAATTTATTAATCTATTGCTTTTGTATTAGGAACACTTTGTTTTAAAGTGTATCAAACTAATTATACATAATAAAATCATTCTTCATTCATTATCAGTTTCATATTTTAATTTTAAAGTTAGTGTGATCTAAACTTCAAAATAACAGCTGTAAATGAAAAATATTAAGATGTTATTTATAGGTTAACATTTTTTTTGTTAGTAAAAGTAAAACACTAAAGGTTGGTGTGTATATGGTTTTATTTTGACATTTCTTTAAGAGACAAACGTGACATTGACTGAGAAGTTACTCAGTAGTGAAAAACAAAGAATTATCTGCACACTGAGTAGTTTTGAAGCCCTGTAGGTGTCATTTATTGTGACCTGAGAAGGTTTTGTGTGGTTTACATTGTATAGACTCACCTGTTGCTTGAGTGCTTATATATAGAATTTATTACAAGTGAACCATAAACTGTGTATTTTTTAAATTAATCTATGATACAAATATGGACAATATTAAAAAGTCAGAGTAGGAGAGAAGGCCTTTCCACGTCAGTCCACCCCATCAGCACAATGAGGAGTCCCAGGTCTCTGCAGCTCTCTGGGCGCCAGGTGGGACATCTGATCCACAGTGTGATTCTGGGAGAAAATGAAACAAGGGAGACAGTCTTTAAATGGTTTTGTGTTGTCCTTTTAAGACAGACGATTTTATATTTGCTATAAAAATGTCCAGTAGCCAAGACTAGCAACGTTATTTAGACTCAGTTTAAGCTTTGAGTAGCAGATGTGGAAGCATCAGAACCGCAACAAGAATCTTGTGACAAATATAAAAGTACCTTTCTCTCTCTGTGTCCTATTCCAGACAATAATCCCACATAAGTTGACACAACCCTGCCGACAGCAGCAACTTTACTCAAAAATAGCGGTGTGGGTTATTTACTAACGTGATAGCAGCCATAGCTTACGCTTTTACAAGTTATACAGCGTCCATCATGTAACTAAGGACTCTACCGCTAGCTTATTACGTTTATTACGAGTAACAACTGAGGTAACCGCTTGTAACCAACGGTATGTAAAAGGGTTAATTGATTTAATTGTTCATTTGAGATGTAACGTTCAGTAAACTTAAGGTAACGCTAATTAATAACTGATTCATAGTTAACTGTTCTAACGTAGCGTTAGTGTTGCAAAATAACGTTATCACATTAAAAGCATTTAAAAGCTTATGAAGTATAATGTCAATAACAGATATGTGAGGTATTTTATTATTTTCCGGTGTCTTACCTTGACTGTAGTTGGTCATGTCCGTGAACTGGTAACAACACGGCCGCGAGTTTCCAACCTCCACCGTACAGCACCGCCGAAGTAGCATGTAGCATTAGCTCCTTAGCCTGAGCTAACTTCGGTCACGCTCGAGCTAGGCGGGAGTGGTTTCAGCAAAACGTCACCTCAGCTCCACCTACGACCGCCTCTTTGCCCATTTTTGGCTATCCGGGAGTGACGCTGCTGACGCTGGCCAAGATGGCGGCGCCAGCACCGCCACTTTTGAGCTTCAAAGCGGCTCTTCAGAAACCAATGGGTGGCGTCACGGACGCTACGTCCATTTTTATATACAGTCTATGGGTTGGAGGGAGGGGTGTTTGTTTTACAGTGCAGAGTGACACCATGTCCCTCCATCACAGGGAGGACAGGACTCTGCAGGATCACTGGTCCACCTCAACACAGAGACAAACTACAGCATTTCATCATTTACACACAGCTTCATCAACACTAACTAAGGAGTCAGTAACTGTCAGTGTTTATTGTGCAACTAAACTGTGGTTCATATGTGATGTTAAATGATCATTGTGAGTCCCGTTTTGCATTTATCATCTAGATTTATGCAGTAAAATGATGGCGCTTCAAGTGTCCCCTTTTTTTACTGAGTTTTGCACAGAGATAAAGTGAAGAGGGAAGAATACCAACTCTGTAGTGAATGGTTTCAACTAACAACAGTCCTCCTTGACAGATGCATGTGTTTATGCTGAAAGGTTGAAATAATTTAAGATAAATGTGTGCCTTTCCTGCGACATGCCTGTCCCGAGCAAAGTCTTCCAGCTGCTCCTTGGGGATTCCCACCCTGTATGAGATGTACAGTCCCCTCCAAAAGTACTGGAATGGTTGTTCACTGAAGACATTTGGTTTTAAGATCTTCACAGCTCTCACCAAATTTCTGTCATCAACTACTGTTGTTTTCCTTGGCCGACCTCTTTGACATCTGTCGCTTAGTACACCAGTAGTTTCTTTATTTTTCAGGACGATCCAAATTGTTGTGCTTGCTATGCCCAGTGTTTGTCCAATGGTCGATTTTCCTTCTTTTCTCAGCTTGACAATGGCTTGCTGTTCTCCCATAGACAGCTCTCTGGTTTTCATGTTGGTTTATCCTCTAACAGGAAATGCAGTCTTTATATGTTTGAACCAAGGATGAAAACTTAGACTAGTCATGCAGAGCTATTTAATGTTTGCACAATCAACCTAAAAGACAACACCTGGGCAACAAGAAACATCTGTCAGTCACATGTTTCAATAGTTTTGCTCAGTTGAAAAATGGGTGGGTTCAAACAAAGGGTGGTATGTCCTGAGTTGTTTAACACATCTAGATGTGAATACAAGGAAATTAAAGCTGAAATTCTGAACTCTTGTCTCATACTCATCTTTGGGTTTTTTTAGTGAACAACAAAAACAAAGGAATTTGCCTCACTGTTCTGATACTTTTGGAGGTGACTGTACAGTATAATCGATAGTTCTCCGACCAATTCAAGGTGCCCTGAAAACCTTTAAAGGAATCCACCCAGGATGATCCTGATCTGATACCTGCACAAAATATTTATTCCAGCATCCTTTGCACTATGCTCCATCACACTGTGTACATGTGTACATGTATGCTTGAACCTCACAGTTTGAAAAACTTTGGTCACACTGTGTTCTGAGGCAACATTAGAATAAGGCTCGGTTCATATTTCAACACATGAGTAAATATCCTGTAATTTGCACTGATGATCCACACATTAATGGATTAAAATAATGGGGACATGAGATGTCTCTCTGTCCTCCTGTTGGCTGCAGAGTAACTCTGCTGACATCTGGTGTTTTAAAACAAACTCACACATTCAGAGAATCAACCTGACTTCCTGTTAATAAGCTTTATTTCCTCACTCAGGTGGTAACTTTTGGTAACTGGTGCATGAGATTTAAAATTCTCTAAATTGTGTTATTTATTGTGTTTTCAGTTACAGGGTAGGATTTTATTTTTATTTTATTTAAGCATGTTTGTTCTTACATATTCTTAATAACACAACACAAGAAACTTCACACAGTTTCTGTTTACTACCAGTAGCGGCACAGATATATTTGATCAGGGAAACAAGAGAGTAATATTTAAAAGTACTTTAGTTCAACAGTTAGAACAGAAACACTCACTACATCTTACAAAATGATGACGATGAATGCCACCTCTAAACTGTTTAAACATAAACTGAATATTATCCGAAGGGGGGATTTATTGCAGGACTGCATTTGTTTTGCTAGGAGTACCTAATAAAGTGGCAACTTTGTGTATGTTTGACTTTGCTTCATTTCGATTATGCATTTTGGAGTGGAGTGGATGTCCTTTAACCCTTTGGAGAAGGGTTTTTAGGAGACTAACGTCATTATTTAACGGAGATTTATAATATTTTTAAGTCTACCTGCCCTGCACTGTTGTGCATTATGTAGGCTCTCACCATTAGCCAAACTGTTTTTGTACCAGAGAGAAGATTCTGGACAGTGTGAAGTGTATGGTGTGTGTGTGTGTAAGTATTGAGAAAGGACAGTGTATCGTGTGTGTGTGTGTGTCCGTCGAGTGATGTATAATGATGAGTGATGTATGCTCTGCATGCTGCAGGGTTCACTGGGTGAGAGGTGCGGTTCCTGTTTTCTGCACAAGCTCTATGATTAATTATATACTGATTAACATGACGCTGATTAATATTTTGTTCCTCTCTTATCACTACGTTAATCATAGGCAGATCACACTTCTAAGTATACTAAAGAGCAAAAGCAACGACTTGATAAATGTAGAATCCCACAGGCTCAATGAATGGAAGTGAAACAATATTACATTACTTATTGCATTAGTTATCAAAAGGAGATCACATACACTCACCTAAAGGATTATTAGGAACACCATACTTATACTGTGTTTGACCGCTTATCGCCTTCAGAACTGCCCTAATTCTACGTGGCATTGATTCAACAAGGTGCTGAAAGCATTCTTTAGAAATGTTGGCCCATATTTATAGGATAGCATCTTGCAGTTGATGGAGATTTGTGGGATGCACATCCAGGGCATGAAGCTCCCGTTCCACCACATCCCAAAGATGCTCTATTGGGTTGAGATCTGGTGACTGTGGAGGCCATTTTAATACAATGTTCAAGAAACCAATTTGAAATGATTCGAGCTTTGTGACATGGTGCATTATCCTGCTGGAAGTACCCATCAGAGGATGGGTACATGGTGGCCATAAAGGGATGGACATGGTCAGAAGCAATGCTCAGGTAGGCCATGGCATTTAAACGATGCCCAATTGGCACTAAGGGGCCTCAAGTGTGCCAAGAAAACATCCCCCACACCATTACACCACCACACCAGCCTGCACAGTGGTAACAAGGCATGATGGATCCATCTTCTCATTCTGTTTACGCCAAATTCTGACTCTACCATCTGAATGTCTCAACAGAAATCGAGACTCATCAGACCAGGCAACATTTTTCCAGTCTTCAACTGTCTTATTTTGGTGAGCTCTTGCAAATTGTAGCCTCTTTTTCCTATTTGTAGTGGAGATGAGTGGTACCCGGTGGGGTCTTCTGCTGTTGTAGCCCATCCGCCTCAAGGTTGTGGCTTCACAAATGCTTTGCTGCAAACCTCGGTTGTAACGAGTGGTTATTTCAGTCAAAGTTGCTCTTCTATCAGCTTGAATCAGTCGGCCCATTCTCCTCTGACCAGCATCAACAAGACATTTTCGCCCACAGGACTGCTGCATACTGGATGTTTTCCCTTTTCACACCATTCTTGGTAAACCCTAGAAATGGTTGTGCGTGAACCATTTCTAGGGTTCACGCACAACCCGTCTGGCACCAACAACCATGCCACGCTCAAAATTGCTTAAACCACCTTTCTTTCCTATTCTGACATTCAGTTTGGAGTTCAGGAGATTGTCTTGACCAGGACCACACCCCTAAATGCATTGAAGCAGCTGCCATGTGATTGGTTGATTAGATAATTGCATTAATGAGAAATTGGACAGGTGTTGCTAATAACCCTTTAGGTGAGTGTATAATAGCCTACATGCGTGAGAGTTCAGAGATGCAGTAGTTTTTGGGAACTGTATTCCCCCCATCAGAGTCAGAAACTAATAAATGCCTCAGGACAGACCTTTTTAAAACTATTTGGTGCAGTCAGAAGTTATGTCAAACAGCAATATTAGTCTATTTTGGCTTAAGTGTTGAGTGTCCATAGGATCAAATAATATAATCATGATCCCATAGAAATCCAGGAATTAAGCAAAACTTACCAAGTAGACTAAAGATGTGATGAGGCATGATGATTTGTCATGAGGGGGTGCTGTTTCCCAAGCCTTGTCTGAGGGGAGGCCTGCAGTCTCAGACTTTGAAAACCCCTGGCCTACACGGACTCAAGATGTACAGGAACACCTGTGAGAAAGTCAGGACGGAACCAGTGCAACAGCCAAGATGAAGCAGCGGGGGCAACCGTGGGAGCAGCTGCTACAGAGGTCTACAAGGAAAGCTGTCTGGCTGATTTGGGTAGAGCCAGCAGCAATGCGAGTACAGACGATCGCAGCAGCCAGTGTCAACCACGACTTCCCTCAGGCCTGGGCAGACTGTGCAGTGTGACTGTCGCCCAGGGAAAACCATGAGTGACATTTTGGGTATTTCAATTTAGGTGGCACAGAGGACCAGAATTGTGGAGCATAGGATGTGGGCTGCTTCAAAAGATCTTACTACTCTCAAGTGCTACCTTTTGTTCTAGGGACGAGCGGTGGGGACTGTGGAGACGACGGAGCGAGCCGTAGAAGGGTAGAAGAGGCACACTTCCCCTGCAACAAACAATGGTTGGCAAAGGTCTCAATGGGTCTTCATAATCTTTAGTAGATCATAGAGCTTCAAGGCTTTTCTGAAGCGTTCGAGCATCGGAATGAGTCTCATGGTGGTGTGAAGTGTAACAGCTCTAATGGACAGTACAAAAGTGTTTCATCAGGTGTGGTATATCGTGTTTAGTTTAGAGAAAAGTAGCCATCATCACTTGTAAATTATACTTTGGTGACATTTAAAGTGGTTTTACAAATTAGCTTTGCATGAAAAGATTCCAAATCATTGGTAATCCATGTTTTATCACAACCAACAAGTCTGCTAAATCAAGTCATATATTGTTTTACAATACCCCTTTGCCATAATGAAAAACAAAAATGTTAACCTACCTTATCATGCTGTCTATTTTTTATCCACAGACACGATTCCAGTGTATCTGCAGGTCACCAATGCCACCAATCAGGTCACTGATGTTGTCATCACTGACTGTTTATCTGAAAGTTAAGCGGTGTTAAGTTAAAGTACTTTCATTGTATCATTGTGCTCTACATACATACATTTGTGCAAGACATATCATAATGAAGTTAATACTATTGGTGACCTAGATAAAATTGTCCTTCCCTTCACAATAAGCTGTGACAGATCCAAATCGGTGACACCACTCTTTTTGATGTTAATTTTTTCATCCAATCAGCGTTTGAGCCCTGAGGACCCCTGCTGAGGACCCCTGTCTGATTCAACAAATATGGTCATACATCTGTACCTGTGAGGATTTATTTGCTAAGGTCACCAGTTTCAATGCCTGCCTCAGGAAAGAATGTGACCTGGGTTTTATGTTATTAAGGGAGCTTGTTAGTCATGGTAGAACACTTGGCACACCTCCAATACTGGTGACATTCTTAGGAGTGAGGTGAGGCCTCATGCCTATCCAAACGTGTGAAATACATCACAAACATGCAATGTTTGTGGATTACCAGATTTCTCTATGATCACACATGAGAGGTACCAATTGGATCACTTGACTTATGGCCATCATCATCTGAAGTTCTGCACACATTAAACAGATTGTCCTAACTTACATTAAAAGAATTAGAAACATACATAGACATCTCCTTACATATATTTTATGGTCAAATTAACATGGTATACATAAAAATAAAGTAACATTGAAACCAACAATACTGTAATCTGCAACTGGCTGCATGGATCCCAATAATGTCAGGGTTGAATGTATTTTTGCACACAGGAAACAAATGAATTTACAATGCATGTGAATAAAGCATCACACTACTCCTGAAATGTAAGAAAACATATATAAGTTAAAGAAACTTAAACACTCGTAGGGCCTTACTTAGAGCACCTGCAAAGTGACATGTGCACCAGAATGACCTGCAACGGGGTGCAAAAAAATACCTTGACTTTGTGAGTACTAATGGAATGTGTAAATTAAGCTGTGAAAAAACAGGACACGTAATGTCACACAATATTGTTACCTTTTAAAACATATCTATCTTCCTTCTTGCAGCTTTCCTTGGAATGAAATACATAGGGGTGGGAATCTCTGGGCACCTCACGATTCGATTACGATTCAGAGGGCTGCGATTCGATTATAAAACAATTATCGATGCATCATATTTTTCTATACAGGATCCCTGATCAATTACTAAGCATTTAATTTGCCCATTAAAATACAAAAGAAAATAGCTAATTAGCTTAGAAGGACTAGTTTGCATCCCTAGTTTACTTTATTAACCTCAGCTCCATGGTCCCTCATTTCATTAACAACCAGTTGTCAGACTCCTGAAAACTGAAATATATCAGCATGTACAGTATGTGTACACAGGAAAGAGCTGCACACCAGTTTAGTCTTAGCTTGCACCTGATGTTCTCAACCCTTCACTAGTAGGTTAGTTAGTAATGACCTACAGCTGATAATTAATATTACTTAACTAATTTATCTGACGTTACATATTTAAATAAATCTTTTTTAGCAACTTTTACAGGACCCAAAGACGCTTTACACATAGTTACAGTGACAGAACAACAATAAGTAATTCTTATCTTAGCTTAAAAACTTTTACCTAGGAGTCTTAGCTTAAGAGCTATTCAGGACTGATCTGAGAGCAGCTCTGAGCAAGGAAAAGACAAAAACTTTTATCTTAGTGAGGAGGCAGGGTTGACCCCGTTGCTATGTATGACACAATCGTTTGAAGACTGTGATTGGTTGGTTGTCCAAGAAGGAAAAAAAGAGTGATTCTAGTGTAGGTTATATTCTAAGCTTCACTTTGGAAATTAAATGCGTAATATTTCCTATTTGACCGTTCTCTCCTCACTCACACACACACACACACACATTATATATGTGTATATAAATCCTGTTTTTTATTTACCATGCTGTTAATTTCCTATCAGGTATCTGATTGGCTTAGAATGATAAAAATTGTTCCACTCTTTCCAGTTAAACTGATTGCTGACGTTTCTACTTAAGTGGTGGTTTGAATGTTGGTTTTAATGGATCAAACACGGAATCAAAACCAAGAAACCAAGCAGAGCGAGAAAGCCCAACTGGACCAGTTAGTGGATAAACACAAGGCAATTCTAAAAGGAAAATTTGGGCTGGGTCACAGCACGTGGCAAGAAGCAGACGAGGGAGCGTACAACGCAAACTATTAACGGTTCATTCTCGTTGTGCGCAAGAGGGAAGCTGCTATATTCATAAATGCAGTTTTTTGAGCCTGCAAGGTGGGAATGTCCAGTGGAAACGAAATGAACTGCGACACAATAAGAGGTTCTGAAAGTGCTGTAATTCTTGTAAATGGTTGTGGCCTGCAGTGACAGACCCATATCATCACCGTTGCATCGCCAAATATCGTAGTGATTCCTTTCATTCCTGCCTGTGTCGGAGATGTTAGCGTATCTAATAAGATCAGTCACAAACACGATCCCTGCACGATCTAATCTATAGCGTCTGATTAACTCTCTGTCATCCTGCAACACATTTCTTCTCCCTCTTCGTCTTTCTGCCATTTTCTCCTCTACTAAAGAAACTCTTAAGCACCTTAAAAGTCCTCGTCGCTGCTCCTAACAATTCTGAGCTTAAGAGCTCTTTTAAGGCTTAAGATGCTTCATGAATTACTTTTTTCTTTACTAGGATTTTTTCTTTAATTTTAAGAGTAAACGCCCACTTTTCTAAGAATTTTCTTAGAATTTCATCACTAGGAGCTACTCTTATGGTGCGTTCGAGACTGGTCGGCACTGGGATATTTCCCAGTTGAAACTCCCGACCTCAAAGCGTTCCAGGTGCATGGTGGTGCATGACGCCGAAAGTGAACGAAAATCATGGGTGACCGTGACAAAGTGAACACACAGTTGCACCCTCAGCAGTGCTTTAGGTGTTAATTAAAAGGATGGCAGTTTAACTGCAACACTGACATAAATAGCCCAGACGTTACTAGTTCTGTGTTCCCCTCTGGCTATAAGTTGGTAGCCCCGAAGTCAGTCAATGTTGTCCGTTACACTTCCTAATGTTTTCGCATTTTTAACAATAACTTTCATGCAGAAAAGATGACTTTAAGAGATTCTTTACTGTAGCCAGCTACCGTATGTGTAAAACATATTTCTACATCAATATACATGCAGAACAGGTTTTACTGCATGATCGTATTTATTATTTTAATTAAAATACATGCAAATACACGTTTTGTTGTCTTTTTTTATGGTTTATGGTTTACCATTTACAGTTTGTGCTTCCATTGGCGCTGACATTGTTTTCTGACGTCATTCAGCTGCTACTCGTGAAGTCGGGGTACAAATTTTTTCTCAGAGTTCACAAGTAGGAAATCCGACTTCAAGTGGCGTTCAAGGAAAGTTTTTCTAGTTGGAGGTCGGAAATTTCCCAGTTTCGAGTTGCCTGGAACGCAGCGTTAGCCTTAAGATTCTTTATGAATATGGGCCCTGGGTTTTAGTAGATCTTTGAAAGTGTCCAGACAGGGAGCGTTTCTGTGGGGATGAGCTCCAGAGGGTGGGGCTGTGACACTGAAGGCTGCGGAGTCTGATGGGGGGGCAGAGAGCAAGGTGTTGTACAGGGGAGATGTTAGCTAGAGCTAACAGCCTTCACTTTTCCAGCCGTTGGGGAAACAATAGACTTTTATTAACGGACACACAGCGACCTACGCTGCACGTTTACTACCAGACTGAAACTTACTGCTAATATTTTTCACCGCTAACTTTCACTGTCATGTTCTGCCGCTCGCTCTCTCTCACTCGCTCGGCCTCACACACAGAGCTGCAGAGCGTCACCATGCTCGCTGTGTGCGAGTTAAAATAATTACTTTCCCATTGATATTATTGATTCTGTGATATTTTGGGGTGGTTATTCATTCCACAGCGGTGACGAATACAGGGGGACATGTCTTTTCAGTTCCGTCAACATTACGCTATCAATTAACGTTTAAATCATCGATTTTTACACATTTGTGCATCGATTAATAATCTTCCACGTCCGCATCAATATGCATCTAAGAATCGATTATTTCTCCCACCCCTAGAAACAGAATAACCACACTTTACATTACAATCCACAATAATGTGTCATTTTCCAATAGAAATTATCCTGAAATGACAGGATATATCTTTTGAAATATGTTTTAATATACTTCTTCAGCAGAATCACAAAAATCTCCAAGTTCTTTCTTGCATTCCTTAATGTTTACTGGAATCTGAAGCAAAATCATTTTTTGTGATCAACATTTTTATTGATATGAAGGTGGTTTGAGGGATACAGACATATCCAAGGACAACACAATCTCATCTCAATGCGTCATAAGTGACGCTTTCAGACAGCGTGAAAAAGCGTAAGGATTTTACGCTAAAGGCACCCTTTAAACATGCGAACAAATCTGCAGCTGTAGGGTTAGTCGGTCAACATTCATTAAGTCAGTGACTTAGGTTTAGAAACTAACATTTCTGATGGTTGTGGTAAGAGTAGGGGCTTCGGGGGCTGTCAACACCTTTACGGGACGCAAAGAGCGTCTCATAGACTCTAAAAGGTACCTTTAGCATCAAATAACTACGCTTTGTCACTCAAAGCGTCAAGTATATGACGCCCTGAGATGAGAAGGTCTGACAACATCTATTACAGCAGTGGTATAATGAAAATACCTTACAACACAAGAGCATTAAAGTGAAATAATTCAGCAGCAGGTGTACAATTGAGTCCTTCAGCTATTGACTCTTTTCCAAAAAATAAGATTAGATTAAAAGTTTTTCCAGGCTTCAACAGTTGCTGGCCGAGCCTTGTTGAGTCGTACAGTAGTATTTTCCACCCTGACAATGTTAATTAAGCTGTCGACACAAAACGATTTCATACACATATCAGGGAAAAACCAATACTCAATAATTGTCTTCTTTGAAGAGGTAAATCCCGCAAATACCATTTTATACGGAATTTGCTTTAAAGTACGATCAGAGCCATAATTAAGGAGGCAAAACGAAGGATTAAGAACATAAGCAATAATAAAAGCAAAACCATTTTTTGCAGGTTGTACACTGGGCTTTGGGCATTTCTCAAATTTCTTTGTTTGTGGTGGTAAAGGAATTGTATCCAATTTTTCTTGTGAAGGAGGAATGTACATTGTGTATTTTTCATTCCCACTCACTGCTTTTAGCTGCATCCACTTAAGTTACAAAAGCTAAAGCTATGATAAAACTGTAGTAAAATTATTTAAATTTATGAATCACCTTATATTTCCTCATAATATTAATTAAAGCAAGCATAAATCTAATTTCTAAGATGGGTGTTTTTATCTTAAGATATACCTTTAAGCATGGCAGTTAATGAAGGGTTACATACTTCAGAATACATTCCAATTCCAAGGCCAGTTACTATAAGTTGCAGTTGAAGTTTTTCTTCTCCTTTTGGTGTTTTTTTCATGTTGTTCCTGGAGAAGAAAAATGTTTACTAAAATGCTCTTCCCAGGTTGTGTTAGCCTATATGGTGGTGCAAAACCATGGAAAAGACCTAAACATGTAAGATGGCAACTTATTATTCTCATCTTATATCATCCATCAACAAAAAATAACCTTACCTTAAATATGTCTAAATTCTCAATGATTCATTATGTTAAATTATTGTATGCCAAATAAATTTGTTTACTTTATGTTTCATCAAACAGTTTACATGGTGATGATCTACAGATGCATAAAATATTCAAAACTAAACTAGGTGTTTTCCCCCTTCTGCTTACATCAGAATCAGGGAGCTAGTTTGTCTGAATGTACCTACGCTGGCAGTGCAATTAAAAAATTAAGCATACAAATGACCCATGCATTCTAACAAACCAATTCTTGTTTCACAGACTGTCCAGAGACATTGCGCTGAGGCTTACTTTCTGTCGACTTGCCTGCACTCCATGTCCAACAGCTTCTCCTGTACTGCCCTGACTAGCTGGCCTGACATTCATACACTGTGCCAGCAAAATTCAGTAACCATAGCTGGGCTTCTCAAGCCTTTGTTTGCATTCAGACAAAACAGCAAGCCCATCCATACCTCATGCAGCTGTTCTCAAGCAACTAACTGCAGGTAAATAATGCCACATATCCCTCCACAGTGGAATGCATAGACGACATCTTTAGTCCTGTCTCAGGCTCCTCGCTTGGACAGGGGAGTGGGGGCGATTTCTTGTAATTTGTAACCCTCACCACTAGATACCACTAAAACTTACACACTGCCCCTTTAATGTGGATTATCTTATCTGTTGTGTTGTGTTTATCTGGAGCTGCTGTAACGTGAATTCCCCCAGAGTGGGATCAGTACAGGCTATCTTAACGGTTTCTTATTTTTATTTCCTCATTATACCAGTGTTCATCTTATGGTGTCCACCTTCTGATCACCCACAAAACAATAAATTACAATTTTATTATGTTGCACTAAATCTGACCTGTATGTCTCTTTTTCCAGCCCGCCCTCACCAGAGAAACATTCATATATGTTATTATTATTTAGCTCACATATTTAGTTTGGCTGCGACAAAGTCTTGATGAGGGGTGGATGGATGAGTGAAGCAAATTAAGGACTCATCTCAGGCCTTAAGGTGGAACCCAGCGAAACGCCTTCTTTGGGAATCTGCTGTCATTCATGCGGATAATGTGTCCGGCAAGCCTTGATCACGCTTAACTTGGACAGCTTGTCATCCAGGACTTTATTGGCACCACTGCACTGTTAACTGCACCTCACATCTAACCACATCATTGCACCACTGTACATTCATACTGCACTGATAATCATTCCCTTTGAACCACTGTACATATTGTATAGTTATTTATACTATATTACCACAGTCTGTTCAGAGAGCGCACATACCTGTAGCAACATGTAGATGCATAATTATATATTATTTCATACTTTGCACTCTATATATATAATTTGATCATATGTTCTGACAATATATATAATATTGAATCTATTTATAAAATAATCGTTCATTAATTGCAGTCGAGCTAAAAAGTTCAATTAATCGTGATTTTGATTTTAGGTCATATTGTCCAGCCCTAGTTACAAGTATGCTGATGAATCCGTATTCATTATTGACCATAATTATTGACTTGGCTTTACATCTATATATGCTTTAAAATTGTGACAGTGGTTAGCTTAGCATAAAGACTGGAAGCAGGGTGAACCAGCAAGCCTGACTCTTTCCAAAGTTAAAGAAAGAGCAGCTTTACTTCTAGTCTTTTGGGATCTGATGGCTATTTGTCTATAAATTATGTCATCTGGTCCTCCCAGTGCTCAGGAGACTGCAGCTGGATCACTCTCTGGAAAATAAAATCATACATATTACATTATTGCAGGAATAACAACTGATCCTAATGCTGTTAGTATATTCCCTGTTACTACTACTAGCACTGCAACACATGTCATGAAGACGAAACAATATTATTTTCTGTTTAGTTTTATAATAGACTCCATAAAAGGCAGTAGGTATCAATGTTTTCTTCTTTCTAACATTACTGTGAAAGCTTAGAGTTTAAAGACCAGATAAAACTGGAAGGTATTTATCTGAACAGAGAACCAAATGCCCACAATCCTGCTATCTTCTGTTTAAGTTCACACATTTCAGCACAAGGTTTAAAACAGACCACAGTGAGAGACAGAACAGCAACAAACCACAGTTCACTGAAGACAACGGGAGGAAGTAGCTACTGTGGCATGATGCGCACAGTGAAAAAATGAAAACAACCAAGTATCTTTGAACTGCTGAGCCCATGTTCTCCTTTGCATAAAATCACTTAATGTAATAATCATCTACATTAAAATAAAGCTTGAGTAAACACAACAGTAAAACCGTTTTTTAAACATTTAGATTTAGATATGTGAGCAGAAAATGATTATAGTTTTCAAGAGAAACAGGAAACTGGAGAACTTCCACTGTAATGTTAAAGCATGGAAAAAGAGAGTTATTATTCAAAGTTTGAATAAAATTTCTTAAAATACTCAATGAAAATGTTCAGTGGCTTTACCAGTTTAGAATACAATCACTTTAAATCTGAAAATATAAAAAAATAAAGTCTTTGCATAGGTTTGTTTGCTCTCACGCAACACTGTACCATTGTGGAACCGCCTATAGGAATGAATGGAAAAAAGAGCTCACACATATTTCAACAAAGTTTACAATAAAAATCTAAACATCAAAAACATGCTGAAAATCAAGACAGAGCTTCCTTTCATCGGTTCATCACTTGTGTTAAATTGAACTCACTTCAGTTTTCTGGAGTCATTTCAGACGTTACTTTGCTGCTGTCGTCAGCTCAATACTTGTTGACAAAACATAGAAAGTCAACAAAATGCATCACATTATCAATAAGTGAAAACAAGCTATTAAACATGTTTCCTCCCTATCTTATACTCGCACTTTTATTCTCACTGCTCTTCTTCACTCTGTTCCTCATCTGCGTTCTCTGCGTTCCTCACAATCACTGTCCTTTACTTGTAGGATTTCGTGCAACTCACTGTTTTACTCACTACTAAATCCTTATTCATCCTCACCACCGTCAGCTGGAAGTGCCCTTTTCTTTGATGAACCATAGAAAACCTTTGTGTTCATCCTCTAAATGGAAGCACAATATGATTAACCCTATATAAGCATGTGCTCTGCAGGCAGAATAACAAAGCGTAATATATATATATATATATATATATATATATATATATATATATATATATATATATATATATATACATAGATATACATATATAGACACTGTGAGGCAGGCAGGCTGCAACAGCGCTTGCAAATAAAATCAGCAATTCTAAACAGATTAAATTAAATAAACATTCTTTTTTCCAGTAGTTTCCAACAGCTAAATGAAAATAAAGTCCAATCAAACAAAAAACATAGGAGAAACTTTCTGTGTGCGTGCATGAGACTGTCATGTCAGTCATATGTCAGTGTAATTACAAGAGGTTAAAAACAGGTTATGAAATGTCTTTCAATGTTTGTTTTTCTACTGTCGACGTCAACTTCTCACATTTTCCTTTAATTAATGTCTAAAATATAAAAAGGATAACCCAAAAAAGGCCCAAGGCCCGGCCCGCATGTGAACTATGACGTGAAAATTGGCCCGAAGCCTGGCCCTATGGGCGTAAATAAGTCGGGGCACGTCGGGCTCTAGTGCATGCAGAACAAAGACGCAATGATGACGAAAAGCGCTCTGTAGCAACCTCCATAGAAGAGGGTGCCTGTTATGTAGAAAAAAAAGACTCATTCTAAGGTAATAAAAACATAACGGTTCATTATGATTATACACCTGAAAACATAGTTATGGATATTATATTGCATTTCTGTCAATAGATCCTCTGAAATATTACACACTAGATATTTAAAAAACAAAAACATTCATTTTAAAAACAAAAAAATGAAAATGACCACACAGGTTTTGCAACATTAGAATAAGGCTCTATTCATATTTCTGAAAGTATTTAATAAACCAGACAAACACATTTTAGAGTAAAAATGTAATTTGCACTGATCCAGAATACTGAAACTGTTTTTATTAAATGCTTGAATTAGCCTGAAGGCCCTCTTCTAATTTTGGTGCAATTATGCTGGGAATCCCGTCTCTAAAGAAGAACAAACATGCTACATGTAACCATAGACTGCAGGATGTGACACATTACTGGAGTAAAAGAACGGGGACATGATGAGTCACTTTGTCCTCCTTTTGGCTGCAGAGTAACTCTGTTGAACTCTGGTGGTTTAAACAAACTCGCACATTCAGAGAATCAACCTGACTTCCTGGAAATAGGATTTATTTAACCAGTCACTCACATGGTAACTTTTAGTAACTGGTGCACTGGATTTAAAAATCTCAGATCTGTGTTATTTATTGTTTTCATTTACAGGATTTTCTGTTTTGCCCATGCCTGTAAAGATACCGAGTAAATTATTTTGTTGTTCTTACATATTCTTAATATCTGAAAATGACAAGCTTCACACATGTTTTGTGTACTAAAGCAGTGCTCAGATATGTTTCATCAGGGAAACATGTCAGTAAGAATCTAAAGTAAAAGTACTTATTGCTGTGAAAGGATCTTTTAACATTTAATGTTGAACTACTAAGTACTGTGTTAGGCAGGGCTGAGAAGTAACAAGTTAAATGTACTCTTATCACTTTACCAAAGTCAGGTCATGTGAAGCTACTTTTGAGTATTTTAAAATATTTGTCATTTTACTTTTACTTAAAGGTCCAGTGTGTAATGTTTAGGAGGAATGTCAATAACATGACAACATGTGAATGTGAAGTACCGGCAACTATTGTTTTTACTTCAAGCACTGTTTTGAACATTACTGTTGTTGTTTTGTAGAGCACATTGAAGTGTGCTTAGCTGTCCCAACCTGCATCCAAAGTGGATAAATCTTATTTTCTGTAAGATATTTGCATCACAGTAAACCAATTTTAATGTTTGTCCACCTTCCACGGTCCTTTTATATAATTACGCATCAAATCATCTTAAAGTTTATTTGCAAGTAATGTACTAGTTCAGCTTTCTTGGAAATCACGTGACATACTTCCTGCGCCCTCGTTTGGGCAGGACAACAACTACAGAAGAGGAAGAAGATCTTTCTGATTTGCTGCTGCAGTAATATCTGCATCAAGGCAAGACAATTGTGTGTGTGCGTGTGCACACGTGCATGTGTGTGTACGTTTCACATACATACAACAGCATAAAATCCAGGTGTCAGAAAAAAACCCAGATGTGACAATAGACCTCTCAACATACATATTTTTTTAGGATTTGTATCGTTGGTATTTAAATTTTACGTGGAGCTGCTGTAACAAGTAATTTCCCCAGTGTGGGATGAAGTCTATCTTATCTGACATATTTGAGTTCTATTTCCACCCCTGGGGTTTGGTTGCCAGATGTTTTCTTATGATTCTTATGTCCTTATACCAGTTATGTTTTTTAAATATATATTTAAGCAACACATTATAGCAGTGTTCATGTTATTGTGTCCACCTTCTGTGGCCTTCTCTCAATAAACAAATATATGACTCAACCTGACACGTCACTGTTGATTACCATATGGGCGGTCCATTGTGAAGAAAATCTAAAGATCAGGAAGAAGAACTCACTTTGGTTTCAGTTTTACCAGCTGCTGCACCTCAGTCTGACATGGCTGCTTTAACATCAGCTGCACTTGTGGTTTTGTTCGCATGTTCATGGATCTTTGTTCTGTGTCAAGGTAAGAGTGTGTGTGTGTGTGTGCGCGCGCTATAAGCGTAAGTATAAAGTATAAAGTTTTGTTTTCCTCTATATATACACAACAGCATAAAACCTAGATATCAGAAGATGATCATAGACAGAACAGAGTTACAGTGAAGGCAGGACAGACAGACAGCAGTCTGGAGCCTGAACCTCTGAAAACTGGAAACTGCTGACTTTTAACTTTTGACTCTGACTTTATGCCAGTGAAAATAAATTCACTGAATAATGTATTATTACAAATTAAAATATGTACATTTACAATCTCATTACATAATTTCCAGTTTGACATTATAGATTGATAGCAGATTTGATGCACTCACTGACAGAAGCACTGAAATAAAAGTATGTGACTGTTTGGTTAGAACAGATCGAGCAGTGTTGTAAAAGAAGGCACAGCTTAGGGTTGGGACGATAGACAAAGCCACCGTCCATCCGCAATGGCTGACAGATGGTTGAGCGCATGCATTGTTATCAGTAAACTATATTTATAGGTCATAATTCATGTGTTATCACATAGCCTGGTGTAGTCTTCATCAAAGAGGAAGTTGAGTTAAAAGAAATGGCATATGCAATTCTCAAGCTTGATTTTAATATAAGGGTTTAAATTTTGACAAAACTAACTTACTGTGGTTATAAATATAAATGTTGTAATTGTGTGCCAAAATATTAAAATATTGTTTTGAATTTTTATTAAAACGTTTTAATTAACATATTTTTTTCCTGCTCTACTTTATTAAACTTGGTGTGGTAATTTGAGACAGCATGTTTCAGGTAAAAAGGTTAAAATGACATGTACCACTAATGTGGATTCAAATAACCTGATGTGAAGGGGGAACTCACTGTCACTGTCTGGCACGTAGCCTACAGGCAACTTTTAAATAGATAAATTAAGAGGCTTATGATGCGAATCCACCAAATTGTGAGTAGAAAGTCGTCATAGACTAACATCATAACATCATATAACATCAGAAATATGTATATAATGTCATTAATTTCCGGTAAATAAGTTTTGTTAAATTTAAAAGCCATGTTACTGACAATGAGTTTCGTCTCAGCAACAACAAAATGGTGACCCATACTTTGTCAAAATATAAAAACGCACTACTTTTCTTCATATAAATGAGGAATTCAGAGTTGGATTACTTTTTGAAGTTTATGATAAGAATGAGATCACAATAAATTCCAAAAACTGTCCCAATATAGCTGAATCCACGCTGCATACATATCTCACCAACAAACAACTAGGAAATGGCCACAGCTGTCCTAATAAAAATCATCTGGATTTATATAAAAGAAGGACAAAAAGACTCAGAAAATCAACTTAAAAAACCCCTGAAGCTAAATTCTCAGGTCCATGAACCAAATCAATCAGTTGACGTCTTCATATAAGAAGCCCTGCAAAATCAACAAACCATCCAAAATCCAACACCCTCAGTAAGCCGATTTATTACAGACACACTCTCTTAATAGAAGGGAATTATATCTTCATATTCATTTATTTATTCCTAATCATTTATATATCCAATTATTTTATTATTTTAAACAAAACATTGGACCCAGGCCTCCCAGGTGTCACCCAGCATCTTCTCCGTGTTGAGTCCTACATTTTATATTTTGATCTCTTTGCTTTTTTGGAAAGGGGACACGAGCACTGAATTTTTTTTAAAACTTCATTAATTAATTACATCTGATTATTATGGTAGATTGATTCACCTTCTGTTAAATGATCATTAGGAGAGAAATGTGTGAAACTTTCTGTATCACCTTCATACTGATTTCAGAACTGTAGTTTCAACTCAGTATGTACAGCAATTACTCGTTATCTCAATACCTTATTAGAATAATTACTTCTATTGTAACATATTTTCAATTCTATTTACACAATATTCTTTATATTATTTATTCAAATATAAATGTACTACTGTAGACTTTGATCTGTAGGCTGTTTGATAAGTTTTTTATGACCTGACTTGTGAACAGAGTCTCTACCTCTGACCTCTGTTCCACTCCAGCACTGTAGTTTACTGTGTGTGTGTGTGTCAGTTCACTTTTTAATTTAAGCTGAAATTATTTCTGGATTTACAGAAATAACTAATGTCCAACTATTTTGGTAATCAATTTTTAATGTAAAAAATCCATCTGCTGGCTGTCTCGTGAAGATTTGCTGCTTTTCATTTCAATGATTGTAATAATTGTAATGTTTGTTAATAAAGTTGAGGTCTGGACACAACAAGCACTGTGAAGGTGTCACTTTGAGCTCTGAGTAACTGTGACAGCATTTCTCACTGTTTACAGAATCTTTACAAACAATACTTTGATTAATGGAGAAAATAATCAGAATGAAAATAATCATCAGCTGCAGTCTGATACTAGTAAAACTATAAAAAAATAACCTGATGATAGAAAATATAATAGTACAGGGACATTAAAGTACATTTTCCTGATGGTACTCACAAACTTTTACTTCTGTAACTTTTTCAATGCAGGACTTCTATTTGTAGATGAATATTTTTACAATGTAGTACTTTTACTAGTTTCTGTATACTTCATCCACAACTGGTTTTCTCAGTCTGTAACAAAAGAAAACTAATGATGTTGGTTATTTCTCCTGCAACCAACTCTCTGATGCTGAAGTGAACTTTGTTTCAGATACGAGGCTGTGATGTGTCTGTTTCTGGCAGCGTCCACTGTTGGCAGATATTTCTGTATCTTTGACTTTAAACACAATATAAAACTAAAGTCCTGCTATCAAAATGTTACATGAGTCAAAGTACACAATTACTAGCTACTTTTACATGATGTTGGCAGGTATATCTGAATCAGCATGTTGTATGTACAATCTTAATCTGCAGAGTAACCTGTAAGCACTCTGTCAGCTACATGTTTACCATAAAGAAACAATCAGAGGTGTTCATCCTGTTAATGTTGCTCTGATCTGAGCCGAAACCCACCTGAGCCTCCAGACAGCCGTCCAGCTTTCAGATTACAGACAGCAACCATTACGTCCTCATTTTAAAACCAGGAAGCTGACAGTCCAGTCTGACTCACAGACTTTATATCACTTATTTGTTGACCTTTGAACAGCTTTCTGCCTTCAGAACAGAGATAACAGAGATAAAGTGTAACTCTGGAGCTGAGAAACAATGATGGCTCAAAATGTCTGACTGGACCTGTTCCTGCAATCAGAGAACAAAATGGTGGGACATTTAGAGGGCAGAGTTTGGCATGAAGCAGCTCTGATCTCATTTAAACTCCCCCACACCTCAGTGTGAGTGAGGATGTGGGTTCAGTTCTTCCTCCTTACTGTTGGCTGGTAGAAACTGACGTGAGAACAGACTGCTGCTCTTCATTTGTGTCTGAAGACACAGTTTTGTAGTTTCCCACTGAGACAAATCCACCATTGCGTCCTTAAGTAACACACTTAACCCCCAGTTGCTCCAGAGCCGTGTGACCTCTAATATACACTCACCGTCCACTTTATTAGGTACACCTGTTCAATTGCTTGTTAACACAGAATAGCTAATCAGCCAATCACATCGCAGCAACTCAATGCATTTCGGCATGTAGACGTGGTCAAGACAACTTGCTGAAGTTCAAACCGAGCATCAGAGTGGGGATAGCAAACAACTGTGGGCCACTTCAGGCAATGATGCAGCACAAAGGTGAGTCTAAGGTGGCCCACATGTGTTGTAGTAAATGTGGGCCAAATACTTAACAACTATGTGCCACTTTGGGGAATTTACAGCAAAGGCAGCACTGGCCAACCAAGGTGTGAGCCTAATGTGGTCTACATGTAACATTGCATGTGTGGCCCTAATATCATTAAAACAGATGTGGGACACTTTAGGTAAAATATAACTTGAATAAGTAAACTCCTCTTCTTTACCAAGTTGGTCAGTAAGGATTTTGTTTTAATTATTGTTGACAACAACAAACTGTTTGTAAAGTGAAAGCACCACTCTAGTGGCAACGTTATAAACAAGGTTCTCTGTGACCTTTTGAAAAATACATAGGAATAACAGGGATTAATGGTCTGAACCCTCAGCTGATGCTCATTTGATCTGTAACAGGACAGAAAAACATGCATTAGATTTTGCATGTAAAGAATAGGCAAACATAAAATCACAGTATGAACATTCATGTTGACCAGCTTAAAGCTAGTTTGTAAACATTAACAATATGGACACAGGAGGATGTCACTGTCAGATTGTCAACACAAGAGTTGACTGTGATAAAAAGGTAACACAGAGACGAGGACAAATGAAAGGAAACAGAGATACATGCAGATGCTCGGTACACCAGGGCTAACTGGTTTGGTTAGCATGAAAATGATGTGAATAGAAATATGGCCTTCAGTCACCAGATCAGACTATGTAGTGATGTCAGAGACTGTGTCTGATGGTGTATGTCCGTTTCTAATGTCTGTCCACTTCTGGTGTATTTGGTTTGTTCTTGCTTTATATGTGTCATGGTTACGTCTTGCTTGTGGCCCAGATCTGGCAAACAGGAGTGGACCACCCAAGTGCCATCAATCCAAGCAGTAAGTGGGCCAGATTAAAGTATCAGGTGTGGGCCAGATCAGGGCCACAGTAATTTTGTTATCTGTGGAAGAAAGGGGAAATATAGTGCTTTAGAATTCATTATTCAATTTTGCACATAACAGAAAATCATACGATTAATCACAATAAAAAGTTGTAATCGTTGCCCAGCTCTAAATTGTATGTTTTAGTTTAATTTCAGTATGTGTCTGACATACACACACACACAGTAATGATTATTTGTTCTATTTGTAAGGTCAAATGGTAGTGTAAGACCGGGAGGCTTTTCTGTGAGCCCTCCCTTGAGGCCTCCAGGAGAGCCACGTCTGACACCACTGTGATGACGCGAGACAAACACGAACACACGCTAATATTCAGATGGTGCACATTTCACCTATTTCACATTTCACATATTACATTTCATCCATGTCTATATTACAACCAGTGGTGTAGTCTATGTGATACGCAGGTATACGCCGTATACCCACTAGGAATAATCAAAGATTTTCGTATAAATAGCGAGATGATACGTAACAACACATTTTGTGGCAGAACTTTCACACGTTAATTCAAATTCACCCCGTTTGTGTTGTGAAGCTCTGAACTGACGTTTGCAGCTTCCGTGGCCTGTGACCGGGATCTGACGTCAGCTACCAAACAACAACACAGCTGCGTGGCGGTCACTCTGTGCACGTTTGAAATTAACTAATGTGAATCACTGAGATTTGAAACACGAGCAAACTCAAACTACACTCTTTCAGTGTTTTCGTAGTGGCACTGCAGCTGCAGCAGATGACGCAAATGTTAATACTGAAACACAGAAAACGAGCCAGATGAGGCTGATGTTATCGTAACGGTACCTGCTGAGTGAAAATAGCTTATAGGCCTGTTATCATGAACGCTATCAGAAACGGAACTGTAACAGCATTGTTGGTCTATTGAATCTAGAACTAGTTAACGTTAATGGGTTAATGGATCAGTGAATGCAGGATTGTGTGTGTGTGTGTGTGTGTGTGTGTGTGTGTGTGTGTGTACAGTAGTTTCTGGATGCTGTCTCATGCATTTAAGCTGATAAAGTACATAACCTAGGTTTGACAATGGTTTTTGGAAGATAAGTGAGCTTGAGAGGATGTGGACCCCTTTTGGTGTCCTCAGTGCTAATAATCAAATCAAATCAAATCACAATTTATTTATAGAGCCCTTTAAAAATCCAAAGTGGACACAAAGTGCTGTACAGTAAAGCAATAAATGAGTACATAAAAACCCTAAATACAAATCTCACACAACCCATAAAATACAAATAAAAACAATAACAACCATACAATAAAACAATGAAATCAATACAACCAAAACAAGAAATGTCAATTGCAGTTATCAAAGGCCAGAGAAAAGAGGTGAGTTTTAAGAAGAGACTTAAAAACAGACGGTGAAGATGGCTGTCTAATGTGCAGAGGTAAATCGTTTCATAGTTTAGGAGCTTAATAGATTAATATTCTGTAATGAATGAGTGAATGAGTTTTGGTGATAGAACAGCACACAGGCCTGTGTTCATTGTTATTACTGCTACTGAAAAGCCTCAGCTTTCCATTATTGTTAATAACAGTTGCAACTTGCACTGTGAAATGTGCAGTGAAAATTGCCAGCTGACTAAACCAGATTCATATAACATCTAAGGCTAAATGTAGCTGAGTTAGATGGTGATTAACACTAAACATTAGACATTTCCACCATAAATTGGTGCAGAAAATGTCTCCAGAATGCAGGAAATTAAATGTGTAATGGTCAAAATCTTCTGGGGGAGGAGCCCCAGACCCCTCAATCGTGTACTCATCAATGAATATTTTTAACATACTATTGAAATATCTTCTAGTCTTGATCTCGTGACCCCAATACTCTGGATTATCAGATCTCATATGCTATGTGTTTTGTCACAACTCTAATCTGAGCCCTAAAATGTTCCCACTATATTTGAACACAAAGTGACGCCTTTCCCACCTGTAACTATCATTGGCTGTTAAAGTCTTTGTGTTGTTGATAACACACAGCCTAAGCAGTACGTCAGCATGCTCTCTATTGCATGTACGTGCATACTATTAGTGAGGGTAGTGGCGCTTATGGGATGTCATACTGAGACGGGGTGGTAGGGGGGGGTCACAGTATACTCACTAGAAAAAACTAGACTACACCACTGGTTACAACTGACAACCAGACTATGGGGTGAATCACAACATTTTAGTTCTTGTGTTTGAGACAAAATGCATTCTCTGTCTGTGTTGCAGTGAAAACAGTTACATCATTTATTAGCAAACACACGTGACCAAGATACAGACAGAAGTGTCAAAAATGTTACAACTCATCATGCAAACTAAATATTTTTTCTCAAATCACTCCCAGCATTTTCAACATTACTCTTGTTGTTTTTAGAGCACAATAAAGTGTGCTTTGCAGTTACAACTGTCATAGTGGATAATTCTTCTTTTCTGCTGGATGTTTGCATCACATTACAGTGTTCATGTTATTATGTGTACATTCTGTAGCACTTTAATGTCATTAGTCATCAAACAATCTTGTTGTTTATATATTTTTGTTGTTAAGTTCTAAACATGCTAAACGGGCCTACATGCGTGTAATGCAGTAAACAATCCAAGCTTTCTTTGAAATCACGTGATACATTTCCTCCTCACTTGTTTGGGCGGGTCCACTGTAAAAACAAAAAAACTATAAAACAGGAAGAAGAACTCAGTCTGCTCTCTGCCAACATGGCCGCTTTAACATCGACGCCATTCGTGGCTTTGTTTGCATGTTCATGGATCTTTGTTCTGTGTCAAGGTAAGACGAGTGTGTGTGTGTGGGTAGGAATGTAGCGATTCATCGACGTCAACGCCATCGATTAGGAAAATATGTTGATTGGCATAACTTGCGTCACTGCACCTGTTGTAGCGGGGTTTGAAAACAAGCCGCCATTATTAGCATTGGGCTTTTCCCATAGAGCTGTATGTGAGCAGGATGTGATTGAGTGGTGTGTCTCTATAAAACATCTCTGATATTACACAGTGCTGAAATAAATCCATGTCAGGAACATTTAAAGTTGAAATAAAGTTCTGACGGTCTGTTATTATTATTAATATTGTAACACAGCAGTGATGTGGAAATTAGACTATGTGAGAAGATCAGCAGGGAGATGATGGATTAATTACCTTTAATTATGTTGATTTACAGATTTATATTCTGTTTAATGATCATTTGGAGAGAGATGTGTGGAACTTAAACTTATTTACTTACAACTGTTTATTAATTATATGTGTGTGGGGTGGGGGGGTGTATTGTAGTGTGTTTCACGGTATATACACTGATGCAAGTTCCTAATGGACAAAAAAAGCTATTTGAATTGAATTAAAACTTCCTGTATCACCTTCATTTAGTGACTTAAGAACTTTGTTAATAACTGAACAGTTTATACAGCAATTAATCCTGATAACTCTCTGTCCTTGTAATTTATATTTTCAATTCTATTTACAACGTGTTCATTATAAATTATACGCTTTTTGTAGACTTTGACTCTGCAGGCTGCTGGATATGTTTGTAGCCTCCTAAAGTTTATTCTGACTTGTGAACAGAGTCTCCCCCTCTGACCTCTGTTCCTCTCCAGCACTGTAGTTTACTGTGTGGACGGATGGACAGCAGAGACCAACATGTGTCCTCTCCCCTCTCGTGGTGTCTGTCCATGCAGATCCAGCAGCTTTATTCGTCTCTCTGAGAAGTAAAGCAGTTTCATCCTGTAGGGACTCTTTCCTCAGTAGAAGTAGTTCAGACACAGTTTGAGTAGAGGACGGGCAGACTGGGGACACATTTGGAAAACAAGGACAAAGATTCAAAGCTTCTAGGAAATAATAAACTTCACGTTTAATATTTCAGCTGTTTGTTCAGGCTCAGAAATGCTGATGTCTGTATTCAGATGGGAAATAATATCAATAATCAATAATGTCCAAACAAGCAGAAAGCAGATGAAAGTAAAATGTCTCCTGTCTGATGGTGTGGAGGACGACTTGACTGACAGCTGTAGAAATGAGCAACATGAAGTCAGCATGCAGCTGCAGCAGAGGAGTTAGTCTCTCCTTTCTGCAGCTGGGACTCAAGTTGTCTGAGAACAGGGTTTGAAATGCTGCTGAGTTCACATGTGCTGTTTTATAGAGACCAGGGCCCGTATTCATAAAGAATCTTAAGGCTAAAAGTAGCTCCTAGTGACGTAATTCTAAGAAAATTCTTAGAAAAGTGGGCGTTTACTCTTAAAATTAAAGAAAAAATCCTAGTAAAGAAAAAAGTAATTCACAAAGCATCTTAAGCCTTAAAAGAGCTCTTAAGCTCGGAATTGTTAGGAGCACGGACAGGACTTTTAAGAGGCTTAAGAGTTTCTTTAGTAGAGGAGAAAATGGCAGAAAGACTGTTTGTGACTGATCTTATTAGATACACGCAAACATCTCCGACACAGCGCAGGAATGAAAGTATCACTACATTAGGATATTTGGCAAAGCAGCGGTGATGATTTGGGTCTGTCACAACCTTCTGTAAGCGTGATCACACAAACAATTAAAGCTGATGATACACGGGGCAACTTTTTGAGCAATGTTGCTGGGCAATCTTGCTAGAGGCAAGTCCGACTATGTTTAAATGGATAGCGGTGCGTGGTGGTGGCGGAGAGGTGGGGGAAGGGGATTACGGTAGTAATCTTTACTCATTATTATTGACGACAGCGTTGCCCTGCACGATTGCTCTAAAAGTTGCTCTGTGTATCATCAGCCTTACAGCACTGTCAGAACCTCTTATTGTGTCGCAGTTCATTTCGTTTCCACTGGACATTCCCACCTTGCAGGCTCAAAAAATTGCATGTATGAATATAGCAGCTTCCCTCTTGCACACAACGAGAATGAACCGTTAATAGTTTGTGCTTTACGCTCCCTCGTCTGCTTCTTGCCCCGTGCTGTGACACCCGGCCTGAATTTTCCTTTTAGAATGGCCTTGTGTTTCCACTAACTGGTCCAGTTGGGCTTTTTCACCCTGCTTGGTTTTGATTCCGTGTTTGATCCATTGAAACCAACATTCAAACCACCACTTAAATAGAAACGCCAGCAATCAGTGTTATTGGAAAGAGTGGAACAATTTTTATCATTCCAAGCCAATCAAATACCTGATAGGAAATTAACAGCATGGTAAATAAAAAAACAGGATTTATATACACATATATAATGTGTGTGTGTGTGTGTGTGTGTGTGTGTGTGTGTGTGTGTGTGTGTGTGTGTGTGTGTGTGTGTGTGAGAGAGAGAACGGTCAAATAGGAAATATTACGCATGTAATTTCCAAAGTAAAGGCTTAGAATATAACCTACACTCAGAATCACTCTTTTTTTTCCTTCTTGGACAACCAACCAATCACAGTCTTCAAACGATTGTGTCATACATAGCAACGGGGTCAACCCCGCCTCCTCACTAAGATAAAAGTTTTTGTCTTTTCCTTGCTCAGAGTTGCTCTCAGATCAATCCTGAATAGCTCTTAAGCTGAGACTCCTAGGTAAAAGTTTTTAAGCTAAGATAAGAGTTTTCTGAGAGGACTCTTAGATTCTTTGTGAATACGGGCCCTGATCTCTGCTGCTTCCATCAAAAGATGTTTGAACAGCAGGAAACATTACAAGTCCTGACTGGAGGCTTTTCTCTTTCTGCTCAGAGACACTGGAGCTGAAGGAGACAGTGAAGGCTGGAGAGGACGCCACTCTTCAGTGTCGGAGTCACAGAGGTGCTGCCATAGATCAGTTAGGGTGGATCAGAACTGACCTGAAGAAAGATGATGGTTCAGTCTTCTACTTCGTAAACAGCAAACCAAACGAAAGCAACCAGCATCAATCTTATCGTGGTCGAGTGGAGCTGAGAGATCCAGAGATGAAGGACGGAGACGCTTCTGTGATTCTGAAGAATGTCAACATCAACGACGCTGGAACATATGAGTGTCGGGTTAGAGAGGAAAAGGAGGCAGGCAGTCCTAAACTCATCAGCACCATCAAGCTGACAGTGATAGGTGAGTGTGTAGGCCTAGAGCTCAGAGTGTCTCTTGGCCTCTCAGGTCAGTGTGTTTTTCATTTTAAAACATAGACCTTCTTCTACGTTTGCACCTCCCGTTCAGATTAAAACAGCAAAAATGAAGACCCAAAATTTGAGAATTTTGAAAAAGCTGCTGAACCCGTTTTGCGTTTCAAAACTCCGGGTAGCGTTTTTAGTGCAGACGGGCAAAAACAGAGGACTTTAGAAACAATGATGCAGGCGCTCACAGTCGGCTCTCTGATTGGGTCTTAAAAGTCATGGAAAGCAGTAAAACAATTCTACTGGCAGAGTTTTTGATTTTTGATTTAAATTTTTTGCGTCATGTAAATAAGACTTATCTGCCTACACTTGTTCTGTGCATGTCACCGTATTTACTTTGCAACGGCTTCCAGCTGGTTTTCCAGCTGTCACTGTGGTGTGTGAGTGAGATGGACGGGCCGGGGCTAAGGGCTGCGTAAATGTTCATATGGAATAGACCAAAAGCCCTGGGGAGAGGGGGGGTCGGCACGTGTCGCTCAACCTTCTGCCAACTTTTTCAGTATTGGTTAAAAAAAAGTAAAGGCTAAAGAAGGCAGCCCACTGGGAACTGTCATGGTGCTCCAGATGGCCAGACTGCCACTGATGGGAATATTCACAAGAACCTCTGTTCCTCTCCAGCACTGTAGTTCACTGTGTGGACGGATGGACAGCAGAGACCAACATGTGTCCTCTCCCCTCTCGTGGTGTCTGTCCATGTAGATCCAGCAGCTTTATTCGTCTCTCTGAGAAGTAAAGCAGTTTCATCCTGTAGGGACTCTTTCCTCAGTAGAAGTAGTTCAGACACAGTTTGAGTAGAGGACGGACAGACTGGGGACACATTTGGAAAACAAGGACAAAGATTCAAAGCTTCTAGGAAATAATAAACTTCACATGTTTAATATTTCAGCTGTTTGTTCAGGCTCAGAAATGCTGATGTCTGTATTCAGATGGGAAATAATATCAATAATCAATAATGTCCAAACAAGCAGAAAGCAGATGAAAGTAAAATGTCTCCTGTCTGATGGTGTGGAGGACGACTTGACTGACAGCTGTAGAAATGAGCAACATGAAGTCAGCATGCAGCTGCAGCAGAGGAGTTAGTCTCTCCTTTCTGCAGCTGGGACTCAAGTTGTCTGAGAACAGGGTTTGAAATGCTGCTGAGTTCACATGTGCTGTTTTATAGAGACCTGGGCCCGTATTCACAAAGAATCTTAAGGCTAAAAGTAGCTCCTAGTGACGTAATTCTAAGAAAATTCTGAGAAAAGGGGGCGTTTACTCTTAAAATTAAAGAAAAAATCCTAAAAAAGAAAAAAGTAATTCACAAAGCATCTTAAGCCTTAAAAGAGCTCTTAAGCTCGGAATTGTTAGGAGCAGCGACGAGGACTTTTAAGGTGCTTAAGACTTTCTTTAGTAGAGGAGAAAATGGCAGAAAGACGAAGAGGGAGAAGAAATGTGTTGCAGGATGACAGTGAGTTAATCAGACGCTAAAGATTAGATCGTGCAGGGATCGTGTTTGTGACTGATCTTATTAGAGACACGCTAACATCTCCGACACAGGCAGGAATGAAAGTAATCACTACATTACGATATTTGGCGATGCAGCGGTGATGATTTGGGTCTGTCACAACCTTCTGTAAGCGTGATCACAACAATTAAAGCTGATGATACACGGGCAACTTTTTGAGCAATGTTGCTGGGCAATCTTGCTAGAGACAAGTCCGACTATGTTTAAATGGATAGCGGTGCGAGTGGTGGCGGTGTGGCGGGGAAGGGGTTACGGTAGTAATCTTTACTCATTATTATTGACGACAGCGTTGCCCTGCACGATTGCTCTAAAAGTTGCTGTGTGTATCATCAGCCTTACAGCACTGTCACAACCTCTTATTGTGTCGCAGGTCATTTAGTTTCCACTGGACATTCCCACCTTGCAGGCTCAAAAAACTGCATTTATGAATATAGCAGCTTCCCTCTTGCGCTCAACGAGAATTAACCGTTAATAGTTTGCGCTAAGCTCCCTCGTCTGCTTCGCCTCGTGCTGTGACACCGGCGAATTTTCCTTTTAGAATGGCCTTGTGTTTATCCACTAACTGGTCCAGTTGGGCTTTCTCGCCCTGCTTGGTTTTGATTCCGTGTTTGATCCATTAAAACATTCAAACCACCACTTAAATAGAAACGCCAGCAATCAGTGTTATTGGAAAGAGTGGAACAATTTTTATCATTCCAAGCCAATCAAATACCTGATAGGAAATTAACAGCATGGTAAATAAAAAACAGGATTTATATACACATATATAATGTGTGTGTGTGTGAGAGGAGAGAACGGTCAAATAGGAAATATTACGCATGTAATTTCCAAAGTAAAGGCCTAGAATATAACCTACACTAGAATCACTCTTTTTTTTCTCCTTCTTGGACAACCAACCAATCACAGTCTTCAAACGATTGTGTCATACATAGCAACGGGGTCAACCCCGCCTCCTCACTAAGATAAAAGTTTTTGTCTTTTCCTTGGTCAGAGTTGCTCTCAGTCAGTCCTGAATAGCTCTTAAGCTAAGACTCCTACGTAAAAGTTTTTAAGCTAAGATAAGAGTTTTCTGAGAGGACTCTTAGATTCTTTATGAATACGGGCCCTGATCTGTGATGTTTCCATCAAAAGATGTTTGAACAGCAGGAAACATTACAAGTCCTGACTGGAGGCTTTTCTCTTTCTGCTCAGAGCCACAGGAGCTGAAGGTGACGGCTGGAGAGAACGCCACTCTTCAGTGTCGGAGTCACGGAAATGCTGACATCATAATGATAAAGTGGATCAGACCTGACCTGAAGTCAGATGATGATCTTTATGTGTTCTTCTTCAGAGACGGCCACTTACATGAAAACAACCAACATCCAGAATTTCGTGGTCGAGTAAAGCTGAGAGATCCAGAGCTGAAGAATGGAGACGTTTCTGTGATTCTGAAGAACGTCAACATCAACGACACTGGAACATATGAGTGTCTGGTTAAAGAGGGAAATGAGACAGGAAAAGTTGAACTAATCAGCATTATTAACATGACAGTGACAGAGCCAGGTGAGTGTGTAGAGCTCTGAGTGTCTCTTTGTCTCTCAGGTCAGCGTGTAGAGCTCAGAGTGTCTCTTTGTCTCTCAGGTCAGCGTGTAGAGCTCAGAGTGTCTCTTTGTCTCTCAGGTCAGCGTGTAGAGCTCAGAGCGTCTCTTTGTATCTCAGGTCAGCGTGTAGAGCTCAGAGTGTCTCTTTGTCTCTCAGGTCAGCGTGTAGAGCTCAGAGTGTCTCTTTGTCTCTCAGGTCAGCGTGTAGAGCTCAGAGTGTCTCTTTGTCTCTCAGGTGAAGCTGCTTCCTGGTAGTTGAGCTGAGAAACATCACAGATCAGATGTTTGTGTTTTAGAAAGATGTTGCTGATGAGACTTTAGAGGAAACAGCTGCTACGAGTCATGTGATCAAAGTGCAGTAGATAATGTCTGACATTCTGTTCACCTGCTGACAGCTGATACCTCACACCTGTTTCTGCTCTGCAGGTCACACAGCTGGACACAAGGATGGAGGAGACGAGGAAGGAGGAGACAAGGAGGGAAATGTTGGACTGAGTGTCGGTCTTCCAGTTTGTGTGATTCTTCTTCTTCTTGGTGTTGGTGGTTTTTTGATCTTTAAAAAATATAGAGGACGCACTGCGAATAATTTACAACAACCTCCTGCAAATGTCCCTGAAATGCAGAACCTGCACAGAGAACAAAGCAGAGACAATAACTCAGACCAACTTGCTGCTCCTGAAAATGAGCCGATGCAGGCAGCAGAGCCAGCAGATGAGGATCAGTGAGTAAATCTGCCTCATGTGTCTCCCATGAAATAAATCCAGAAGTATCTAAAAGGTGGAGGTAGATGTGACTGACTGTAGCTGGATCATCAGCTGGGACTGTTTTCCAGCTGCAGTCAGATCATCAACATGTTTTTAAATGATTTCAAGTCTTTTTATGAAGAGAGGATCCAGACTGAACTGACTCTGGTTACTGTGGGGAGCAGTGATTGGTCGTTACTCTCTGGCTGCTGATTGGTGGACTGAACGTGCTGCTGGACAGAAGAAACACATTCCTAAAAACATTTTGAAGATTTTCTGCTTTTCATTTAAATAATTTTAATGTTTGTTAATAATTATTGAGGTTTGGACACAACAGGCTCTGAGAAGGTGTCACTTTGAGCTCTGAGTAACTGTGACAGCATTTCTCACTGTTTACAGAATCTTTACAATCAATCGATTAATGTAGAAAATAATGAGAATGAAAATAATCATCAGCTGCAGTCTGATAGAAAATAGTTCAAAATGAGCTCCAGCTCAACAACTACAGCAGTAAAATTCTGCTTTATATTAAAGTGTGAGGAAAAATAATCTGATGATAGAAAACAACAGGCACAGGGACATTTTACTGCTTTAATACTTAAAGTACATTTTCCTGATTGTACTCGCATACTTTTACTTCAGTGACTTTTTAAATGCAGAACTTTTATTTGCAGCAGAGTATTTTTTCAGTGTAATACTTTTACTTTAGTTTCAGCATACTTCATCCTCCACTGCTTTTCTCAGTCTGTAACAAAAGGAAACTAATGATGTTGGTTTTTTCTCCTGTAACCAACTTTCTGATGCTGAACGTATCTCTGCTGCAGAGATTCGAGGCTGTGATGTGTCTGTTTCTGGCAGCGTCCACTGTTGGCAGATATTTCCATATATTTGACTTTAAACACAATATAAAACTACTGCGTTAAGTAAAAGTCCTGCTATCAAAACAAACACAATTTTTAGCTAATTTTACAGGATGTTGCCAGTTAAATGTGTATCTGTGTGTTGTATGTAGGCAGGTACAGTCTTAATCTGCAGAGTATGTGCATGTTTTATATCACATATTTACAATGAAGACATGATCAGACCTGTTGAACCTGTTGATCTGATCTGAGCTGAAACCAAAATCAACTCAACCAAAACCCACCTGAGTTTCCAGGCAGCCATCCAAAAACAGGAACATTGACCTTTAACTGTAACTCTGTAGCTGAAGAAAGAGAAAGTGAAAACTGATGGCTCTAAATATCTGTGTGGGCCTGTTTGTAATCAGATAATAAAATGAGAGGTGTGGTATGAAGCAGCTCTGAGCTCGTTCTAACTTCCTCCATCACCCACCTCTCAGAATCAGGATGCTGGTTCAGTCCTCCTCTACTTTGGCAGGTGTAAACTTGCTAACATGAGAACAGACTGCTCTTTTATTCATCATGTTTTTGTACATTACAGAACTGAGAGTTCAGTTATTGGTTTTTACTGTTTCTGTCAGACTGAACTGAATTCAAGACTCTGCATCAGTCAGACTGCAGACTTTATATCTAAAGCACCTTTCATGCAAAATACCAACAGCTGTGTGTTAAGTGTTTGACATTGTGTTGAAAACAGTAATAATTACAGTGATTAAAGAGTCATTACAAAGTTATTAGGCAATATAGAGTTAAATAAAAATGAGAATTATAAATATAATAGAAAAGTGAAACAAGAAAAACAAATACACTAAAGAGAAATGTTAAGATCAATACAAATAATTTAGGGAAATGCTGAACTACAAAGATCGGTCTTAAGATTTATTTTAAAAGATCTTAAATTTTGACACGTCCTCAGGCTTTTCCACAGATGTGGACCATAAACACTAAAACCTGCCTCTGTATTTTTTACCATCTGGGTTACTGGAAGGCTGAAGGGTCCATTGGGAACATATGATACAAGCACGTCTGGTAGATATTGAGGTGCTAGTCCGTTTAGTGATGTGAGTACTAATAAAGGATCTTATAATCTGTTCTAAAACTGGCAACCAATGAAGGAACTTAAGGACAGCTGAGGTTTGTGTTCTTCGTCTGGTGTTTGTCAGTATCAGGGAAGCTTTCTGGATGGTTTGTAGAGTCTTTATGTACGTCTTTGGTAGACCAGATGAAGACCGTGCTGCAGTAGTCGAGTCTGCAGGTAATGAAAATAAGTCTCTCTGTGTCTATTTGATTACTGCAGCTACTACTGAGATGGTAAAATAAATTTTTTTGTGACTTAACTGATTCAAGGTTTAGACCTGGGTCCAAAAGCACACCAAGATTCTTCAGTAGAGGCTTGTTAGTTTGTGTCAAGAATTTAAGGTTTGTCCTTAACTTGAAGACTTTAACTCCTCAGTCACTGTAAACTGCATGTGTTACATTTTTTTGAGTAAATGTGTTTCTATTGATTTTTTTCACACAGTGTAAAGACAACACAGGGGTGACAGACATAATGAGAGAGAGACAAATAAATATGTATTGACATTTGTCATCAAAGATAAAAACTTTTTATGTTACATTAAGTTAAATATTGTGTCCTGAGAAGAACCTCCATTTGCAATTTATGGATTTGTTTGCTGTGTGTGTGAGTTTTTGTATAAGTTTCCTGTTATGAAGCAGATTTAAGTGCCACATGATGTCAGCTGATGTTTTTAATAAAGTCTTTGAAAGTTTTTATTAAATATTGATCCTGGTGACCTTTCTCATGTTCAAACTGTTTGAGTCTATCATGCTGTAACATCAACTGGTTATCTGAACCACTGTTCCTGGCCGGTAGCTTGTATTTTGAAAAATTAGGTAAAGCAGTATTTTCCTGTAAGATACAGTTTTATTTTTGGAAAATTGTCCCATCCTCAGTTCCCTGTTAAGGTGCAGTTATTGTCTGGGGCTTTTATTTTGAAAAACTTGGTCCAGTGTTGAATATCTTTGGTTTTATATTTGATTACATTAATGTAAGTTGAGATTTACAAGAAATATTTTATTGCTGCTGTGTAAAGGGAATACTGCTGGTTACAAGCACCTTATTTGTTTAAAGTGTTTGCAAACCACTTTTGTGTATATAGCAGGACATTTAAACTGAAAAGCAGAATACACTACTTTAGAATTCATTAGTCAATTTTGCACATTAATTAATTATCAATGGTATTAACATCAGGTGCAGTGCCCAGCATTGTGCAGCATTTGAAGGGATAAAGAATAACTGTGGCCACCGCCAGGCAGAGGAGGAGACGTGAGCGAAGCAGAGGGGCAGAGAGAGCAGGAGGAGAGAGGAGGTGAAGCGGTAAGCAATGAGGAGCTCAACCTGTAGAGGGGGAGGGTCACTTTCTAGAATGGCAGATGTTTTTTCCATGACTTTTTGAAAGCATTTGATAAAAACCTTCCAAACTTTTTTGCGCGAATAAATGAATGCTATAAGAAAGGTTTATTTGCACAATAAGAACTTCTGCTGTGCATTTTAAATATAAAAGAAACATCTGCGTAGTCCAAAATGTAATGTAAGTTAGGCTGCAAAAACAAGCAGCTGATTGCTGCATTATATTCTAAAATATTTTTACATTCTGACTTGTCACCTGCCACATGAATTTTGTTTTTTGTTTTAACATTTCCATCATAAATGGGTGCAGAAAATGTCTCCAGAATGCAGGAAATTAAGTGTTTAATGGTCAACATCTTCTGATGGAGGACCACCAGACTCCCCTATCCTATATTTCATAAATGATTTCTCTTCTAAAAACTATTACAGTGTCCTCTTGTCTTCTTCGTGTGAGCCCAGTCTCGTGCATCGTCACGTCTCATGAGCCACTTTTCAAAACAAAGTGACACCATGTGTGTCCCATCCCATAGTGACAGTGATGATGATTACTTCAATTAAGGTATATGATTATAATATAATCACAACTCTATCATAACGTGAGACTTTCACCTACTGCTGGTGATCACTCAATGTCAAAGTGCAGCAGACGCTGACTGAAGCTGACTGACATTGTTTATGTAGTATAGTTCCTTAATGCAGTCTCAACTTCGGCAAACTGTCCTCATGGCTGACATTATTTTGGAAGCATCACGGTGGCTAATCCCACTCTGCTGTGAAAATGACTGTATTTGAGTATAAGCTGTGTACTCCATGCCACCTCTGATCACCAGGGACACTGATCCACTTGCACTTACTACTCAGCTTTATGCTGGTTTGGGGGAATACTAGCATATTTAAGAGGACTGCAATGATGGTGTATTGTTGAGGAGAGTCTGACCGATTGTTGTGGACCCAAAATGCTGAAAACAGATTTTTATTGTCCCAGTCCAGCCCTTAGTCAGACATCCCTATAAAAACAAATAACAACCAAGTGAATTAGAGAAAATAAATCATTTCTATCAAAAGAAAGCTGGTCTGTGTAACAAGAGGATTCCACTAATTTAGGCTCACAGAATAAATCCAGTGATCATCTGACTGAGATTTTGAAACAGTTTGTAACCTACATGTTCTGCAGACACTAAACACACTTTAACACGTCACTAATGGAAAGTGAAAGTATTTCTACAGGTACGGGTCACACAGGCTTTTTTCCAACACGCCCAGTGACGCAGTGTGCAGTTACTGGAATAAAGTAACATTAGTAAAACTACTAAACCTTAAACAGAAAATGTGTTTGCCTGATGTTGTAACTGTTTAGCTAACATTAATGCTTATATTAACGTTAGCTTGTTCAATCTACCTTTCTCTTGCTCGTCTCTCTCTGTCTTTTCTCAGATGTCACCAGGTTCTGGTGTCACTGAAAGACAGTGTTCCATCAACGTGTCTTTACTGTCCTGTCAAACTAAAAGCCTTCACAGAGTCGTGTAATTGTGTCTTCATGACATTTCATAAAAATCTGAAGCATCAACAGTACATGGGGGAAACTCTGCTGAAGGGAACCTTGTTCCTGAGTCCTGGGATGAGAACGTGGATTTAATCTTCATCATGGAGCCACATGAGAAATACCGCAGACTGTATCATGAGGGAGGAGACGAGTTTATCCTGCTGCTGCTCACAGACACAAAGTCTCAACCCTGGTTTTCATTTACTTTTATTTCGTGGAGTCGGAGTGAAAACAGTGTGCTGTTAGCTTTAAAAGTGAAACCACCAGATAAAACTGGTCAGATCACATTTAACAGTAAATGATGAGCTGTGTTGCTGCCAAGCGACAGACGTCATGTTGAATATTTAATGAATATGTTTAATGTTCAGAGAAACAAACACAAATACAACTACCTGCTGAACTTTGACAAACACAGAAGCTCATCTGGGGTTTCAGAGTAAACATGATTTGTGTGGGTGTGAATGCTGCGATGCTATGTTCTTCTAAGACTAAAAAATGTATTATTAGTCCACACGTTGAGAATCTCCTCCCACACAGGATCGAGCTGGAACGAAACATGATATTTGCACGGTTAGTTTCCTGCTTCAGGTATTCACCTGAGCCAAGTTACTCCGAACAAGAAACAGGTTTTACCAGAATGGGCATTTCCTTAAGAAAATGCGTGAGAGCTGCCAGCTATTACTGCGATTGCTACCGCTGTCGGTGCAATGTGCGGCAAAACATGCCTTCTATTGGTGCTTAGGAGCCATTTTTTGTCAGAATAAGACATGATTGACAAAGAAACTTGAAATCCTTTCCTTCATAGGAACATTTATCATTTTAAAAATGCATAAAAATATTATTATAAGATCCACCATTACAGATATCAGCAACACTGGTAAGTGCACCCATCTCATGAAGAAGATGTACAATTTGAAGTTGAAACCAAGTTTGTAGGACAAACGGTACAGGAGACGATAGATGCCAAAAAAACGGCAGAATAAATAATAAAAATAATAACAACAATAAAGAGCGAAGAAAACTAAATTAATTAGTGAACTAATTAACTAATTAGTGATCACTCTGCAATGATTCTCAGGAAACAAAACAGAAAGTTGGGATTCAGAGGCTTTCTGCAGTCAGAAGCTAATTTAAGCTAGAAACCCAAATATAAAGAATCATGAAGCAGGAAGTGTTTAGTTACAACAACAGAGGAGCAGCCACCTCGTGTCCTCCATCTTTACTGAACACAGAGCAGCTGGAATTCCAGCACTCTGCACTTCTCACACTAAATTTCCAGAAACCTTTGACTTTTATAGACATTATGTTGCTTTATATTTGCATACGTGCTTCTTTTTTTTTAACCTACTTTCAATAATTCTGTTTATTTTTTAACATTTTTTAACTTCTTTGTTGTTTTTGGATTCAGTCTGGTTCATCTTCAAACCCACTACCTCTTAATTTCTACTTGTAAGGGCAGAAAATTGTTTTCTTCTTCCATTCATGCAAGTACTTTTAATAGTGCTATTTTTCCTTTATTATTATGTCTTATACATTATTTAAGCTTCAACGTGTTCCCATTTATTATTATTCTCATTCTGCTAGTCTGTCCACAGGTGTGTAGGGTTTAGGTCAGGGAAGTGGAGTTGTTTTCTGCTCCTCTCCTGTTTTGTCTGGGACCAGGCAGAGCAGGCAGAGGATCTTTTTGTTCCCAAAACATAGATACTCAGACTGTGTAAATGACTATGCATCCCTTTGTTCTGGGCCAGACGTTACTGACTGTCTTAGAAGACAGAACCTCTGGTCCAGCTGATTTTGTTGTAGTACTTCTCTGTTTATTCTCTTTTGTTAAATAAATTTTTCAAAGACAACGGTTGGTTGTGACTCAATTATTTGCCTAACCTCTCCACCAGGAATCTAAATTTCCACGACACTACTCTCCTTCAAATTTAAAGCCTCCATTTTTCTCCTTTTGTCTCCTAAACATTTTGATTTGATGAGGCAGCTGCAAAAATCAGTTTAAGGATCTTTGACTGCTTTTGTTTTGTCACCGAGTGTATGGTTGAGTCTTTTCCCACATGAACCTGACTGTGACGAGAAGCTCCTGTGCTGCCCCCTGCTGGCTGTCTGACTGCATGTACATATGAAGCTTACAAAGTGCGTCTCATCACCTGATTGGCTAAATGTTCGAATCATCGGTCAGTGATTGGCTCAGCTGCTGCACTGACTGCTGACAGACAGAACAAAAAGGAAGCTGCTGCAGAATTTCTCCAACAACCAGAATGATTTATATTTAATGGATCCTACATGTTAGTGAGTGTGTTGGACATTTAAACAAATATTGGCTTGTTTTAAATGTTGGAGCTGCTGTAGAGCATCAGTTAAGAGTTATTTTATATTATGACTTTTTAAAAAGCCATTAATTGTTAAACATTAATAACAAGTTGTCTGTGTGCAGCTGCAGGACTGTAGAGACACAACATATCATTAAATAAATCATGTACATGCAGAGGTCTGAGGACCAGTTAGTGAGCAGTAAACCAGCAGCTGGACGTCAGTGGTTGGACTGGTGTGAAGGTGTGAAGCTCGGCCTCAGTGAAGAGCAGACGAGCTCTGAACACAAACAATGTTCTGCTTGGAAATGAAACGAATAATGTTTTGTTTATTTTAGCTCCTGTGTGTTCTTTTCACTCACTCTTACAAACACACACCAACACAAACCCCACATCTTATATCAGAGTAGCTAAAGACTGTTTAGCTACTCTGATATGAGATGAAATAAACCATTTGGAAGATATCCCTTTCCTGGAGCCTGAGTCTTTAACAAAACTCAGGCTCTGTATTGGACCCCCAGGATTTAGATTCCTCCTCAACAGTAGTTCTGCAGGTATTTGTTCATAAACCAAAGTATTGCACAAATTAAAATGTCGACCTGATGATGGCTCTAGAGCACAAATAAGAGCTTTGGGATCGTCTGCAAGATGTCAGAGCAAAACAACTTCCTGTTGTTTTCAATTAGTTGTTTTTCCAAATAATACAATGAAGTAGAAGAAATTCATTTTAAATTATTATTATTAAAATATGTCAAACACTGCAAATCAAGTGTTGAGTGTCTATGAGATCAAATACCAAAATCATGATTCCAGAGGCATCCAGGAATTGAGCGAAACTAAATAAGTAAACTGGAGACACCTTTTCCTAAACTTTGTCTGCGGGGAAGCTCACACTCTCTCACGATTGCAGTCACGGTAACAATCACCCCCAGCGTGCACAGCTTCTCTCTGTTTCACCCAGCTGCTATTTATTGTTAATGTTAATGATCCCATTCAGAAGGCCACAGACAACAAAAGTGAAATGACATTAAGGAATTCAGTTACAACAAATATAACACTTATACATAATTCTTTATTTTTCATTTATTATTTAGTTAGATACTTCACTCTCTCTCAGAGAGTGAAGTATCAGAACTCTTGACTCGTAGCCGTCCAACTACATGCCCACTGGACTCAATTCCCACAAATCTCCTCCAAGCCATTTCTCCTACTGTGGTCCCGGCAATCACTCACGTGATAAACACGTCTCTGGCTTCTGGAACCTTCCGACCACCTTCAAAGGGCTCAGGTCACACCCTTGCTCAAAAGTCCTCACTTGACCCTACTCAAGTTGAGAACTATCGACCAGTGTCTCTTCTACCATTTTTATCCAAAACTCTTGAGCGAGCAGTTTTCAAGCAGGTCTCAGAATACCTCTCACTGAATGACCTCCTAGATCCATATCAGTCTGGCTTTAAGAGTGCCCACTCTACTGAAACGGCTCTTCTGTCTGTAACAGAAGCTCTGAGGTCAGCGAAAGCTGCAGCCCAATCCTCGGTTCTCATCCTGCTAGACCTATCAGCTGCCTTTGATACAGTCAACCACGCTAATCCTGCTATCTGCACTCTCAGCAATGGGCATCTCGAGTAAAGCACTCCTGTGGTTCGAATCCTACCTTTCTGGGCTCCTACAATGTCTTGTGGCAAGGACAATTATCCTCCTCCCACTGCCTCTCCACAGGCGTGCCCCAAGGCTCAGTACTAGGGCCCCTTCTCTTCTCAATTTACACCAGCTCACTTGGGCCGATCATTCAGCTCACACGGCTTCTCTTACCACTGCTACGCAGAGCGATACGCAACTCTATCTATCCTTCCCGCCAGACGATCCCACTGTCTCGGCGCGGATTACAGACTGTCTCTCAGACATATCTACATGGATGAAGGCCTGCCACCTTCAACTAAACCTCTCCAAGACTGAACTCTTGGTCATTCCAGCCAAGCAATCCATCTACCATAACATCAAGCTACAAATTGACTCCTCAACCATCACTCAAACCAAGGTGGTGAGAAACTTGGGTGTCTTGATTGATGATCAGCTGTCATTTTCAGACCATGTCGCTGCTGTCTCTAAGTCATGCCGCTTTGCTCTATACAACATAAGGAAAATCAGGCCCTACCTCACTCAGTATGCCACCCAGCTTCTGGTACAGGCCATGGTTATCTCGCCTTGACTATTGCAGCAGCGCTCCTGGCAGGTCTTCCAGCTTGTGCTGTAAAACCCTTACAAATGGTTCAGAACGCAGCAGCCGTCTGGTCTTTGATCAGCCCAAAAGGACTCATGTCACTCCATTACTCAGTGACCTTCACTGGCTTCCCGTGGCCTCCAGAATTAAATTCAAGTCACTAATGCTTGCATACAGAGTGACCACTGGGTCTGCACCCATCTACCTAAACTCCATTATACAAACCTCACGTTCCTTCTCGCCCTCACGCTCCTCCAATGAGCGGCCTGGCTCTGCCAGCCCTTCACACTAAAGCGATCCCAGTCCCGGTTGTTCGCATCGGTGACACCACGATGGTGGAACGAGCTACCACACGCCATCAGAGCAGGGCGTCCCTCTCTAACTTCAAGAAGCTCTTGAAAACTCATCTCTTCCGAGAACACTTCCTCTTATAACACCTCTAACTAACTAACCTCTAACATGCACTTCCTGTGCTCTTCTTCTTCTATCCCTATAATTATCTTGTATTGACTGCACTTTTGTTCTGATTGCACTTTCTGTTAACTCTTACTTCCTTCCCTATATTTACCCATTGATGTGATATGTACTATGAGCTCTTACTAGGATTTATTGCTGCTCTTACTAGTATGTATTGTCAGTTGTTAGATCTGTATTTGATGCTCTGTTGATACTTGTAAGTTGTTCCTCAAATGTAAGTCGCTTTGGATAAAAGCGTCTGCCAAATGAGTAAATGTAAATGTAAATGTAGTTACTTTTATACATTTTATATTTATTTTAAACATGTATTCTAGTCTTACAAGTGTTTTCTTGTCTTTAGCACGTAATTGTTTTTGTGTTTATTGTTTTAAACTTGTGAAAGCACTAACTGGTTTTTATAAAGTGCTCTATAAATAAAGATTCTTCATCTTCTTCTTCTTCTTTTATTATTATTATTATTATTATTATTATTATTATTATTATTATTATTATTATTATTATTACAGAGACTTACAAGGCGCTACAGAAACAGTGAAGGACAGAGAGTTTTATTGTGCATTTGATCATCTTAAAAAGCTAATTCACCTTCTGAATACAAAGAAAACTTTTCCTGCCATGGGTTGTTTATTCCAGTGTTACACCTCTTTTACACATCATGGCTGTTGAAAACACTTTCACAAAGGATACACCAGTGTATCTTCCTCCTGCAGGCTTCCTCAATCCTTGAGGTGCATTTTATGAATAGATATGTTCTTCAAGATGACGCAGTGGGATCGATTTCCAGGGTGTCAATTTCTCTTTAGTGAGTCTTCTGAAACAAAGAATTTAAGGGTTTTATTCTTTGCAAAGGGTCAGACAGACATTCAGAGTGCGAACAGTCTGCAGAGAGTGAGACAAAGAGCCAGTGAAGAAACAGGTGACTTTGTACTCGACGTGACTTTATTTTCCTGCAGCTCTGTGGGAAGGAAGGGAGTAGAAACCAGCTGTGGTGAATCAAGGCCAGTCAGATAAGAAACCCTCTAACGAGCTACTTTCCTATGTGAACTTAAGCACCACACAGTGAAACACAGGCCTGTAATAGTACAGCATATAAAGGTAAAACAGTAAAACTCCTTATCACAGGGGTCACAGGCAGGAGAACGGAGGATCAAGGAGGCGAGGAGGCACAAAACAGCAAAAGGCCCTTGATGTAAGACATTACTGGATTACAAGAAGGGGGACTCGACATGAGTCTCTCTGTCATCCTGTTGTAACTCTGCTGCCATCTGCTGGTTTAAAACAAACATTCAGAGAATCACAGGTTCTGCTTACTGCCAGCAGTGCTCAGATATATTTGATCAGGGAAACACCCCACTAAGATTTAAAAGTAAAATAACTTTCAGAACCACACAGTTATTTGTAACAATGAGCCTGTGTTGATCACGTGGCAATAAATAAAGGCGAACTGAAATTAAAGACATTTGGTTTGTTCTTCAGCTCTGAGTCAAACCTGCATGCCAAGAGAAGCATGTTAGCAACGGTAATATTTTACATTAATGATGGTGACATTTCAGTTCACAATATAGTTTACCCTCAGTCATTATTGTGTGTGGCACCGTGCTGTGTACTGTGTGAACACTGTTTTAGGAGGTGACTGCATGAGATACTGTATAAGACAGTGGACACCTGAGAGGTCCTGAGCTGACGCTGATGTTTCCTTCTGAAGACATGAACAAATAAAGGTTTATTGGAGAGTCCAGCCAAGAGAAAAGACAAATGAAACATTTAAAGGGGATTTTGTGGAGTCTATGAGAAAAGCTTTGATACTCATTTCTCCTGGGAGAGGAGAAGGCACAGGACAAACCGGTCTCAGAGATGTTCATTAAATTAAAACACTGGTACAATTAGTGTCATTCTAATTATGAGCAAAGCACAAACACAATGACACATACAGGATTATTAAAATAAATATAGGTCATATCTTTTTTTTTCATTAGGACACAGTTAGAAGTTAAGGAGTCCACATGTCAAGTTAGTCTATTTTCTTTTCAACTGTAATTGGTTTTGTTTGCGGTGCCCAGATGTTATCAGACTGTTGTACAATATCAGCCAGAACATTTTAAACGTGAAAGGCCTGATGGATGTACCGAGAAGACATGTATGTTGTGTGCCAAGTGTAATGTTGACAAATGATATTATCTCTACCCTTTAGCGGGCAAGTTCTCTTTATTTAGACCATCCTGTATGGGCGGTTACTCTTTAGCGGGATCGCTCCACTTCTCTTTCCACCCCTGGGGTTTGGTTTGTGTTCTTATTTATGTCAGTAATGCTTTTCTGTTGGATAATAGCAACCCATTATACCAGAGTTCATTTTATTGTATCTGTCTCTCTCTCTATAAACAAATGTCTGACACAACCTGACATTCTGCTATTAAGAGATTAGGTGTGTTTGACTTCATGCTGCGTTTCGCAGCACTGACTGAACATGATGCATGCTGGACTTAACGTAAGGCATATATGCATTATGGGTGGGTCCACTGTGAATAAAAACTTCACAGCAGAAAGAAGAACTCAGTCTGTCATGGCTGCTTTAACATCAGCACCATTCGTGGGTTTGTTCGCCTGTTCATGGATCTTTATTCTGAGTCAAGGTAAGAGGAGAGTGTGTGTGTGTGTGTGTGTGTGTGTGTGTGTGTGTGTGTGTGTGTGTGTGTGTGTGTGTGTGTGTGTGTGTGTGTGTGTGTGTGTGTGTAAAGAAGAAGAAAGTTGCTGTTTTCCACAAATACATCAGTATGAAACACAGATAACAGAAATGAAAAGTTAATAGACCTCTATTACGTTGATTTATAGATTTACCTTCTGTTGAATGATCTTCTTTACTTACTGTAAATTCAGTCCTATTTGCAAAATACACATATTTGTAGAGCATGCTAAAATATCAATGTTTATTATAACTTGACTGACCTCTGTTCCTGTCCAGCACTGTAGTTTACTGTGTGGACAGCAGAGACCAACATGTGTCCTCTCCCCTCTCGTGGTGTCTGTCCATGCAGATCCAGCAGCTTTACTCGTCTCTCTGAGAAGTAAAGCAGTTTCATGCTGTAGGGACTCTTTCCTCAGTAGAAGTAGTTCAGACACAGTTTGAGTAGAGGACGGGCAGACTGGGGACACATTTGGAAAACAAGGACAAAGATTCAAAGTCCAGCTTCCATGCTCAGTGTCCACACATGAAACGGTTGTGTGTGCAGTAACTGAGAGCACCGCTTTGCTGTTTGCAGGCAGAGTTTTGGGTAAATAGGGTGAAGCGTCTCCACATTAAGAGAGAAGCTGTGCGAATTTACGCACGAGCCACAGCAGCATAAGTTCATATTTAAATATGTAAAATTTTTAATTTCTATAAAATTAATTAATCCTCTGTATTCTCCTACACCTTCAGCTGGAGTAAAGCAGCCGTCCTCCTGATCAATCCTGTGCTCCATCAGACCGTTAAAATTTTTTCAGAAGCTAAAAGTTGAATTCTGTCTCCTCTGTCATGTCATGTCAAGGTTATAATTACAGTTCTTAATGTTGCTGCATAATAGTCCGACAATGTTTGCTATGACATTACTGTGCACATGTAATGTTTAAACTGACTGACAGCAGCCTCTCTAATCATTAATGTAAACCGTAAAGGAAAACACTCAACACACAAAAAGGAAACCGCCTGGAAAGTTAAAAGGGCCGATAGATTTGGGCTAAGTCTGAGAAAATAATTAGTTGGGCGTGGGGCAGGCGAATAATTTCTGCGTGCATGATTATTCAAACATTGGCAGATTGCATTTTCATTCGCATTGTGTCCCTTGGAAATCTGCTTGTAAATGTAAATGCAATGCAAAAGACCTGGGGCTCTGTTTAACCCTTTGTCTTTGAATAAAGCGCACTACTGAGCAGAGTCAGTCTTTGAAAATAAAATGTTAAATGCTGTTTCTATTTTCAAATAGTTAGAAAATGGCATTTAAATTTTAACTTGGAAATGTAGATTGCTGTGTCATGCCATTTTCATCTTAACATGGTCTTAGATTATCTACACAAGTATGTGAAAATGAAAATAAATTTGGATGGTTGCATTTTCAATTTTACCCAGATAACACGTACATATGTGGAAAATGGTAATATTAATCTGGAATTAAATTTTCATTTTCAAGTTTGCATGATGATTTGAATTTTTATACATTTCCATAGCTTCACATGTGCTGTTTTATAGAGACCTGATTTCTGCTGCTTTCATGAAAAGATGTTTGAACAGCAGGAAACATTACAAGTCCTGACTGGAGGCTTTTCTCTTTCTGCTCAGGGACACAGGAGCTGAAGGTGAAGCCTAAAGAAGACGCCACTCCCAAGTGTCAGGTTTACGAATACCATTTATCTTTACATCTGGTTTGGAGGAGAATTGAGCCGGGGTCAAAAAAAAATCTCATCATCCGCCAAGTAAAACGTTTTCATGAAAAATCCCATGATCCATCTTTTCGTGGTCGAGTGGAGCTGAGAGATCCAAAGATGAAGGACGGAGACGTTTCTGTGATTCTGAAGAACGTCACCTTCAACGATACTGGAACATATGAGTGTGATTTTCACTTGACATTCTGCAAAGAGCAAGACCCTTACCCCATCCTCATCATCAGGCTGACATCAGTGACAGAGCCAGGTGAGCGTGTAGAGCTCAGAGTGTCTCTTTGTCTCTCAGGTCAGCGTGTAGAGCTCAGAGTGTCTCTGTGTCTCTCAGGTCAGCGTGTAGAGCTCAGAGTGTCTCTGTGTCTCTCAGGTCAGCGTGTAGAGCTCAGAGTGTCTCTTTGTCTCTCAGGTCAGCGTGTAGAGCTCAGGAGTGTCTCTTTGTCTCTCAGGTCAGCTGTAGAGCTCAGAGTGTCTCTTTGTCTCTCAGGTCAGCGTGTAGAGCTCAGAGTGTCTCTTTGTCTCTCAGGTCAGCGTGTAGAGCTCAGGAGTGTCTCTTTGTCTCTCAGGTCAGCGTGTAGAGCTCAGAGTGTCTCTTTGTCTCTCAGGTCAGCGTGTAGAGCTCAGAGCCGCCTCTTTGTCTCTCAGGTCAGCGTGTAGAGCTCAGAGCGTCTCTTTGTCTCTCAGGTCAGCGTGTAGAGCTCAGAGCCGCCTCTTTGTCTCTCAGGTCAGCGTGTAGAGCTCAGAGTGTCTCTTTGTCTCTCAGGTCAGCGTGTAGAGCTCAGAGTGTCTCTTTGTCTCTCAGGTCAGCGTGTAGAGCTCAGAGTGTCTCTTTGTCTCTCAGGTCAGCATGTAGAGCTCAGAGTGTCTCTTTGTCTCTCAGGTGAAGCTGCTTCCTGGTAGTTGAGCTGAGAAACACCTTTTGAGCCCTTTATGGCCCTTTTCGTAAATCTGCGTTTCTGCAGACTTTGCCTGAGGGAATTGCCCACAGTTCAAAGCAGTATGACGTGAAACACAGGGGTTACCGGGGGAAGCCCAGAAACGAGAAAAATATCACAGCAAGCGTTACAAGAGAAGAAGAAAACAGTAAACAAACAAGTATCATCACCTACGTTGGTGTTAAAATTGTTGAACGTTTCTTAACTTAAGATGCAGCATAGAACACATGAAGTCAGAGGAAAGCAATCACCTCATTACACACTTATTTTATTCAACAATTTATTTTAGTTTTAGTTTTTTAGTTTTTAGTGTGTTGATTATTGACAAATATATATTTACATTTACCTCTCCTCCACTCTGTAAGGTGAGAGCCTGCAGGACTTAAAAATCAGGCAAAAACATAAAATTAAAAATGTGCAACGTGTTTCAGCATCGTCAAGGTGATGAAGTGGCAAAGGGCTGTCCTGTCTCTGTTTACAGCATATTGAGCCTCTTAAACTCAATCACTTTCCAAGTGACGTCAGTAAAGTCTCTGAGGGTTGAGGGTTCAGGGCTCAGGGGGGGACATTGGGATTGGGCCTGAAATTCTGTTCACCTGCTGACAGCTGATATCCTCACACCTGTTTCTGCTCTACAGGTCACACAGCTGGGCACAAGGAGGAAGGAGACAAGGAGGGAGGAGACAAGGAGAGCAATGTTGGACTAAAAGTTAGTCTGCCAGTTGGGGTGATTCTTCTTGTTGGTGGTATTTGTGCTTTTATGATCTTTAGAAACTGTGGACGATGTGTTAGGATGATTTAGACCAACCTGCTGCTCCTGTAGCTGTAAGAAAGATAAATGGAGTGGGGTGGTGATGGCGCAGTGGATAACATACATGCCTTTGGTGTGAGAGACCCAGGTTTCAATCCACTGTGAGACACCAATGTGTCTGTGAGCAAGACATTTAACCCCTAGTTGCTCCAGAGGCGTCTAGCCTCTGACATGTATAGCCTCATGGCAGCACATTCACATTGAACTAAATCCACAACACCGCCTTTCCCTGTTCTTCTCTGCCGACGTAACTGAACATGTCCCTTACCTGAGTAAGTTCATGTTAAGAGCATGTTCAGTTAGGAGCATCTCCCATTTCTTGACAAACTTGTTATTCTCTGTAACTGCTATCTTGCAGTTTATTGACTGTCTAATCTGTAAAGACTTGAAAGGTACACTTTCCAATGTACTTTCCACAAATCCAATGTTTTAATAATATTAAAATTGTTATTTAGGGCCTCCACCAGCACTGTGGGACAGGCAATATGACTTGATGTTGGAACAGCCCATTCAAACATTTTTTTATTGACAGTTTAGAAAGTGCATACAGAGCATACACATACAATATATAATAATTTAAAATTGCAACCCCCACCACCATCATATGCTAAAAATGTAGTAACCTGGCTTTTCATATTTTATGATTTAGATTATTTAGATTTGGCAAATAAGTAATTCTAAAGGCAAAAAACACACCAGAAATTTCTTTATTTGCATGGACCAATGACAAGTTGGAACTAAGTATAAAGCGACTGTGGCGGCGGACAACAGACTGGAAGTAGCAAGTCGTCCCAAGCTCGGCAACACGCAGGTCTACATGTTTGAGTGATATTTGCACACTACAAACTATTTTAATAAAAATACCCAAGCAAATGTTCTTTCACAGAAAGATATTTACATCTTAGCAGTCAATAACAATAAAATATGGCAAATATTAAGGAATATTAAGGAACATAAAGGAAGACACTGACTTTGACATCTGGATGTGCTCAGGCAGATCATTCCAGAGCCTCTGGGCTCTGATTGCAAAGGCTTTATCTCCTTGTGTTTTCAACCTGCTCCCCACTGGAGGATCTGAGGCTGCGCATTGGATTGTAAAGGGTTAAAAAAGCCCGGTTATAGAAACATGACTGGACAAGCTTTTCTTTGGGTTGTTCAAAAGCAACGATTGCTATCAAAAGGGACACCAAGAGTTCTAGCTTCAGGCTTAATGTGAGTAGACAAGTGACCAATAGAGGGCATAATAACTTTAGCGGGGCACATCGTCATTGACAGGAGAAAAGATAGACTTAAAGTCATTAGACACACTGTAGTTTCTGTTAAACAAATAACCAAACAATGATCTTTTCCTAAACCTAACAAAGTAGTTTTAGTGCCTAAATCTAACCAAATTGGGACGTTTGACAACATTAAGAACGTTTTGCAACATAAACACAAGCTTTTATTTTGAAAATCTAACTGGTCATTGCCTATTTATAGTTGCTGACTTGACTGTGGAAAAAATACGCTAAAGGGGCGTGGGATTTTCCCTCTTTTTGGTTTAGGCTCTATATCCCTGCCTCTAGGGTAAAGGCAGTGCTGGAAAATGATGGCCACACAAAATATTGACAATTTGGGCCCAGTTTGGACATTTTCTCTTAGGGGTGTACTCACATTTGTTGCCAGCGGGTTAGACATTAACGACTGTGTGATGGGTTATTTTGAGGGGACAGCAAATGTACATTGTTATACAAGCTGTACACTCACAGGTCATTTTTACAGTGTTTTCACATGAAAAGATATAATCAAATATTTACAAAATATGAGGGTTGTACTCACTTTTGTGAGATGCTGTAAATTTCTTGCGTGAAGGCAGGAAGAGAAAACAGTATGTTATAGCTTTTGAACTGAAGTGCGCAGTTAAGCAAGAACTGAAAAACTGTAATGAAATGTAAAACTGATCAGGTCACATTTAACAGGCCAGTAGATGATGTTTAATGTTTTTTTTTTTGCTTTACCGTTTCATTAACACATGTTAACTTCACATTCAGGTCACACAATGTTGGGAGAAATAAAAACATAATTATGACCAAGAAATGTATTATCATTTTTCTGTCACGCTTTTTTGTTGAGTTTCTTCTGCCACATGCGATTGAGCTGGAAGGAAACATGATGATATTTGTTTATTAGTTTCCCGCTTCCCGAACGTCACTCTGGCTGTGAGCCAACTTACTCTGAACAAAGAAAGAGCTTATGTTAGGGATCACTCTGGAAGGAGTTACAAGAAAACAAACAGACGGAGTTGGGATTCAGAGGCTTTAAATGTTTACTCTCTTAAAGTCAGTCTCAACATTCAACATTAATTCCAGCACTCTTCACGCCTGACTGTCACAGCTCCCCAGACCCGAGAGTGACAGTTTGTGGGTTTGTGTTTCTTTTGCTTTTTGTGCGAGTGAGGGATGTCTGTGTGATTTGGGCTCAAGCTGTTTGTTTTGGTTTCTCTATTTTTCTCCGTCTCTCGCTCCGGCGCTCTCTTTGTCCTCCCTCTCTCTCCTAGGGCGGAGTTTTGTGACGGGCCTCACTGTGGCTGGTGCTCTCCTCACCTGCTCATAATTGGCTAATTGGTGCACCTGCTTCGTTGCCCCTGACCAGCTCTCCCATGAGGCGTTCTGGCTTCACTAACCCTTGTGGTCCCACAAAGGTGATTCTCTACATGATAATGGTGCGTTCCATTTACCTTGGAAGTTGGAGGTCGGAGCTGGGAATGGTGTTACAGCCGAGTTGACGGCGTTTCAGTTACCAAGTCGTAAAACCTTGTTTGGCCAGCCATTGTTTATTAGCCAGGTTAGCAATTGATACGCCAGTTGAATAAAAAAAAAACTTTGTGTGGTATTTACTCATACTAGACACTGTAGTCTGTGAAGTTCACAGACAGCAGCTGGACAGCACTTTGTGTACGAACATTTATGAGACACTAGTACACAGAAGTGCAAATAAACAATATAAACTACAACTTTCACTAACTGTTGATACTCATAGCAGCCGACTTGGACCAAGAAGACAGGGTATTGCGGTTCTTCTGACTTTCCAAGTTGGAAATCCGACTTAAGGGGGGGCGTCCGTTGAAATTTCATACTTTGAATTCGGAAATTCCAACTTCCCGTGTCAAAAGGAACCCAGGGTTTCCCAATCCATAAAAAAGGCGGTGTTAACACTAGATGACCAGTCACAGACATGAACAAGTCCACTGTCAGCAGAGCATCATATTTCACAACTAAGAGCAACCTGTAACACTACAGAAATACGACATGGTCTGAAAGTAACACATCCGCAGCTGACACACGCAGGGAGACACAACGTCGCAGACAGTCTGAATGCCTAAAGGAACAGGCTTAACCTTATTCTTTCAGCTCGACTGCGTGTCAGCGTTTCTGCATTAAAAGACTCGGGCACTAAAGAAGTGGTCATTCCGCCTCTCTAATAAACTTCTCGTCACTTCAAAATTAGATCAATTTATTTAACACACTTGAACATGAATCAATGAAACAAAAAATCCATTTATGCCATAAAATGTGCTCAAATAGTAGCTGAAAGACTGAATTTTAACATTTAGGCAACTGAAAACTCATCTCATTACCTGCACCTACATCGTGAAAGGTGGGGCAGAACACGACCAGTCTATCACTTTAGCCTACTAACCAAAAATAAATAGCCTTCGTTCATATTAAATTTAGTATTTCAGTATCCCTACAAACTGCTCATAATATTCAGCCTCATAAGAAAAATGAAACCCATTTATTTTAACCACTGCGACAAGCTGTGTGAAATGGACAGAGCAAATAAAAAATACATTTTAAAATAAAATAAAACACATTTCATAACAGTAGGATGATATCGCTATAGTCTCCAAGAGTTTCTCCACATCACTGCAGCAAACATAAAGCAGCCTATAAAACAGAGTGGGATTTCCTACAGATGGTGATGTCATTTTCCAGAGAGCTGATTGGTCAGTAGGCGGCGTTTTTCACAGAGTTGATCTCTTATCTGGGACATAACTTGCTCCGGAGCAGGTTAGCCGTTCAGCATAAGTTACCATGGAGATCTATGTCCATGGTACATAAATCCTGCTTCATGGTACAGGGTCCAACTCACCTGTTCTGTTCATACTCACTCTCATTTCTAATCTCCTTCAAATTAAAAGCATCCAGTTGTCTCCTTTTGTCTCCTTTCACTGAGACCATTTGGACTGAAGCTTTAGATTTGAAGCAGCAGCTGCAGAAATCAGCTCTAGGATCTTTGTTCATCACACGGGAGACGTTATTATGTGGACAGTATGAAGGTGTCTCTGCTTTTGTTTCAGAACATTTGTCACCATCTTTATGGGTGATGATCTGAAGGTTCTTGTTAACGTGCAGACGGACTGATGCAGTGAAACAGAAACTCTGCAGGACGCTCACTTTGTGTCTTTCTTGCTGACAAGGTTTAATTTTCGTCTCTGAATGTTTCCTGGTGTAACTCTCAGTTTGTGCTCTCAGCAGTGATGATGGAGCTCTTCTGTCCTCTAGTGGATATTTCTGCAAACTGTTTCTACTTTTCTCCTGTGAGTCAAAGGTCTGTTGAACAAAGAGAAGCTCCAGTGCTGCCCCCTGGTGGCTGTCTGACTGCATGTTTATATGGAGTTTACCCAGAGTGCTTTACAAAGTGCGTCTCATCACCTGATTGGCTAAATGTTCATATCATCAGTCAGTGATTGGCTCAGCTGCTGCACTGACTGCTGACTGACAGAACAAACAGGACGCTGCTGCAGCATTTCTCCAACAACCACAAATATTTAATGAATATTATATGTTACTGAGTGTGTTATAATCTCTCCACCTTGTCCTGGGTCTTCCCCGAGGCCTCCTCCTAGCTAGACATGCCAGGAACACCTCCTTAGGGAGGCGTCCAGGAGGCATCCTTACCAGATGCCCAAACCACCTCAACTGGCTCCTTTCAACACAAAGGAGCAGCGGCTCTACTCTGAGCTCTTCATGGATGGCCGAACTTCTCTAAGGGAGACACCAGCCACCCGCCTGAGGAAACCTATTTTGCTTGTACCCGCGATCTCGTTCTTTCGGTCATGACCCAGCCTTCATGACCGTAGGTGAGGGTAGGAATGAAAATTGACCAGTAGATCGAGAGCTTTGCCTTACGGCTCAGCTCTCTCTTTGTCACAACAGTACGGTAAAGTGAGTCCAATTCTCCGGCCAGTTTTCCTGCTCCAATCTCCCCTCACTCGTGAACAAGACCCCGAGGTACTTGAACTCCTCCCCTTGGGGTAAGGACTCATTCCCTACCTGGAGTTGGCACTCCACCCGTTTCCTGCTGAGAACCAAGGCCACAGATTTAGAGGTGCTAATCCTCATCCCAGCCGCTTCACACTCAGCTGCTAACCGATCCAGTGAGAGCTGGAGGTCACGGACCGATGATGCCATCAGGACCACATCATCTGCAAAAGGCAGTGACGAGATCCCAAGACCACCAAACCGCAGCCCCTCCTCACTACGACTACACCTCTATTCATATCACAAACAGGATTGGTGGAAAAGCGCAGCCCTGGCGGAGGCCAACCCTCACCTGGAGGAAAGATGTGCAGGAGAATTCATAGGGACGGCAGGCCTAAGAGAATCCAACTGCTCTTTTCTAAGCAACATAATTATGCGACAGCGGATGTTACTGACGTGGCCATGATTAAACTACAATGTTCTGAAGATAGACTACAAAAAGTGCATCTCTGACACTGCGCCCCGTATTGTTATAATGCAGGCCATCTGAAGGTGGACACCCCAGTGAAATAAAACCCTACTTCATAACCAAGAAAACAAAAAGGCAGATAGGGTTGCCGACCAGTCACCAAATAATGGACATTGATTTCTCATTGAGATTGCTTGCTCACACTCACCCTCCTATTGTCTGTAAACACAGTGTTTCCCACAGAATGACGGCATAACTGTGGCACAAGAGAGACAGAGAATGTGTCATATGTATGCATATTATACTGCATGTATATGACACAGCGACTGAACATAAGCAACCTTATGTGACACTAAATTACAAGACGCACATTTTCTGTGTAGCTGGACCATTGGTTTCATCACAAAGTGAGTGTTTCCTGTTTCTCTGCTGCTAGTACACAGGTTTTCTTCCTCCCACCTTACATCTCACACTTCTCACCACATTGCAGCCATTTGCAAGCAACCCCAGTGTTGGACAGAAACCGGTTTCAACAAGTTGTAAAAGTTTCAGGAAGTCTGGTGTCAGTAATCCAAACAGTAAAAGCAGTAACATTTAATAGTTTAGTGTTTAGCAACTCTGCTAGCAGTGTTAGCAGTGTAGCACCCCAAAAAAACTCTGCACTGTTTAGACCAGAAGGATAGGAGCTTTCGGGCTATTTAGGTTTACCTGTTGAAAGTGAAGTTATAACCTGCTTAAAGAAATAGCTACACAACTTAAATTTAGGTTTATTCACTTTTCACTATACCTTTTTTATTTTCAAACAACAGACCCCCAACAACAATGCAAATAAAGATAATTATTATTTATTGAAAGTTTTGTTTTGGTTTACAAAGAATAGACTGCCTGGCAAAGGGCGGAAGTACAAAAACTTTATTTAAAATGACTCACTGCAGTGTGGCCCTGGAGTCGTACAGACTTGCTAACCTCCATATTTTCCATTTTGCTGAAGAATACCGAAGAGACTGAGTGGAAGCTTTGGGGCTCACCAGATTAATTTATGTATCAGAGTCAAACAGTAGACTGAGTGTTTTTTAGCCTGAGAGACTCCTGCTGACATTTGACTGATAGTTTAGATAACTTTTAGTGCCTGTTAGTGAAACATTGTTGTTTTGCTTTAAATACTTTCATCATCTCCAGGTCATTTCTTATTTCTGCTACTGTCATGATGCAGCACAGCATGCAACAACCAATCTTAAAATCCTCAATAGTCTGGCCTATCTATCTATCTATCTATCTAGACCTGATATCACCAGCAGTCGAGTAAATGAGTTGTAATGATAACATAGTGAGAACATTTTTATATAGTGGTGACAGCTGGTTTGGGGACATGAAAGCAGAGAAAGTTAGAGCTTAGTGTCAGACTCAGAGCGTAAGGCTGTGGCTATTTCCTGGAAGCAGTACATACCAGTGTAGACATCAAAATCAAAAACGTCTCTAATCTTGAACATCTAACTCTCCTTTTCATTTAATACTGAATTGTTTTTTTTACAAGAAAAGGTGAGTGAATGATGTGAGAAAACTTATTTTTTTTACTCTACCGTGCTGTTCTCACATCCTCCTCACACCTTACCTGTGGTTTATTCAGAGGATGTCATCACCACATGGTCAGTGAATCTTTAGCCTTCAGGCACCATGAAAGCGACTCAGCTTCTCTTCTGTAAGTAGAGAAAACTTATTACCAGAAACACAACACAATACTCATTTTAAGTCAAACCAACTGTTAATAGAGATGTGTTTTCATTTAGCTTTGGTGGATCACTTCAAAGGAAAGATGCTGAGTTGTTAAATTGTTACCAAATATTTTAATGACAATTTATGAAGCTGAAACTTTAACTGTGTAATGTATTCCTGTTGCGTTCCTGTACACGCACACAAACACACACACATACACACACAGTGATCTGACAGCGGTTGTTGTTTCAGTGTTGTTGAGCGTCTGCCAGACTTCTTCCAGCACTCGTGGTGAGTTTCAAAACTGATGTATGTGTGTGAAAGATCGTTTAAAGTTTAATCTAATTATTTTGCTCCTTAACACTACAGAAGGAGTCTATTTTAGAAGTGGACTTTGTAATTGTTCTTTTATATTCTGTATATGCTGAAATGTCAGATGATGTTTCATGTGTGTTTGCCGCTCACCACCTGCCACTCGGTGCTTCCTGTCTGTCTGAAGACTGCTCCTTGTTGCAAAAAGAGACTGGAATCAGTCGTTTCAGAAAGTGCCCCAAAACAACATCTGTAGCGACCACGTCTGCTTCAGGTTTCCTACAACAGAGGAACAACAGGTCAGCATTTATTTAAATCATGACAACAGTTGTCACTAACCTTAACCAAGTAGTAATTTTAACCCAAATGTTTCCCTGAATCTAACCAAACCTTAAGTTCTCACATCATAACACAGATTTCTAACAGTTCAGTTGTCGTCCTGCTGATCGTTGCGTCAGATCAGAATATCTATCTATCTTTGTGATGTTCCAGAGGACTTTATGTTGTTTAATGTGGAGGACTTGCACATAACTAGAAGTCCTGCCATAGCTCCTATAAACTCAGGGGTGTTATGGCCAAGATGGTTATAGTGAACCTTCTTATCACAATCAAAGTAGCACAATATCAGTATTTTTAATCAAAGGATTTAAAGCTTGCAGCTTTAAATGATGAGCCAAAGGGAAATGCGCTGCACAGTTGATAACTAAAGTAAAGTAGACAGATTTCTGTAAAGAAGATGAATGACTTTAGTCAGGCTAAGACAGTGACAGACTAGCCCACTTGACAAAAATCAGTGTTGGAGCACAGTAATATTCAAAGAGTCAAGATTCAAAATTCAACACGTTTATTATCAGGTGTTCAAGTTTCCCTGTACACTGAAATTCTTACTTTGCTTGTCCACGTCAAATGCCTACAATACAAAGTAACATGAAATATATGGATAAATAAAACACAATGAAAAATACAATAAATAGAGATATAAGATAAGCTTCAAATATAAAAAGAGTACACGTCGGGCGTAAAAAAAAATATTAACAAATACACACACTGCTTTGTTGTGCAGGCAGACAATTTAAACAGATGTGCAACTGATGAATTATATGTGGAAATTGAGAGATTAAATCATTGCCTAATCAGTGATCAAAAACATGTTAGGTTCTCCAGTCAGTGCCATGAATTTCTGTACTTGAATATGACAATAATGTTCAATTACTGAGCAACTTAAACCTAAACGTGATCCTAATAGTAACAGTGCACAATGACACGCGAAAAAGATGAGGATTAACAACTGTGCACCACAGTGACATGACAAAATATTTCATTTGTACTAAATGTGTGGATTGATTGCTAGTTGCATGAAACATTTAGTGTTTGGTCAAATGAATAATACGTTTTACTCACATTATAGACGCACTCTCCTGCTTTTTGCTGTATAAAGTCATTTATTAAATCCGGCTGGTCGTCAACTCATGCACTGACCGACCAGCCACGCCTCGTGGTGTCCACCTCAACACTGCATGCTGCTCTCAGACATTCCCATCTCCTCTTACTGGAGCCGGTTCCATTACTTTTCCATTGTCAACTCCACCAGTCTCTCATACTCTGCTTTTCCATGCTCTGTCCTCTCAGCGCTTGCCGCAGAATCCCAATCTTCTGTGCTCCTTTTTTTTTGACCACTGATTGGTGCAGAGGAAGTTCAGTTCTCTCATCTCAGTGGCAACTAAAGTTGTCATTTTCAAGAGTCCATCTACACAAGCGTAGGCAATCACACACAAGTCCAATATGTAATAAAATCAAACTCACAGCAATAATAAAACACTCCAAACTCCTCTCATAAAATCATCCATTAAACAAACATAAAAACATGCATAAACACCAAAAAAGTATAAAAACACTTCTTCGTTATGGTACGAGCAGCTCGTCTCCCTTTTGGCTCTTTTTGCTCAGAATTCCTGCTTTCCTTGTTTAACTGCCTCTTTAAATTTATGTTATCATATATGTTGATGGACTGATGAGAACGACAGCCAGGTGTGTCAGCAGGTGGGCTTGATTTGGGAGCGTGAACCGGTTTCCAGATGGATGTGGCAGTCAGGTGGCCAGGGTCAGGGTTAGGTTGATGGGAAGTTCTGATGGCAACCAAATGTAAACAAATGATGTTCATGTCTCTGTTCCTGTTTCTGCTCTTTGTTTGTTTGCTGAACCTGACAACTTGTTACTGACTGACTTTCTGATGAGTCTGCTTGGTATAGTCATCGGATCTGTGGTGAAAAGTTCATTACCTCTAGTACTGTGCTTAAAGGACCAGTGTGTTGCATTTAGTGGCATTTGTTGATAAAGATGCCTTCATAGTCTCACAGGTGAGAGAGAAAAAAAAATAAAAAAAATAAAAAAGCCCTCTCTATAGTCAGTGTTTGGTTTATCATATCTTCTGTATGCCTTGAAGGTGTTGGTCTTACTAGTGACACAAGTGTGAAACCCGAAGAATCTAGATGACAGCCCGTCTAAAAATAAATGTTATTGTTCTCTCTCTCCCAGGCTCTGTGATGGTCACTCCCAGGTGGTCTCAGTATTTTGAATATGAGACGGTCACTGTGAGCTGTGAGAGCACCAGCTCTGGTGAATGGACGGTGTGGAGATACACAGCAGGGTCAGTCCAACATACCTATACCTGTTACTGTGTACTGTGTGCACTGTGTGTACTTTCCATTCCTGATGATTACTGGGCAAATCATCTATTGGTTGTTAGGTTTGCTTGCTTGCTGGTAAGTCATGTCTGACAATTTAAGCCGAGGTTATCAGACATCAACTTAAATCTCTCATCCCGTCTGATCTTTAGCTACTGAGCTAATGTTACATCAGCAAACATTCATTTTGCATACTGACAAGCTGCTACTCAGCCCTGAATGTCAGAAGATCTTGATCAAAATGACAAACATATCGCAACGTGATCTTAAAAGTAGAGCTCTTAACAGACTTTGCCATCTAACGATGTACCAGACTGGATTATGATGTGAGATTTACTGACGGAGTGCTTACAGTTTCACCTTTTCTGAACACTACTAGGAATCAAACGTTGATGCCATGTGGATCGGACGGCAGCAGTCAGTCTCCATCCTGCATTATGACAGTCAAACAGGTCGACAGTGGAGTGTACTGGTGTGAATCAAAACACAGAGAGAGCAGCAACACAGTCAACATCACCGTCACAAGTAAGATTCATAAAACTACATATCAGTTTGCAGGTTGGACAAGCCACACAAGTACTTCCTCTTCTTCTTCCTGTTTAAATTTTTCATGCTGATACTCTAACCACAACGCATTCAACACAATAAATGTGAAAATCATTTATCATTGTTAGATGATAATTAAAAGAAACTTTTACAACTTGTGAAGTCAACATGGGAAGAGTGCAAAAACTGTCTCTGTCTGTGACTGAAAGTTCACACTTCTGATTCACACTAATTGTTTTAAAAGGAACTGATACTATAAAGGGAACTGAATCATTGTTTGTAATTGTTCAGCGCCCCACAACTGAGAATCTGCAGACACAAAGATGAATCATAAATTATACTAAACTCTTAATTTGGAATTTTGGAAAATAATTAAATTAATAACTCTAACAATATGACCATTGATAGGCAGTGGGTTGAAGGATTTAGACTTCTCTGCAGCATTTTAAAGGAAATCAGCATGTGTCTACAAGTTAAATAAAGCAAAACACACAAGATGCACTAAGCTAAGAGAAAAAGAACAAAGAGGTATGCATGTGTGAGGCAGTGGGGTGACCACATGTGGCCAAATAACAAAAGGTGTTAAAGAAACTTTAGGTTGCTTCCTGTACATCTGTGGTTGTTTTTAGGCCAAATGGCATTTTTGTGATCTGTGTAACAGTGTCGAGTTAAAAGGAGTTTCCATACAAAGCCTGTCTATGTGAAACATATTTCTAACTGATTTAGCTGTAAGAAAGTAATTACATAATCTCACATTATGATGATATGATCACAACAATAAAACTTAGAAATACTAATAAAAACCTCTCAGCTGAGGCCCAATGTACATGATATTATGAAAAGATTCAGGGAATTCAGAACCACTTTTAAATGTGTGATCTTTGAGTCCTCTGGCTGGACTGCCTAAGAAACCATCATGTTTCTATGACATATAAAGGCACATGGGCTTAGGAAAACCATTGTCACTTAACACAGTCCACCGCTGAATCCAAAAAATGCAACATGAAAATATCAGGTGTGTGCAGAGACGATGCAGAGTTCTCTTCATCTCACATGGACTGAAAGACAGTGGAACAGCGTGCTGACAGACGCCTCTGTCCCAACTTTTGTTTAGTATGTTACAAGCATGAAATTTTAACTTTGTTTATATTTACAAAATACAATTACGCTGCTCAGTCAAACTATAGAAAATCTTTTCTTTGTACTTTTGTCAGTTAATAAAGGTTCACGTAATTTAACAAATCCTAGATTACAGTTTTTTAAATATCAGCTCAACATACCCAGGATATCTTAAGTAAGTTAAGTAAGTAAGTTTTGTAAAATACAGACATGAGTGTGTTCATATAGAAGAGACGATGTTGGCAGCTGATGACCCGTCGCAAACATGGACAAGTGTAGTCACAGAAGAGATTTCACAAAGAGAAAACTGTAACATTAGACATATGGATAAAGTCTAAGTTCTTAAGTTCTTATGTCTTATGTTCTCATGGTGGTGACAACAATTTTAGCCTTGTACTTTTAGTTCAGCTGTGTGCCACTGTTTCCACATTAATTAAAAGCATTGGGCACTGAACAAGTGGTCATTTCAACTCACTTTAAAAACTTCTTGTCTCTTCAAAAATCATTTTATTTACCACACAATGTTCCAAACAAGTCTTAAATTAACTTTGCAACAAAACAAAAAATCCATTCATGCCACAAGGTGCTCAAACTGTAATTCAACATTTAGGCTACTGAAAACTCCCCCACATTACCTGGCCAGGTAGCAAAAGGTAGGCCGCTACCTGATGAGTCTCCATAATACAAGACAGCCACTAACCTACTTGATTTCCAAAGGCATACCAAACTATACGTTCATAATATTCAGCCATATACACAAAAATGAAACCAATTTATTTTAAATGCTGTGACAGGCCAGTAGGGCCGACCTACTTTTACAGAGCTGATCTCTTATCTGGAACATAACCTGCTCCAGAGCAGGTTAGCCGTTCAGCAAAAGTTACCATGGCGATCAAACCTGGTAAGAAGTGAACCCCCGTCGTGGCACTGAAAACCCCGGGTTAACCCCGAAGTTACCTCGATAAGCACAAGCATCTGCTAATATTCAACCAGCCAGCTTAGCAACCAAAATAAAGTTAATAAGTTGGAACAAAGCTACCACGTCAAAAGTCAGGCTGTGTCCACCTGTTGAACGTTATGTCGTTATCATAGGATTGTCTGTTTCGGGAAGTTCCAATAGTGGTCTGATGCGAGGTTCTGTTGTTGTTTGATGATCTAACTAGAACAGCATTCCCTGCAAAACACCTTGAAACACCCTTGCAATAATCTTAAATTGCAGTTGCAACAACCAAGTGACATTTGTTTTGATTCACAAGTGCATCCTTCAAAAGTCTATGGCTTTTAAGTTTTTGTTATGTTCATCCTCTAACATTCTCTAGCTTTGGATCAAACTCTGTAGTTGTAGATAGAAAACGTTTTACCATCTCTTCCCATGTGCAGAGTCATTTTTTCAGCTATGATAAACAAAACATTTTTACTAATAACAACAGCTACAAACTAGAACATGACACAATACAGGAGAGTTGATAACAGCTATAAAAAGAACATGATATGAGGATGAAAAAGAAAGTGATGAAAGGAAAAATCATTGCAATGAGACACAAATACTTAAAATAAGTTCAAAAACAGAGAAAACTAAACAAAACTTTACCAAATATAAAGGAATTGCGTTAGCAAAGAGCAATTCATTTACCGTCGGGGGTTTCATCTTTTTTTTTTTTTATTAAGTATGTTAGCTCATATTTCATAAAAGAAACAAGAAAGCTCCTCAGCTTTAGATAAAAGTTATATTGTATAATGTTAATTCCCTATGAAGGTTAAAGACATTCCTGCTTTTCTTCCAGTAAAGTTTGGTTTCTTTCTGGCTACTAGGTGTTTGGTAATAGAAATGCCCAAATCCTCACATGCCTGATGCCACTTTTGTATTGTCTTTGTTGAGGGGGTACAGTGATCCTGCAGTGTCCTGTCCTCCCTGTGATGGAGGGAGATGATATCACTCTACGCTGTAAAACAAAGACCACTCCCTCCAACCTCCCAGCTAGTTTCTATAAAGATGGCACCTTTATCACTACTAAGCCTACAGGTCACATGATCATCCACAATTTTTCCAAGTCTGATGAAGGTGCCTACAAATGTGACATCAGCGGTCAAGCGTCTCCATCCAGCTGGCTGCTGATGAAAGGTAAATATTTGTATCCCAAAATCTCACTTTGTGTTTTGACATTTTCAGCACATTACACAACAAACATACTGAAATCTTCATTAGACTATGTAAAATTATGTACTGAGAGCTAAATTTGTTAAAACTGTCTTTACTTTAGAGAGAGAAGGTGGAGATTTCCCATTTACTTCAATATAGTTTTCTTGGAGCAGCATCTAGTGGACACTAGAGGAACTGCAGCTTGTTACGTCCCAAGGTCTGGGGGTGTCCCGGAGATAACATAAATGTGTGGCTTCCCACTCTTCCCATTCCCAAACAAGAGCAGCACACAGTAAATACCATTAAGCAGTTTTAGTTATTTACATCGGAGATGAGCAGTGCCCAAAACAACAACCAAAACACTCTAAGAAAACAGGGTCATAACAAGCTGAACGCACTTTGACTTTAACTCTAAGTGAAACTCTGTGTGTCCACAGGTGATTTTGACCCGGCCTCCCTCACAGTGTTTGGCGACACGTCTCAGCTGTTTGAATATGAGAATCTGAATATGAGCTGTGGGGACAACAGCAGCGTTCATGAATGGAAGGTCATGAGAAACACAACTCTAAAAGGTGGCAGGTTTTCCAGCTGTGGAGGTCTATGGGGGACTCCGACCCACTTCGGCTGCATCCTCTATACAGCCAAGCCCCTTGACAGTGCTATTTACTGGTGTGAGTCTCCTGCAAGACAGCGGAGCAACTCTGTCAACATCACTATACATGGTAGGAATGATGAAAAGAACCACATTTAGTTTCCTGAAAACAAACTATGCCTGTTAAGTTTGTATCAACAGATATAGTGTTTGAAATATGGCAGACTAGAGAAATTTGGCTGGTGCTTAAAAGTGTGCCTAAATCACTGCAGAACTCCACAAAAGTAGACAGCACGAGAGGTTTTCATGTAAGAGATGGTTACTTTGGTGATGTTGGGCCTGCACTCTATCTACCCAGGTTGGGTTGCAACAGCTCTTCATACATCCATCACTAATTTGGAACACAAAGTACTTCCTAGGTTCCCAGTAACTACTAGCTAGTTTCATCATTAAAGGTTAAAGTAACGTCTAAAAATAGATTGGTGAGAAACATATGTATTGCTGTCCAACTAAGACCGATGGACTATGTCCACAGAATATTTTGCCAGTAGTGCTGTGGCACATCCAAGTGCCCTTTTTGAAAACTTCAGATAGACAGCAATGGGTTTTTTTGGACAGCAGTGGCTTCCTCAGTGGTATCCTCCCTTGAACTTCATTCTTGTTTAGTGTTTTACATATTGTAGAGTTGTCAGCAGATATGTTAGCGTGTCCCAGGGATTTCTAGAAGTCTTCAGCTGACACTCTAGGATTCAGTTCTGTGCTCATCCAGTCATCTTTGCAGGAAGGCCAATCCAAGGGGAAATTCCACTATGCCTTGTTCATGTCTAATTGGCAACTACTGGGAATGTATGAGGGAGGCCAAAGTTTTAGTCAACCAGTTATTAAGTCAAAAGGTTCATAAACTTTGTTCACCTGGGAATTTGATTGTTTACACAGTGTGCATAATAAAAACATGAAAACAAATAATTGTGTGGTATTAGTTTAACTAGACTGTGTTTGTTTATTGTTGTGACTTAGATGAAGATCAGATCCCATTTTAATCAAAGTCTGTGCAGAAATCCAGGTTATTCCAAAGGTTTTATGATTTCCTGAGACTGTATATGTTTTTTGTCTTTTTTAAATTATATTTTCCTCTGACATTCATCAAACATGATTAGATTCACTGGTTGTATATACAAACACATTTTCTCATCTTTCTCCATGTTCAGATAAATGACTGATCCTGTTTGTATTGTCTGTATTGAGGTGGACCAGTGATCCTGCAGAGTCCTGTCCTTCCTGTGATGGTGGGAGATAATGTCACTCTGCACTGTAAAACAAAGACCCCTACCTCCAACCTCACAGCTGGTTTCTATAAAGATGGCTCCCTCATCAGGACTGAGCCTACAGGTCACATGTCCATCTACCATGTTAAAAAGTCTCATGAAGGCCTCTACAAGTGTGACATCGGTAATCGTGGAGAGTCTCCACCCAGCTGGCTGTTTGTCAGAGGTGAGGAAGCTGCTCAGTGGATATTTTGGTCAGTTGTAAATTTGGAGAAGCTCAGGAGGTTCAGTAGTTAGACTTGAGGTTTTATACACAGACGTGGTTACTGTCACAGATTTCAAGGAAATCAAGGTCACATCAATGTGCTGTTGCCTTGCTGGTGACAATATCTGTCATTTTGTATCATTTAGTGCCAATTTCTCTGCCAGTTTTCTTCAGGGCTTTTCTCCTTTTAGTACCATCTTTTCCTTTTCTTAAGACTGCTGCTAATGGCCAAAACTTAATGAACTTTAGTGTGTACTCAAAAGTCTTACATGACAACAGCTATTGCCTTTGGTTGTTACATGTTACCAAAGTATTTTACACTCATTATGATGTTAGCATATACAACCTTAAACTCTGTTACAAACTCACCCAGTATGGTGTGAGCAGTGTGAAGCAGTGCAGGTGGTGACTGGCTGAGGCTGTTGGGGCTCTAGACACAGAGAGCACAGTGACACCTGGTGGCTTGTAGAAGTGATTGCAGCTCATTTCGAAGGTCAGGTATTGACTATATTAAATCATAACACTGTCGTTCTGTATTTTTGGAAAAAACTTTGCTGTGAGAGTTTTAATCTAATTTGTGTTGCTGCCACATTGTCATGTTTGAAAGTGAAGTGAAGCTTCATGTTTCATGTGAACTTTTGGCCACAGATATCACCACATTGCAATAAAGTATGACATTAGATTTGGGGTTTTTTGTATAAATACAGTTTATACATTAAAGTGAAGAAACCACATCTCACAGTCAAAGCTGATGTAGGATCCATCCACTTTTGCTTTAATGTTCAGAGCCAAGTGTAATATTTGTTTTTTATAATATTTGTTTTTCTAGATCTCGAGGGAACAGCTTCATCTGCTGCAGATGCAACCCAGACAACTGTGAAGAACGTGATCCGCCACCTGGTGGTCTTCTCACCATACTGCGTAGCCACTGTTCTCATGTTGTCATTATATCGACAAAGGCCAACAGGTAACACTGACCTTCTAATATGTACAGCAATGCTAGCAGCTAAATGTTAACAACACTATAGTGTTTATAGTTTAGCATGTTAGCATGCAAACATTTACTAAATCAAGTGTAACATTAGTTCAGCCAGGCAAGAGAGTCAGTCTAAGGTCACAATCCCAGCCCATCAGCTGATAGCAGTCATTATAAAGAAGGGGTGTACTCTCTTTTGTTGCAAGCAGTTTAGAGATTAACATCTGTGTTATTTTGAGGGGACAGCAATTTACACTGTTATCCAAGGATAACAGGAGATGGTAGTTTTGCTTAATTTACCTCATGTTTCTCTGTGTGTATTCTATTCACACACACACACACACTATATAATACAAATACACACTCACTAGGCAAGCCCCACACATGCTTTACCTACATGTTTGAAATACACCATTCAGACAATATCCCGTCTCTGGATCCTGATTCTTTAACTCAAATCAATGTTCATATTGAAAAAACAGCGGGGAAATCCTCTTTAACAGGAAATGTCATTAGTTCTGCAGGTATTTGCTCAAAACCAAAGAATTAGACAAATTTAAATGCTGACCTGATGATGGCGCTAGATGAAAATTCTGACACGTTATATTTATTTATTTAGTTAGTTAATTATAGCTACAGTTAATCTTCATCACAAAATAAATATCCAGGTTAATTTATCAGGTTATTAATGAAATGATTACTTAACTCTGCAGGAAGACACCCTCCTGTTTCCACGAGAACAGCTCCACTCAGAGAAGATGTTGAGGGATTGGACCAACCGTATGATGGTGTCACTGCTGATGTCACCACTGAGCATCATTTCTAAACTAAATAAAATAACAATTCTGCGTCTCATTTTTCAATAATAAAGTAAAAACAAAATCAGCTGTCAGTCAGAAAAGATTGTTGCCCCCACGGTCTGTTTTGAATTGCTGCTTTGACGCTTTTACTTTTGTTTTATTAATTGTTTTTGGTTTAATAGTTTTGATCACTTGAGCCTTAAGACTTGGGTGACTAGAGGTAGGATGTGAAAGCGCCAACATCTTAATATTTATGATTATATATTTACCCTTAAGTTTAAAATGTGTTGTTCAATCAATGATGGTTGTATTAAAATATGTCTAATTTCAGAATCAGGAAGTTGCTATATTTCCTTCAAAGGTGTGTAAATAAATGAAAGTTTTAGGAGACAGAGGCAGCCGTCTACCATTGGAAGCAGCAGTGATCATCTCTCAACATTTAGACATAAACACACATCCAGCAGACTGGACTCACCCAGCACCCTGGATTGATGTTTCCTCTGTTCTGCCGCTGAAATCAACACCTTCTCACTCCTAATTCGTCACATATGGATGTTTGGTCAAGACCCCTTGGCATCGCTTTTTCATTGCCTGGGTTCCCTTTAAGCACCATTTTTGTATGTGTAGGGCTCTGTGTTCATGTTAGCAATATTAAATATGCAACATCTGGACAAGTTAAAAATAAAAAGATATGCATGACTTTCAAAACACAATTAATAGTTACCGTTATGAAACGGCACACCGTTAATGTTGTAAAACATTGCATTTGGCTAGGTTTAGGCATCAAAGCTATTTCAATTTCACTTTTAAAGTCAGAAAACTAAAATACTACAAATACTACAATTACTAGAACACAAAAATACACCACAACACCAAGTGAAACAGAAAATTCTTACTTCAATAAAAACATTAAAATTACTTTTGTTTAACACGGGATACAAAAATCTGTCTCCTCTGTGAAAGTTTGTCTTTCCACCCCAACCACCTCATTACTCTGAATTTTCTGAGAAATATCGCACACCTACCTGTGGTGCTGAAATACATCACTACAGGGCTTCTCAGAGTAAGTTGAACAGCCATAAAAGCCTCCTTCTACCTTCCTTTGTATACCACTATGTGTCAAAGTGTCAGCAGCTATGAGGAAACTGTTTGGTATAAGGGAAGTGATAAACCCACCGACAAAACCACATCATCGCATGGGAACGAAATACTGAGAGAGAAGATGCTCATCATTTGCTTTTATTTGATCTGGTGAGATTTAAAAACATGTCTGTATTCTTCCACAACATCTGAACCAAACAAAAATCAACAACCTGAAAAAGTATCAGATTTCATTTGGACCAAAAACATGTCGGCAGCTTTGTATAATGCATTTACACCTGTATCATGATTCAAATTCACCTGAGTCTTTAATCTTGATAACTGCTCTCAAACATCTGCTTACAGTATAAGATTAGAAGAGTTTAAAGTGAGACTGTCACTGCTGCTGAAGTCTGAGATCCTGAGTTCAACATCATCTACAAGTCAAACTAGAACATGAGGAGTTCCACAGGGAAGCGTTGTGGGTCCTCTGCTGTTTGTGATCCATGAAGGAAATCTGAGGTTTATTTGCTGATAACTCAAACATTTTAGCTTCATTAAGAACCAGAACACACTGAACACACTGGATCAGCTCAGAAGTGATGCTCTGTGGTGACAAAAGTGATCACATCATCATAGTCGTCATCCAGTCCCTCCTCCCCCTGGGTGGGCGGGGTCATCCCCATAGAGAAGGGTAGTACATGTCCTGCAGTCAGAGCAGGTTAGAAAGAAAATATAGATCATTTATCAGCTTCTGTTAGAGACATCTGTCAATCAACAACAGAGTGAGACTGATTGGTTGATGAGTGATATAAAGATTGATTGATTGATTGATACATTGATTTAAAGGTCAGTGAATGATTCAGACTGTTACCTGTGGCCCTGTGTCGATATAAAGACACCATGAGGACAGTGGAGATGAAATACGGACAGAACACCACCAGGTGGCAGACCAGTCTAAACACAAGCTGGAGGGGGTCTGAGACAGGGGGCGATGGAGGAAGCGGTGTTGCAGAGGTCGTCAAGACAAAGTTAGTAGTTAATGTTGGGGGCAGGGCTGTAGAGATTGGCGGGGTTGTAGTTGTGGGCCGGGCTGTGGTTGTAGGTTTACCTGTAGAGAGAATCCACCTGGTCAGGTGAATCTCTGGATGACATAAGTCCTGAAATCAATGCTAACCTCCTCACCTGTGACAGAGATCCAGCTGGATGGAGACTCTCCATGACCACTGATGTCACACTTGTAGAGGCCTTCATCAGACTTGGAAACATGGTGGATGGTCATGTGACCTGTAGGCTCAGTCCTGATGAGGGAGTCATCTTTATAGAAACCAGCTGTGAGGTTGGAGGGAGGGGTCGCTGTTTTACAGTAAAGAGTGACATCATGTCCCTCCATCACAGGGAGGACAGGATTCTGCAGGATCACTGGTCCATCTGAACACAGAGACAAACTACAGCATTTCATCATTTACACACAGCTTCATCAACACTAACTCCACAGTCTGATCTTACCAGTGACAGTGATGTTGATGGTGTTACTGGTTGCTCCCTCTCTGGACTCACACCAGTAAACTCCACTGTCCAATGCGACGATGGAGCTGAGGTTACAGGAAGAACCAGTTGACCTTCCCCAGTTGTCACACTGAGTCCTGGTGTCTCTGGTTGTGTTCCTCCTCAGCGTCCATCCAGCAGAGCTGTCGTCCTCCCTCACAGCTCAGAGAGACAGACTCTCCTTCAAACAACTGAGAGCTGCTGGGACTCACAGACAAAAAGACTGGAGAGGATGTATTGTATTTTGAGCAACACTGAAATATAGAAGTTAAATACATAATCTGTGTTTAAGTTTAACATAATATATACACAGATTCTGAACTTGTTTCCCCAGAGATGTTGGAGCTCAATAAAGTGCTGATTGAGTTATTACAGTTTTTTAAATGACACTTTATAAGAACTACCAACCTTGGGTGGCTGTGCAGCACAGCATGACGGTCGGCCCTGAACGGAAGTGAGACTCAGATTGGTTTGAGGTATATGTTTAACAGACAAGAAAACTCACAGAAATTCTCACAGTATCTCATTTGTATTATGTCAAACACAGACTATTTGGTGCTTCATGACTTCCTTAACAGAGGTGTTAACATAACATAAACAGACTGGTTGCTCCTTGGCTTGGTTTGATCTGACAAAACATGTGTCTCCATCCAGCTCCTTCTTTAAGTTAAGCACAATACCACCGTCATCAAACCGACCGCATTGAGACACATGAATAATATTTTACTGGCTTTTATATTCTAAAGAGTTTTAGTGTCACTTCTTCATAATCCTCATGATGAGCTGCCATTTTCATATTAATGTGAGTGCAGAGCCAAGAAGACTCTTTATGTAACTGAGTGAGTGTCTGCAGTAAAGCAGCCGTCCTCCTCATCAAAAATATCCACTGATTTGTAAAGTGACGTGAAAAAAATTCAGACATCAACAATTTTGATTTCAGACAATCATTGGATATTGTTTTCTTAACATATTAAACTGTTAAACTAAATGAATCGTTCCTTGTTTGTGTTTTATCAATAACATTGTTTGTATAACTTCATGTTGCCCGTTTTTTATGCTGATGAATAAAATCTCCTAATGAGACCTTTCAGTCATATGTTCTCTTCCAACACAGCAGATTTAGACAGATTGTACTTACAGAGCAGCCACTGTATAGATGTTTGTCCCATTGTACCACTAGCGGATATGAAATCAACACATCACCACCACACTGTCCATCTCTACAGTTAAACCCACCCACTTCCTCTTTGTAGGTGAGAGCTGTATGATTTTCACAAAATGATCTTAAGAAAGCCTTGACTTCAGTGTATATATACCGACACAGGCAATAACCCTTGATTTAGTGAGTGTTGATATATGTAATGATTAGTGTTAACTTTAACAATAAAAAGGTTGTGAAAACTGTCAACATATGGTCCTCTTTTACATTACATTTAATTATTTGGCAGACGCTTTTAACAAAAAGCAACTTACATTTGAAGAACAGCACACAAGCATCAACAAAGCATTAATGCAGCAAGAGATCAACAACACAAACTAGTAAAAGCAGCAATAAATACTAGTAAGAGATACAGCCCTTATGGCATCAATGGGG
>JALXJV020000002.1:37730628-37909888 GCA_024633595.2 Lepomis macrochirus | reverse complement strand
AGGTGAAAGGCCGAATATAACTGGAGGGTATTTATCTGAAACAGGGAAGTGGACGACCACAAAGCTGCTCGCTCTGTTAAAACAAGTTCAAGTGCAACAAAACAGACAAACATCAGCTAAAACAGACCAAACTTAAGTGGGAAACCACAACAGCTTCACACCACAGTTCACTGGAATCAACAGGAGGACGTTGCTCCTGTGGTTTGATGTGCAGAGAGAAAAAAAGATGCAGAAGAAACTCAACCAAGTGTCCTTGGTCTGCTGAGTCCATCTTGTCTTTTATTTAAAATTAAGCACTTAATGTAATAATTATCCCCTGAGACCTGACCCCGGATAAGCGGATGAAGATGGATGGATGGATGTAATAATTATTTACATTAAAGCAAACGGATAAAAAATTATGTTTGAGTAAAAGAGTTTGAATCTATTTAGATGTTATATGTGAGCAGAATGCAGAGCAGTGTGAGCTCTAATGACTTATTATTATGTTATTCTTTTGTTTTACTAACAGTCCTGCAGTGAAACATGTGCACTGTTTTAACAGAAACAGGAAACTGGACAACCACAGAGCTGTTAGCGTCTTTTAACAGATTCACAACAGGGTGCACAGCAGACAAACTCACATACAACATGAAGAGCTCATCTGACACCAACATTTCCTTAATTCCTGCCCTGTTCAGCCGATCCAAGACCTTCTCAGAATGCAGATCCAAGCCACTGTCACGAATCAGAATCAGCTTTTACGCTAAATAGGTTTACACATAGAGGGAATTTGCTTTGGGGAATTGGTGGTGGTGATGGCACAATGGATAAGACGCCTATGGCAGCAGAAAACAGCCTGAGTACAGTTCTGGTACAGAACAAGTGTTATTTGCACAGTAAAAATAATTCTAAAAAATACCAGAACAAAAAACAGTCAGTAGCATCCCAGGTGTGCAGATCCTGACTTGTGACATATTGACTCTTGGTCAAGGCCCTTTAGCGTCATTTTTAGATGTTTAAGGCTCTGCGGCAAGTTAGCAGTGCTTATGCAACCATAAATATGCAACATCTGGTTATACTTTCAAATAAAACATTGCCGGTTTGAAATGATACATGATCAGAATTGTGAAACTTTGCAACTTGGTTTGGTTTAGGCACAAAACTACTTGGTTAAGTTTTGGAAAAGATCATGATTTGGGTAAAAATAACTATGTACGTCAGTTAACACGTAAGTTAACTGACCGTTGTAGGGTTAGCCGGTCGTCATGCATAAAGGCAGTGACTTAAATTTAGGCACTAACATTTCTGATGGTCATGTTAAGGGTAGGACGCTTCGGGGGGGCTGCCAAAACCTTTAACAAGAACATAGCTAGCTACCTACCTTTGGTGTCAAATAACTAGCTTTGTCACTTTTTGGTATTGGACGGCCTAAGATGAGATAGATCTCACCTGTGACGCAACAGTGATCCCCACTGTGTTACAAAGTGAACAAAAGTGCTGCATTTTAAAACAAAACATGGTATTGTGGATATCGACTCAGACTGCTGGAGGTGTAGCGGCCCTGGAGGGTCTGTAGACATCAAGTCCAGTGGTCAAAATCATATCAACAAAAGCAGGGAGGGATTTGTACGTTTGTGGCATGCTTCTAGCAAATTAATGGAATTTAGTGTTGTGTGGAAATTTGTGGAAAGAAATCCTCAAGTCTGAGAATCAGTATATTAGCTACACCAGCAGGTAGCGACAGCGACATTCCCTCACGTGAGATGACAGGATATCACCATTACCCAGCATCACCCTCATCTATAGAAACAACAAGGAGAAGGACTGTAGCCTGGTTTGTACCAGGAGGTGAAAAATAACTGGAGAATCTTTATTTAACTCAACGATGGTGATTCAGGTTATGACGTCCCCTTCTAACCACCTGTAACCATCGCAGCTAGATGCCTCGGCCAAACCCTTATTCTAAATCTAACCTTCAAACCAAGCCTTAAAACACAAACACACACAAACCACCAAGAAAAAAGTTACCTCTGCTTCGTCTGATTAGCTGCTGTTGGTGATGTGATATTCTGATGTCACTGAATGTGACGTCCTCTGTGATGTCATTTCCTGCAACTTCTTCTTCAGCAGCTGGAATGAACCAAAATGAACAGCAATATAATTAACATGTTAAATTTTCACTGGACATGGACGTCATTACTTATACTTAAAAAAATCTCTATGTTAACATGTGTAGGGTTCACACATCCATAAAATACCTGCCAGTACATTAGTATGTTCAGTGGTTTTTTTTATAGAGTCCACGGTTCAGAGTCAACAAACAGTAAAGATGTAAAAATTAAAACTCAACACTAAAATAAACTCTTTCTGGTCATAAGTCACCTGTCTGTCACTAGGAAAAACACAATGGGAATGTAACAGTGGGTAAATCATGATGAACTGGAGTACAGTTCATTTAATCATTAATCATTAGTCATTTTATCAGCCTGTCACTTCTGTCTGTGCTGAACACACGGCTTGTCTGATCCCATTCAAAAAGGTTAGTACAAGTGTTCTTTCAAGGGCATTTGGAAATATTAACACGTGTAAAATCCAGAAGTCTGTTTCTAACCTGGATGTTTTCTCTGAACACACCATCTGGACAGAAGAACCAGTACAACAAGTAGAACCAGAACACAGGACAGTAGAACAGACCACAGCATCACAGAGGGAGGAGGAGGAGGAGCTGGTGATGAAGAAAGACAGGTGGACATAGGAGGACATGTAGTGGTGGGTTTCCCTAAAATGAACAGAAAAGAATTATCACAACCACCTAAATGAAATACTAGCTAACACATTGACTCATTTAACTGTTCTGATTTTAATTAGATTAAAATACGTAACTGAAATTTGTAGCTCCATTTATTTGCGTGCAGTTAGTGAAATTTCAGTCAGAATTATCTTTGAGCTCCTCACCTGTGACAGAGATCCAGCTGGATGGAGACTCTCCACGACCGCTGATGTCACACTTGTAGAGGCCTTCATCAGACTTGGAAACATGGTGGATGGTCATGTGACCTGTAGGCTCAGTCCTGATGAGGGAGCCATCTTTATAGAAACCAGCTGGGAGGGTTGGAGGGAGGGGTCTCTGTTTTACAGTGCAGAGTGACATCATGTCCCTCCATCACAGGGAGGACAGGACTCTGCAGGATCACTGGTCCACCTCAACACAGAGACAAACTACAGCATTTCATCATTTACACACAGCTTCATCAACACTAACTCCACAGTCTGATCTTACCAGTGACAGTGATGCTGATGGTGTTACTGGTTGCTCCCTCTGTGGACTCACACCAGTAAACTCCGCTGTCCCATGCAGTGATGTAGGTGATGTTACAAGAAGAACCAGCTGGTTCTCCCCAGTCAGCTCCACACTGAGTCCTGGTTTCTCTGGTTGTGTTCCTCCTCAGCGTCCATCCAGCAGAGCTGTCGTCCTCCTCACAGCTCAGAGAGACAGACTCTCCTTCAAACAGCTGAGAGCTGCTGGGACTCACAGTCAGAGAGGCTGGAGGGAGATGGACTTTAAAGTCAAGTTAAAGTTGATGAGCAGTTTTTCAGGATTTATTATACTTTTAGTTAAATGACCAGACGAGTGTCACAGTGAAACTTTGACGTCCACGTGTTGCATTTAACAAACCTGTTTGTTGAGCAAATGTTTCTGAACTTGTTGCCAAACTGATGCTGAAAATTTAGATTTAGAAGTTCAGCTCTTAAAATACTTGACTGATATTTTAAATATTGAACCTATTTACTGAAGAGTCCAACAGCTTTTGTGTTAATCCAAAGTCACTTTGTTCTTCATTGTTGTTTTCTTATAAAAATCTATTATTATTATCAAAGCAGTTAAATCACAATGGAGTCGACTTTTGATGCAGTTGCATTCTGGTCAACTTGTCCTTTTTGTTTTGGGTAGTTTCACTCAAGTCTGTATTGTGGCTGTTAATAATTTATTAATAATTTATCAACATTCATTTAAGTTCATGTATGTTATAACTTGTGGTCTTTTTATGTTGAAGTATTTTCATTAGTAATGTTCAAACTCTTTGGGTACATTTTATATCAGTATTCACCAGGAAGCCTTGTGCTTCAGCTTTTGAGCAAAGTTTTTGAGTTGACTCACCTCCGCTGGTCCTGCAGCTCAGCAGAGAGATCAGCACTGAAGAGAAACCAGATTTAACAAACAACCAGACCAGACTTAAAAAACATTGAGTTCTGCTGCTCACTGTAATATTTTCTAACCTTACATAATTTAAAATATGTATATTATTGTGGATATTAAATGTCTCAGCAGTTTTATGTACAAGAACGCGTTTTCTGCAGAACAAAGTAAATTCTAAAATGAAGCAGAAACTATTTCAATAGTTTTTCATCAGATTGTACTTACAGAGCAGAAAAGCTGTCTGTCCCATCGCTCCACCACTCAGTCAGTCCAGTTAATCTCTTCCTCTCTGTAGCTGAGAGCAGTGACTGTGTAGAAGCTCATCTGGTTTTGCTTCTTCGCTCAGAGCTCATCAGGAGACACGGGGCCCTACACGAAGAGTTTAATCACATGCAGGAAGTGACAGCGCTGCAGGCTGTTACTGTTGCATAGTCTGATCAACTTTTGAGAGCTCTGCTTTCCATCTCAGCTGCCGCTTCACCACAACATCACTGCTGACACCGCACCACGTCAGGATTATGCTCCATTTTACCTTCACTTGTGAACAAAACCCGAGACATTTGAACCTGTCAGGTCCTGCAGCTGTTTGCCCTCCTGAGAAGGTTTAACTTTGTGTTCTGACAAGAAAAGTTTGTATAAAGTCATTCAGAGAAAATGAGAAAATCCTAAAAATCAGAGGAAGCTCAGGCTCTGTTCATGTTTCTGAGAGTATTTAATAAACCAGCCAAACACACTTCAGAGTAAATATCCTGTAATTTGCACTGATGCAGATCCAGAACACTGAAACTGTTTTTCATTAAATACCTGATTTAGTCTACAGACTCTCTTCTCATGTCGGTGCAGGTCTGCTGGAGATCCTGTCTGTAAAGATGAACATGCTGGATGTGACACATTACTGGAGTAAAACAAAGGGGACATGCTGAGTCCCTCTGTCCTCCTGTAACTCTGCTGACATCTGGTGGTTTAAAACAAACTCACACATTCAGAGAATCAACCTGACTTCCTGTTAATAAGATTTATTTAACTACTCAGGTAACTTTTAGTACCTGGTGCTCTGGATTTAAAGTTCTCTTATTAAACGTGTTTTCAGTTACAGAGCAGGGTTCTCTTGTTATTTTGACCAAGCTTGTAAAGACACAAAGAAAGTTGTTGTGTTGTTCTCATATGTTTTTAATATCTGAACACGAGAAGCTTCACACAGGTTCTGTTTACTGACAGCAGAACTCAGATATATTTGATCAGAGTACTTTTCACCATGTAGCCTTTGTTTTGAAGTTGACATTAAAGTCCAGCGACTTCTGATATGTTTTACTTTATCTCATCATGAAAGTCAAATCTATAAATGTGTTGCTGCAGTGTGCTGTAAGAATGTATTATTTATTCAATATACTATATTCTACATTCTTCAAAATGTCTCATCTATTTAATATATTAAGTTCTATGTTGTTCAGACACTTGTATAAGCACGTAACATCCCTAGTCTAGTCTGTGTGATAGGAGGACCTTTGTATTTGGGAGCTAATTGTGTAAGACCAGAATGATCCAAAGGGGGCCATACCCTGGGAAAAGCCTTCCTGAAAGTACTGTTGGTGTCTTCACACCATGTTTTCCAGTGTGGCTTGACGGTCTGCTGAGGCTTACTCAGGTTTTGTCTTGCTTTGACAATAAACTCTATTGCATCGATCTCTGATTGACTCCAGTAGCTTCTTTCGAACTCCAAGTGCTGTAGACCTCCACCAATACTTGTTAAATACTGAGGACAGATCAGCTTCCAGCAGGCCCGACCTATAATTTCATTTTCAGAGGGGTCCTGTTAACTGTCTGAACTGTGAGCGTGGCAGATCTACTCATTTATCACAACTACTAACTAGTGAAACTGTGCTAAGCAGGGGTGGAAGTTTAAACTGACTCTTATTACCGTAATAAAGTCTGTGTCATGTGGAGCTTTGGAGTATTTTTAAATATCAGTCATTTTACTTTTTCCAAGTACTTTTTCTTTCATGTATAGTACCTTCCTACAGTTGAAGTTGGATCAGTTACAGAGTAAGAACAAAAACAGTTGTTGGGTGTAGCTAAGATGCTAAATGCTAACATGCTGATGGCGGATCATCCTGGTCACTACATTCACTTGAGATGCACTTTAGCCATAGAGATGGTGAGACCTACAAGTTCCCGGGGCTGCACCTCAACCACAAACTGGACTGGACAGACAACACGAGGCCTCTAAAGGACAGAGCAGGCTGATCTTCCTGAGGAGGCTCAGGTCCTTCAGTGTGCACCAGGCTGCTGCAGATGTTCTACCAGTCTGTAGTGGTCAGTGTCCTCTTCCTCACTGTGGTGTGCTGGGGAAGGGGCATGGAGGGGTGAGGAAGGCCAGCTGGGTGGTGGGGATGGACAGTGTGGAGGCAGAGACTGAGAGGAGGATGAGAGGGAAGCTGAAAACCATCATGGACGACCCCTCTCATCCTCTCTGCTGAGCCGAGGCAGCTCAGGAGCTCCTTCAGCCACAGACTCATCCAGCCTCGAGTCTCACAGCTGTCAGGAGGCTCATTTGTGCCGTCAGGCTCCACAACACCAAACTGAGAGACTGTTCCTGAGTAGATTTCACACATTTATCTGGTTTGTCTGTGTTGAATGTTACTGATTCTACTGTGTCTGTTCTTTCACATTTATCTGTGCTGCTCTGTCCTAATCTAATCTTATCTTAGTCTGATTATACGTGAGGTGGTGCCGTCCATTGCTGTCATCATTGACTTACCTTACCCAGGGTATACACAGGAATCCTCAAGTAAAAATACATTTTGGAACATTACTGCAAAGCTTGTGTTGGAATTTAGCCAACAACAAAGAACAAATAACAGGGCTGCTGCCAAGAAGACAGGATGCAGGCCTGAGACACGTTAACCAGAGTTGACAGAAAGGTTATGGGTTTGAATGAGAAGAGTGATTTTACATGTATGCCATTTGAAAATATAGTTTACATGTATTTAGTCAGAAGAAATGTAAGGAGTACAACTTGCCTGTTTTTAACAGATGTGTGGGACAATAGACCTTTCCAGGAGAGTGGTCAGCCAGAAATTTCCAGTTGTGCAGCCAGTACAGACAGCACGATCATATAAAGATTGGGTTGATCTCTAAAATTAGACTATTGTGAGAAACTCCAATTTGGGCCAAAAGAGTGACACGGGTAAGTTTGAGCCGTGTGCAAAGATTTGGGTATAAAAGAGGAAGAAAGGAGACAAAGGAGGGTCTTCTGGGTTGGATATTAGGCTTTAGATGGCATCAGTATTTATATTAAATTATAATAATAATAATAATAATAATAATAATAATAATAATAATAATAATAATAATAATAATAATAATAATTAAGGTGAGAGACTGTAGGTGGTAAAAAAAAGAAAAACTAATAGATATCACCATGAAACTTTCCTAGTTTATAACTTACATTAAGAAAATGTTTTTTTGTATTACAGGTTTTCTCTAATTTTACGCTTAAACATACATTTGAGACAGTATCTAATAAAATATGCGCTTATTTGGATCAACTTAAAGAACTAAAATCTGAACCCTGGATTTAGTCAAAATGACTGTTTTATTTTGTTGACACATTAAACTAAAATGTTTTACAGAGGGGATTTTAGATAATAGAAAACACTCTCAACAGGCATAAAAAAATTGGAAATTTTAGGCTCAGACGAAAAACTAATACTGAGAAAACGGCCTGTAAAGATAAGTGTTGTAGGATTCTACACATTAATCAAGTCCTTAAGAACAACAACATGTAACATCTCAAACACATCAGAACTGATAGCTGAGTAGCAGCACGTCTGAACAGACACACTTACACACAGAAACAGACTGTCACTGTCAAATAGGTTGAGATCCCAGCGTTCTAACAATCATGTCTCTAGGGACAGATGTACAAACAATGGCTCACTGAACGATGGGGCTGCAAGGTACTTTCCAACTGAATAACACAAACAAAATAATTATTATGGTAACTAAAGGAGACATTAGGTACCATCCAACTGATTGTGTTTAAGTACAAAAGGTGATGTATTTGATGCAACAATTATAAAGTGATCAACTAAGATATGATTATAGCCATAAAATGATTATGATTAATGAAATTAGGGAGATCCTGATTTTTAATAGTATTGATACATATGTGTGTGTGAAGAGTGAGAGAGGTGAAGAATCATGCTGAGATATGTTAAACTTGTTGTGAAATACTGAACTGGGTGTAACGGTCTTATGAGTATGAGTCACTGGGAGAGGAGGGTCAGCAAGGGGAAATTAAATGGTCAAATAAGGACATTTGGCCCAGTAGGAATGTAGGAACAGGGTGGTGGCTGACAGGAAAACTCCGCTACAGAGTAGGATATATAAACAGGAGTCAGTAAGAGATTAGGGTTATTCCTCTGCAGATCTCAGAGGCATTGGACTCAGAACAGGAGTTGTGGATTTGAGCAGCACACAACTAGAGACTTCTTCAGAGTTTTCTTCAGTGGATTTCAAGAGATCAAGCCACAGAAGACAACCACAACAACCAAACCAACTGAAGAATCATTGGACTCTGAGGTTTTTCTCTCTCTAAACTGCAAAAATGACTGAAGACTTTTGGAGACAATTTGAGGCCTTTGGACAAAGCCTCAAGTTTCTACAATATTCTACAGATCCACAGAGGAGGCAAAGATCTCCTTGGCCAGGACGACTCCTTCCTCTGCCTTTCTCTCCAAAAAGAAGACATCTAAATCACTCAAGCTCTGCTATTATAATCAGGTTTTCAATTTTAAACATTTTTTTCATTTTACTTAGAATCAGTATAAATCAGTTTAAGTTGTATGCTTGCCCTTGCTTAATTTTGCAATAAAATATATAAAAGTACCAGTAGTAGACATTGAATTTATGTCTTAACTAAGGTAGTAATTCATTTTGCAAAGTCTGTTTAACATCTCTAAGGTTCTTACAGGTTGCTCTATCCTACAAAATTAACTTATCCTTGAGGCCCATTTTTCTGGCCACTAAACACAATCCTAGCAACTTTACCAAGTGCACTGACCAATGAGAAGAGAGCTGTCGTTAATGGGCGTTGCTGGGGTCGTATTTGGGTCTAGGGCCATTTCAGAGTAAGCAGGGTAGGCGTTCGGAAGAAGAAAGTTAGAAACTAGGCGAATTTCTTTGATACCAGCTTAAACAATCCTCAGTTATACCTAATAGGGTAAAACCCATAGGCCTAGAGGATCGGACCCTTTAAGACGGAGAGCTGGTTCAGTACCTCCTATCTAAACAACGTGACGCAGATGCCACGTAGATGCCACGTAGCACACGGTTCAGCTTTCTTTGAAATCACGAAAAAAAACCAGAAGAACAAAACTACAGGTAGTTGTCAGTCAGGTTTCACCTTCATCATCTCTGGATCTAAATACGTTACTCAATCTGACAGCGATCGAGATATTATCACTATCATCACCATAGTTGGGACGCTGTCAACAGAAACTACAGAGCAGGAAGAAGAACTCAGTCTGCTCTGAGCGACATCAACCCTGCTGTCATGGCCGCTGTAACATCGCCGCCATTCATAGTTTTGTTTGCATGTTCATGGATCGTTGGTCTGTGTCAAGGTAAGAGGAGTGTGTGTGGTAGGTTTGGTGTGATTCAAAGATGTCACTGATTACGGAAATACAACGATTTGCATAACGTGTGTCGACTCATCAGCTACACGATCTCTTCTTCAACCATCTAAAGTTCAGAAGTATTTCAGACAGACACTCAACAACATGGCGTTCTGTGAAGAGGAAATTGTTTCAATGAAGCACAAGTGCTGTGCACAAACACGTGAAGCAAAAGAATCTTGTGGTCTCGAGCACATGGTCAAGACGACAAAACCACAAATCCTTTTTACCTTCTAGTGTCCACACAAACCTCCTACATTATCAGCACGAGGAGGATGGTTCTGTTTGTAGGAGTCACTTAAAATAGATTTTCTAAATGTTTCTTAATCGCCTCCATGTTAAAAGTAATTTCTGCCCTGCTGCTGTCATGGTGACGTAATGTTGCACCATGTGTCATCTAACATTTGTTTTATTAAACGGCCACGTGTGATCGAGAAAACAGCTGAAAGCAACATCACACATGACATTGTGAATCATTTCAGTTGTTTATTTGTTCCACACTGATGCACATCTGTGATTATCTTCCTGCATGTTAACTAGTGAGGAAATAAATCCATGTCAGGAACATATGAAGAGTAAAATAAAGTACTTAATGTCAGTTATTATTATTTTTAATATCATGACACAGAAACTGTGAAATTAGACTCACTGTTTAATGATCATTACAGGGAGGGAAATGTGTCAAACTTACTGTATTCATGTGAACTTTGTTAGTAGGCTAAGTGTCCTACAGTTATTATAAAAACTGTTGCTGTGACTTATTCATTCAATCCTGCTTACAACATATTCATTATAACTGATATTCAAAATACTGTTTTTTTGTAGACTTTGACTCTGCAGGCTGCTGGATATGTTTGTAAAGTTTATTCTGACCTGACTTGTGAACAGAGTCTCCCCCTCTGACCTCTGTTCCTCTCCAGCACTGTAGTTTACTGTGTGGACGGATGGACAGCAGAGACCAACATGTGTCCTCTCCCCTCTCGTGGTGTCTGTCCATGCAGATCCAGCAGCTTTATTCGTCTCTCTGAGAAGTAAAGCAGTTTCATGCTGTAGGGACTCTTTCCTCAGTAGAAGTAGTTCAGACACAGTTTGAGTAGAGGACGGGCAGACTGGGGACACATTTGGAAAACAAGGACAAAGATTCAAAGCTTCTAGGAAATAATAAACTTCACATGTTTAATATTTCAGCTGTTTGTTCAGGCTCAGAAATGCTGATGTCTGTATTCAGATGGGAAATAATATCAATAATCAATAATGTCCAAACAAGCAGAAAGCAGATGAAAGTAAAATGTCTCCTGTCTGATGGTGTGGAGGACGACTTGACTGACAGCTGTAGAAATGAGCAACATGAAGTCAGCATGCAGCTGCAGCAGAGGAGTTAGTCTCTCCTTTCTGCAGCTGGGACTCAAGTTGTCTGAGAACAGGGTTTGAAATGCTGCTGAGTTCACATGTGCTGTTTTATAGAGACCTGATCTCTGCTGCTTCCATCAAAAGATGTTTGAACAGCAGGAAACATTACAAGTCCTGACTGGAGGCTTTTCTCTTTCTGCTCAGGGACACTGGAGCTGAAGGTGACGGCTGGAGAGGACGCCACTCTGCAGTGTCGGAGTCACGGAGGTGCTGCCATCACAGTGATAAGGTGGACCAGAGCTGACCTGAAGTTAGATGATGGTTACGTCTTCTTCTTCAGAGACAACCGCTCACGTGAAAACGACCAGCATGAATCTTATCGTGGTCGAGTGGAGCTGAGAGATCCAGAGATGAAGGACGGAGACGCTTCTGTGATTCTGAAGAACGTCTCCATCAACGACACTCGAACATATGAGTGTTGGGTTAGAGAGAAAAACGAGACAGGCAAAGGTACACTCAACAGCATCGTCAACATGACAGTGACAGAGCCAGGTGAGTGTGTAGAGCTCAGAGTGTCTCTTTGTCTCTCAGGTCAGCGTGTAGAGCTCAGAGTGTCTCTTTGTCTCTCAGGTCAGCGTGTAGAGCTCAGAGTGTCTCTTTGTCTCTCAGGTGAAGCTGCTTCCTGGTAGTTGAGCTGAGAAACATCACAGATCAGATGTTTGTGTTTTAGAAAGATGTTGCTGATGAGACTTTAGAGGAAACAGCTGCTACGAGTCATGTGATCAAAGTGCAGTAGATAATGTCTGACATTCTGTTCACCTGCTGACAGCTGATACCTCACACCTGTTTCTGCTCTGCAGGTCACACAGCTGGACACAAGGAGGGAGGAGACAAGGAGGGAGGAGACAAGGAGGGAAATGTGGGTTTGAAAGTTGGTCTCTCAGTTGGTGGGATTCTTCTTTTTCTTCTTCTTCTTTGTGCTGGTGGTGTTGTGATGTTTAAAAAATATAGAAGACCCACAGAAAAAGAACAATCTGCTGCAAATGAAGCTAAAATTCAGAAACTGCAGTGAGATGAAGAGACCAGAGCCAGCTGATGAGAATTAGTGAGGATCCAGACTGAACTGACTCTGGTTACTGTGGGGAGCAGTGATTGGTCGTTACTCTCTGGCTGCTGATTGGTGGACTGAACGTGCTGCTGGACAGAAGAAACACGTTCCTCCTGTAAAATAAAGCTGAGCTGTTGACACACGTCTGGTTTCACCTGGAGGCAGGTTGATGCCAGATGGGCTGACTGAGCAGCAGCTCTGTGGGACAAACAATATGACCTGATGCTGGAACAGCCAGCTGATTGTCAATTACAGGAAGTGGGACAGACCGTCGGCACCTCCCCCCACCCCTTCAAGTGGATCCGTCCATCCATGGAAATACAATTAAATGGGTAAAGAACTAAAAAAGACAAAACACAGAGAGAAATAAAAATAAATTTGGGCTGATGCTGCAAAATGTTTTAAATCAACAGTTACTGATGTCAGTGCCGCTCAACATCCTGCTGCAGTTCTAACACCAACAGTCTGTTCTGGATGGATGGAGCTGGACTTTGTTCCCAGTCCGACCCTGAAGAGCTCTGTCCCTGTTGTTCACTCACCGACCTGCATCAGAGGGGAAAAGATCCTGTTTGGATTCTCTGCAGCTCTGTTTTCCTGCATGAGGACATTTTTCATCGTCTTCAGCTGCTCAGGACTCTGACTGTGAAATGTTCTTAGACAACGAGACAGATAAACTGGACTGAAGTGGACTCATGGTCCTGTGTGGTTTGCAGTGAAAAGCAGAGATAAAGTCATCTGTCATCTGTTACCTGCCTCTGAAGGTGAGCTGTTTCCTGATCTGTTAGAAAGAGACTCTGACAGACAGCAGAGTTCAAACAGCCACAGATTCTTTTACGTTCAGCTGCAGGCATGAAAACATCTGATGTTTGTCACGAGAAGATTTGCTGCTTTTCATTTAAATAATTTTAAAGTTTGTTAATAACAGGCTCTGTGAAGGTGTCACTTTGAGCTCTGAGTAACTGTGACAGCATGTCTCACTGTTTACAGAATCTTTACAATCAATCTATTAATGGATAAAATAATCAGAATGAAAATAATCCTCAGCTGCAGTCTGATACAAAATAGATCAAAATGAGCTCCAGCTCAACAACTACAGCAGTAAAAAGCTGCTTTATATTAATGTGTGAGGAAAAATAATCTCAAAATCTAATAGTACAACAGACACAGGTACATTTTATTGCTTTAATACTTCAAGTACATTTTCCTGATTATAGTACAGTGTGTTCACAGTCTGCAGTTTTTACAGTTAGTTCTTAGGAAACTAATGATTTTGGTTATTTCTGCTGTAACCAACTTTCTGATACTGAACTGAACTTTGTTTCAGAGAAATGAGGCTGTGATGTTTCTGTTTCTGGCAGCGTCCACTGTTGGCAGATATTTCCATAAACACAATATTACCTCAATATAAAACTAACGTCCTGCTATCCAAATGTTACTTGAGGCAGAGTCCACATACATGATGTTGGTAAAACTGTATCTGTGTTGAATGTAGAATCTTGATCCCCAGAGTACGAGCATGTTTTCATTTCACACTTTGGAAATAAAGAAACGATCAGAGCTGTTGATCCTGTTAATGTTGCTCTGATCTGAGCCAAAACACACCTGAGCTTCCAGGCAGCCGTCCAGCTTTCAGGTTACAGACAGCAAAACCAGGAAGCTGACAGTCCAGTCTGACTCTTTATTTACATTCTGACAGACTTTATATCAGTTATTTGTAGACCTTTGAACAGCTTCCTGCCTTTAGAGAGGAGCTATGCAAGAGGGCGGCTGTGGCTCAGGAGGAAGAGCGGGTTGGCCGTTCAATCCTCAGCTCCCCCAGGCTGCATGTCGAAGTGTACTTGCTGTTCTACCAGTGTTGAATGTGTGTGAATGGTGAATGCAGATGTTGTGTGTAGCCAGAGTGCTTTACAAAGTGCGTCTCATCGCCTGATTGGCTGAATGCTGACTGATGATTCATATCATCAGTCAGTGATTGGCTCAGCTGCTGCACTGACTGCTGAGAGACAGAACAAACACACCAAAACCAAGCTTTGCACTGAGTTTAATGAAACACAGCATATTCCTTGTTTGATTTGCTCATATTGATATGTTGCATCATGATATACACTTATTAATTATGTTATTCCTTATTAATCCTTTTAAAAATATGGTAAAACTGAAGTTGAAACATAATGGTGAATTTCTAGTTCAGTACTGTTAAAAAATATATAAAGAGGGACAAATTATGACCAAATTATGCTAAATAAAAGCAAGAAAGTGGAAACTTTAACATTAGTGAAAGGGTTTAATTGTTAAATTATTATGTAAGAACGGCCACTAAATGGCAGCAGAGGATAAAAAATTCACCTCTGAAGAGGAGTGGTCAGCGAACTCTGTAGGTGGAGTTAAAGGGTAACACCTACTTACGGGGTAGAGTTTAGGGTGAATATAAGGCTGTGTTTGCTGACAACTTGGTTCCATCCTGAGACCTGCAGGGATGTTACTCGGGTTTATCTGCGCTTTTTCAGAATAAACTCTTTTTCACCGACTCTTGACCGTCTCCAGTGAAGTTTTTTTGGCCACAAAGAATTGACTGAAGAAGAAAACTAATAGAGTATTATTTGTTGAGTTTACTACGTTGGTGGAGTAGGGACCAGGCCCTCTACTGGCACAGCTTGGCCCCTGTTTCTGACACAACACTGTCACGTGACTTATGTAATTCATCACTAACTCAAACTGAGATCTTTTCCTAAACCTAACCAAGTTGGTTCTGCTGCCTGAAGTTAACTAACCTACGGCCATTTCACAACATTTACCTCGTGTTAAACGTCATGTTCCTTACGTAGCATATTGAAAGTCCAGTACGCCTGACGGATCCTTGCCAACATCATTTTGGGGAACATATATGTCAATGTTGTGACATTTTGGGACACTTGAGAATCAACCTATTTTGTGATTTATGTATGAGGACTTGTCTCTTTGTAGCTGCCTGAGTCTAATTTATATAATAAATGGATGTGCTGAGGTCTGAGGGGCTTTGGGACCAGTTCCAGGCCAGCTGGACCTCAGTGGTTGGACTGGTGTGAAGGTGTGAAGGTCTACCTCAGTGAAGAGTAGACGACCTCTGGCTCTGCTGGAAACTCTGAACACACAAACACAAACAGTTCAAACAACATGAGAAACTGTTGGAGACAAAGAAACTCCATCAGCAGACAACAACTCTGCTTCACCGAGTTCTCAGGAACTACACTCAGCTTACGAGACCAGACCAGAATAGATTTATTATATTACTTCTATTAAAACTGAAAATATTTCCTGCATTCTGGTGAAATGTTTGCACTGATTTCTGTTTTCTTTCTGTGCTCTCAGATTTATTTTCTCCTGGAGCCTCTTTAAATGTGCACGTGGCACTTTTTCACCTCCATGATAAATACATTCATATGTAAAGAGGTTACTCCCCCAAACCAAATGCACCAAAGAGGAGGGAAGACTAAATCCTGCCTGCATGTGTGTTGATCAGCGAGGATGATGATGAGAAAAGTTGATCTGCAGTAGAAAACAAAACTGAACAACACAGAATGCTCCTTCATTTAATTTATTATATTTTTAATTTTGAATTGTCACCTGCCGCCAGATTTCTGTTTCCCTTTAAATAAATTACATTCTCACCTTAAATTGATACAGAAAAGCAGAAATTGTCAGCAGAATCAGTTTTCTAATGTGTCGAGCAGATTGCATGACTTTCAGCGTTGGCCGATGGCCGTGCTGTTCAGACTACGTGACTGATCGGTGACAGGGGGTCACACGCTACATGAGCTTGCTGACCGTGTGGTGTGAAGTAGGCTTAAGGAAAACTGAGCAGCAAAAGGACAAGTGGATATTTCCTACACTGTGGGGAGGATTCGTCTGAGTTATTGCTCTGCTGGCAGGATCCCCTTCAGACCGTCTTGACAGACACAGAACCTCGTTCAGGACTGTATGTTAGGATGAGACGAGGTAGAAACCAAAACTAACTGAAACATTTGTGATCAGGCAGAAATCTGGACATGTTCACTTAAGCAGTTACCACTCTGTTCACAACTGTCTGACTCACAGCGAGAGAGTGACTTGATGTGCCGCCTCCTCATTCCCTTGTGTTTCCACCATTTTCTCTCCTGTGTTTCTTGTCAGTCTTCTGTCTGTGTGCTCTGCTGCTCCGGTCTCTCTCTACCGCCTCTTTTCCTGCACACCTATGACTCATCCAGCAATCAACACCCTGCAGTATCTTCATCCGTTCTCCGCCAGATAGTTCAACGCCAACATGGTATTAATGGTAAGGCCAACTACTAGAACCTTCTTGCAATTTTCTGGATGCTAAAATTCTGGATGCTCTCTCTTCTTCCCTGGATTCTCTTTTGGGAACTTCAATACATCTTGCACATGTTGACTTTTTTATATCTTACTTGTTACTATTAACTTTTGTCCGTGTCCTTCTTTTTGGTCTGCAGGATTACTGAACAGAATCATCTGGCCACAATGGACCCCTGTGCTTATAGTCAGGGACCTGGACAAATGCAGCAGATTACTCTTAAAGTAGATTTAGACCATACATGTGCGAGGATTAAGGGAGGTGCGATTACATAGAAAGTCAAGGCAAAGATGGGGAGAGACTTCTTGGCTGGCGGTGCAGAGGACCGGCTGCCGCTGACGCGAAGGCATTTGCATAAGTTGAACTTTTCATCTCGAGAAAGACAGTCGCCTGACGCTTTGTTGTTTAAAGGTAGAGGTGCTGTATCGTGTTAACAGAAAGACACAGAATTAAATTCATTCATGTCCAGCTTAGAAAACAAAACCAGGTCAGTCTGAGAATTATCTTTGAGCTCCTCACCTGTGACAGAGATCCAGCTGGATGGAGACTCTCCATGACCGCTGATGTCACACTTGTAGAGGCCTTCATCAGACTTGGAAACATGGTGGATGGTCATGTGACCTGTAGGCTCAGTCCCAATGAAGGCGCCATCTTTGTAGAAATCAGCTGGGAGGTTGGAGGGAGGGGTCTCTGTTTTACAGTGCAGAGTGACATCATGTCCCTCCATCACAGGGAGGACAGGACTCTGCAGGATCACTGGTCCACCTCAACACAGAGACAAACTACAGCATTTCATCATTTACACACAGCTTCATCAACACTAACTCCACAGTCTGATCTTACCAGTGACAGTGATGTTGATGGTGTTACTGGTTGCTCCCTCTCTGGACTCACACCAGTAAACTCCACTGTCCAATGGGACGATGTAGCTGATGTAACAGGAAGAACCAGCTGATCTTCCCCAGTCAGCTCCACACTGAGTCCTGGTTTCTCTGGTTGTGATCCTCCTCAGCGTCCATCCAGCAGAGCTGTCGTCCTCCTCACAGCTCAGAGAGACAGACTCTCCTTCAAACAGCTGAGAGCTGCTGGGACTCACAGTCAGAGAGGCTGGAGAGGATTTATTGTATTTTTAGTTAAATGACCAGACGGGTCTCACAGTAAAAACTTGACGTCCACGTGTTGCATTTAACAAACCTGTTTGTTGAGCAAATGTTTCTGAACTTGTTGCCAAATTGATGCTGAATATTTAGATTTAGAAGTTCAGCTCTTAAAATACTATACAACCTATTTACTGAAGAGTCAACAGGTTTTGTGTTAATCCAAAGTGACCTTGTTGTAGGTAGCTAATGAGAGGATTTACTCAAATAATGAGCACAGTGTTTTCTAACACGCTGCACAACAATGATGGCTTGGCCATCAATGGGACAGTTCCTTGAAGAACTGAGCTCAAGGAAACAGACTTTAGTATTATTAAGTATTTCTTATTTCCAACCAGCCCACTAGCTGCAATATGAGGAAAGATTCACAAAAAATGTTTTGGATGTGGTTTTCTTGATAACTGATTAATGCATGCTGTGTATTTTTCATTTAAATGACATGCAGTGCCAAAAAGGCAGCCTGACATGTTAGAAATTATTTTGTGCCTCTAAATGGATAAATAGTAAATAGTTCTTTCAGTGTTTTTATTACAGAAACATAAAAGTTTAGCTTTAAATCTTAGTCACAATAAAAATTTTAATTTTAACTACAGGGTTAAGAACTGTTTGCATCACAGCTTTCGGTGCACTGATCAGTGTTGGGCAAGTTCCTTCCAAAATGTAACACAGTATAGATTAGAGTTCTCAACGGGTCGGGTCGGCCCGACAAATCCGACGGGACCCGCGGGTTCGGGTCGAAATATATGCAAAATGACTCGGGTCGGGTCGGGTTGTAATTTTCAGGCCCGTTGAGAACTCTAATTGTTGAAAGCCGTGAACATTAAAGGTTGATTTAGATTCCCGTTTTTATTAAAGGCATGTTTATATAGCCTATTTATATTTAAAGTTTATTATTTCAGTTGTTTGTATTGTTAAAAGGCGTGAACATTAAAGGTTGATTTGGATTCCCGTCTCCTCATGATAATACGTGTATGAGAAAAAAAGACGGCAGTGTCGGGCCGCGGGCCGGGTTGGGGCAGATAATTCATGTTGGTGTGTCGGGTTACATCGGGTCGGGCTTTAAAAGCCACGGGCCGGGTCGGGTCGGGTTGTAATTTTCAGGCCCGTTGAGAACTCTACTATAGATTACTAGGTACTGTCATTTGAGAGTAATTAGTTATATTACAATTTTACTGTCTCTGAATTATAAGTATTGCTCTGTCTGTGAGCGATGTCTCAGAGGCTGCACAGCTCTGTTGTTTAAGTTGCAGTGTTAGCAGAAATAAAAATTAATGCCATTTAACCAACATTTGGAAAAAGGACAATAGTTACAGTATCTAAGCTGAGAGGAGGCTCTCAGTTTTACTGTAAATGTGGAACAGGTAGTTATATAGTTATAGTTTTTATTTTGCAACATTTTTAAGCATTTAATGAAACTTTTAACTGGATTCTTGGATCTTAAATCAAATGTTTGTAAAGTGTCAGATTTCACCATGTTTTGGGGCATTTGACTTATTTCATATCTGAGGGTCAGATCTTTTATTTTCAAAATAAAATGATCAAAACAGTCTTGATGCTGTTGCATCCTGGTCCACTGGTCCTTGTTTTTAGAGACTGTAGCTGAGGGTGGATTCACTTAAGTCTGTGTTTGTCATGGTTGTTAATAATCTTTTTCATTAAAGTTTTTGTGTCTTAAAACGTGTTGTTGAAGTGTTTAAAGTGCTGATATTCAAAGTCTGTACAGAACATACATTTTTTTATGACTTTTGCCCAGAAAGTGTTATATTAAAGGCTTCTGACGGTCAGAGTTGACTCACCTCCGCTGGTCCTGCAGCTCAGCAGAGAGATCAGCACTGAAGAGAAACCAGAGATTTAACATGAAACCAGACCAGACATGAGAAACTGCAATATCTTCCAATAAATTAAATTCAATAATTTAAAATATGCATTTTATTGTGGATATTAAATATCTCAGCAGTATTATGTACGAGAACAAGTTAAGTAGAACAAGTTTATTAATGCTGCGTTCTGTTAATCTCTTCTTCCAAAGGCTTAATTATTAAAGTAACTTTTTAATATGTAATTTTCTTTCTGTCTGTCTCAAAAAAACACACAAGCATTAAATATGTTGTTTGCACTGTGTTCAGAGGCCGTATTACAGAACCTATCCTAACTGTTTGGTAACCATGGTAACAAGGGTCAGGAACTGATTTAGAAAAAACTATTACAGATCAGCAGTTCTGAGTTAATGTTCCACTCTTAAATGAAGATAGGAAAAGTGTTTTACAGAAACATCCTAACTTTGTAAGATGTTAAATAAACTCTGTTTATTTAGGAGAACTGTTGAGCTTCCCTATCTTTTACTTGCTGCTCTTTTTTTTGCTTTTACAAAATCAACAAATTCTCAACATGTGGAAATGAATGGATGACAAAACCCTGGTTAGTAGAAAGGCTGTAGCCGATGTAACGCTGGATAACGTCTCATTATGTAACATAATGTAAAGGTCTGATGTAACAAACGTAACCTAACTCGAGTCTTTGATATGAGGAGGTTGTGAAAGACAAAAAATACAAAATGACGTCAGCCCGCACTCTTTATTAATAGGCTATTATTATTTTTATGTTTAACTTTCCCGAGAAGAGCTCTGGATTTCTGCCGGGGTCAGTGAGGGAGCACAGGAGGAGCCTCCACCGGTTTTCCTCTTTGAACACAACAGTTGCCTCTGTGTTCGCGTCACTTGTCGAAAAGGCTTATTTTCATTTTGACAGACTCAGCGCTTCACTGGATGCCAGATATGCGACTGAGACTGTGTCTGCTGTTTTAGCCCTCTATCTTTAATCTCCCCTGATAGCCTAAGCGTTACGTGATGTGGTTTTCTCGACGGAGGTTACAAACACATCTAAGTCATCTGCTTTGAAGTTCAATGATAGATGTTGTTATTGCTCCATTTTTAGTGTAAGTTATGTTTCACTAAACAAACTACCAAAAAACAGCAGAAAAGCTGTTTAGCTCAGCGAAATGAGAAAAGCTTTAACACCATAACAAGTGGTAGCTATTTCATGTCTGTAGCTTAGTGCAGCTTGTTGTGGTGTCCAAAGACTTAGGCTATTGATTTTTGTTCGTTGAGTTTTTTCCTTTTTCAAGTAGCCTAAATTCTAAAATGAAGCAGAAACTATTTCAGTAGTTTTTTCATCAGATTGTACTCACAGAGCAGAAAAGCTGTCTGTCCCATCGCTCCACCACTCAGTCAGTCCAGTTAATCTCTTCCTCTCTGTAGCTGAGAGCAGTGACTGTGTAGAAGCTCATCTGGTTTTGCTTCTTCGCTCAGAGCTCATCAGGAGACACAAAGAGTTTAATCACATGCAGGAAGTGACAGCGCTGCAGGCTGAACATGAAGGTGGGCTGATCTGAGATCACTGAGAGACAGATTCATTAGAAACAAGGATGTAAAGTTCCTCAGTGGAGTTTCTCTCCACTCTGTAAATATCGGTGTGATGAAGATTTCACTTTTTTAAAATGTCCAGAAACATTTTGTAGAAGTTCAGATCAAACTTTCCTGGTTTCTCTCTTACTGCTGCTGTTGTTGTTGCAGTGACACAGATGTCCTGCAGGAGGCAGTAACGTTCACTGTGCAACTAAACTGTGGTTCATCTCTGATGTTTGATGATCAGTGTGAGTCCTGTTTTACATTTACCATCTGGACTTCTGCTGTGAAATGATGCAACTTCACGTGTCCCCTTTTATTACTAAGTTTTGCACCGAGATGCAGTGAAGAGGGAAGGAAACTTAATCAGACTCTGGTGTGATGTGAAAACCTTTAAAGGAGGACACCCAGGAGGATCCTGACCGATGCACAGCCTCTGTGTGAGGTAAGACTACCTGTGTGTTTTTAAATTATTGTTTGTTTGGATTGTAGAGCCTGTTGAGAGGAGCAGCAGCCTGCCTCTGATGATCAGATGCAGAGTGGTGCTCAGAGAACAACATCAGCAAAATCAAGCAGATAAAGACTCACACTACTGTCTTCATCAGTGGAGCTGAGGTGGAGCAGGTGAACAGTTTCAGGTTCCTGGGCATCACAGAGAACCTGACAAGGTCGTCTCACATCTCCACGCTGGTGAAGAAAGTTCAGAAACAACTGTATTTCTTGAGGAAGCTTAAGAAGGCCACATTCCCAAGTTCCTGTCAGCTTTTCCAGAGGAGCAACAGAAAGCATCCTGACTGGATACATCACAAACTGGTATCACTGATGGCCATCAGTGATGTCGGTGAGGTGCCTGCAGAGCCCAAAGGACACTAAAGTACAGTACCCACCCAGCCACATCCTGCTCACTCTGCTGCCTTCTGGGAAGAGAAGTTTCTGCTGCTGCACCACCAGACTGCAGAGCAGCTTTTCTCCCCAAGCTATCAGACTGTTAAACTCTATTTCATCCTCAGCACTGCTGCACAGGTTTATTTCTGTTCACCATCTTTATAATTGACTCTGTTTTTAATGTATATTGTCGGCTGTGTAGCAGAAGAGAGCTACAAAACCTTATTGCCTTTTTACTGTGGTGGTATTAATAAAAGTTTAAACACTGTGATATGCTGAGTGTTTCATATCTGTGGATTCTTTAAAGTGTTGATGTACACTCACCTAAAGGATTATTAGGAACACCATACTTATACTGTGTTTTCCCCCCTTTTCGCCTTCAGAACTGCCCTAATTCTACGTGGCATTGAATCAACAAGGTGCTAAAAGCCTTCCTTAGAAATGTTGGCTCATATTGATGGACAGCATCTTGCAGTTGATGGAGATTTGTGGGACGCACATCCAGGGCACGAAGCTCTCGTTCCACCACATCCCAAAGATGCTCTATTGGGTTGAGATCTGGTGACTGTGGGGGCCATTTTAGTACAGTGAACTCATTGTCATGTTCAAGAAACCAATTTGAAATGATTCAAGCTTTGTGACATGGTACATTATCCTGCTGGAAGTAGCCATCAGAGGATGGAGTACATGGTGGCCATAAAGGGATGGACATGGTCAGAAACAATGCTCAGGTAGGCCGTGGCATTTAAATGATGCCCAATTGGCACTAAGGGGCCTAAAGTGTGCCAAGAAAACATCCCCCACACCATTACACCACCACCACCAGCCTGCACAGTGGTAACAAGGCATGATGGATCCATGTTCTCATTCTGTTTACGCCAAATTCTGACTCTACCATCTGAATGTCTCAACAGAAATCGAGACTCATCAGACCAGGCAACATTTTTCCAGTCTTCAACTGTCCAATTTTGGTGAGCTCTTGCAAATTGTAGCTTCTGTTTCCTATTTGTAGTGGAGATGAGTGGTATCCGGTGGGGTCTTCTGCTGTTGTAGCCCATCCGCCTCAAGGTTGTGCGTGTTGTGACTTCACAAATGCTTTGCTGCATACCTCGGTTGTAACGAGTGGTTATTTCAGTCAAAGTTGCTCTTCTATCAGCTTGAGTCAGTCGGCCCATTCTCCGCTGACCTCTAGCATGGGACTGCCACATACTGGGTGTTTTTCTCTTTTCACACCATTCTTTGTAAATCCTAGAAATGGTTGTGCGTGAAAATCCCAGTAACTGAGCAGACTGTGAAATACTCAGACCGGCCCGTCTGGCACCAACAACCATGCCGAGCTCAAAATTGCTTAAACCACCTTTCTTTCCCATTCTGACATTCAGTTTGGAGGTCAGGAGATTGTCTTGACCAGGACCACACCCCTAAATGCATAGAAGCAGCTGCCATGTGATTGGTTGATTAGATAATTGCATTAATGAGAAATTGAACCGGTGTTCCTAATAATCCTTTAGGTGAGTGTAAATTGAGCGTCAAACTCATTAATGGCCATGTGGTCTTCACTAAAAAAAAATAATTTTAAAACCAAACCTGGTGTGTTTTAATGGCTGCAGCAGTATTACAGGCTGTGTTACGGGAAAAGAAAAAAAACTCTGATAATTCTGATAAGCTGTTGGACACAGGCCTGGCCAGGGCCTGAGCGTCTCTTCCCAGGGCTGCTGACCATGGTCAGTTTCACGCTCCATTTTACCTTCAATTGTGAACAAATGACACGTTCATTGTGACACCTGAACGTGTCATCTCTCATCTCTCTCCCTCTTCGTCCCCACCTGCTGCCTGAGAAGGTTTAACTTTGTATTCTGACCAGAAATGTTTGTATAAAGTCATTCAGAGAAAATGCAGAAATATCTCAAAGAAAATCTTAAAAATCAGAGGAAGCTCAGGCTCTGTTCATGTTTCTGAGAGTATTTAATAAACCAGCCAAACACACGTCAGAGTAAATCTCCTGTAATTTGCACTGATGCAGATCCAGAACACTGAAACTGTTTTTCATTAAATACCTGATTTAGTCTACAGACTCTCTTCTCATAACGGTGCAGGTCTGCTGGAGATCCTGTCTGTAAAGATGAACATGCTGGATGTGACACATTACTGGAGTAAAAGAAAGGGGGCATGATGAGTCTGCTCAGTTATTCAGCTTTATTTAACTGACTTTTAGTACCTGGTGCTCTGGATTTAAAGTTCTCTTATTAAACGTGTTTTCAGTTACAGAGCAGGGTTCTCTTGTTATTTTGACCAAGCTTGTAAAGACACAAAGAAAGTTCTTGTGTTGTTCTCATATGTTTTTAATATCTGAACACGAGAAGCTTCACACAGGTTCTGTTTACTGCCTGCAGAACTCAGATATATTTGATCAGAGTACTTTTCACCATGTAGCCTACTTATTTAGAGTTTGAAGTTGACATTAAAGTCCAGCGACTGATATGTTTTACTTTATCTCATCATGAAAGTCAAATCTATAAATGTGTTCCTGCAGTGTGGTGTCAGGATGTATCATTTATATCAGGAATGTGTTCTGTAGTGAAGGTGAAGAAGGGTCAAACCATGCAACTAGACTGTATTGTAAAGTTGTAAAGAGATAAGACCAGGTACCCAGACTGTAAGTAGTTCAGCTTTGTGAGTGAACACGTGGCAGACTCCAGTAGCTTCTTTCAAACTCCAAGTGCTGTAGACAGATCAGGGCTTCCAGCGGGCCTGAGTCTAGAGTTCTGCCCCTCTATAGTCCATGAAGTCTGACAATATAATTACATTTTCAGAGGGGTACTGTTAACTGTCTGAACTGTGAGCAGGCCGGTCTACTCATTTATCACAATTGCTAACTAGTGAAACTGTGCTAATGGCAGGGCAGGTAAAGGAACCCAGGCGCAGACTGGAGCTGGTGAGAAGCAACGTTTATTTGAGCTTTGGAGTATTTTTAAATATCAGTAATTTTACTTTTTCCAAGTACTTTTTCTTTCATCTATAGCAGGGGTTCTCAACCTTTTGCAAGCTGGGCCCCCCCAAAGCTGGTTCATTGCAGTTGGGCCCCCCCTTCCCGGTGCCACCCCCATTACACCACCTTAGATAGATAGATCGATCTAGGCTAGGCTATTAGTTTTAGGCCCACACTATTATTATTAGTAGTAGTAGCAGTAGAGGTAGGTAGGGTTATCATTACTAGGGGCTAGGCATTCTTCTTATTCTTCTTCTCTCAGTCGTATTATTATTATTATTCTCAGTAGGCCTATTATCATTACTAAACTATTGCTATAATTGGGAATTGGCACCAGACCTCTGATATGAATTTATGCGTTGGTTATTGTTATTACAAAGCCTAATAGGCATATCATCTGCATTTTTTACAGAACCTTGCAGGCGATAGGCCAGGCAGGTTATTGTGAAACTACGTAACCTATTTAATCCTAGTAAAATCACAGAATGCAAACACTGATTACCAAATGAACAAAATCTAAACATATCATCAAAGTTAGGCAGGCAAAACGCTCTGATTCTGAAATGCTCCCTGTGGGAAATGCAGCCTGAAGTTAACGAACGAAGATGCACGAAAATGACAAATAAATAAGTCAATAACGTGGGGCAGGCTGCACGCTCCGCTGCTGCAACGCTTCTGAGACGCAGTGGACTGGGCTATGGACGCATCAAAACCGTTAGCAGTTGTAGCGTGCCGTGAGGCGGAGTCAGTGGATTGAGTGGATGTGAGAGACTGACCGCCTGTGAGTGCTTTGGGCGGGGAGGGGCTCCACGGCAGCACCCGCTGCTCGTTGAGCACAGTAACTGCAGAGTGATACGTGCTTTCGAGTGTCCAAACACCACAAAAGTCTCCAATAACACCAGTAAAAGTCGTTAGACTTGATGCTAGTGTGACGGAAGCCAGCGAGGCTGTTCAGTGAGTAACTTTCACTCCCCCGAAGCCTAAGAGACGCACCGGTGATCGACGCTAGTCCCGATGTGTCTTGGCCTCCTCGTCAGCGTGTCCGCCTCCCGCACCCAAGGTCGCCGGTTCGAGTCAGGACCGTGTAGTATGTACTCGGGGGCAGCCGGTTACAATATCCGCTTTTAGAAAAAAAGAAAAGTCGCTAGAAGGATGATTTGTTTGTGTTTTATAATAGTCCAACCACTTGCTTTTCAACATGGGGGGAATTTTTTTTTTTTCAGATTTTTTTTTTCTCTCAGATTTTTTTTTACTCTTTCCCATCATGCCTACTCGCGCCCCCCCCGGGAGAGTGTCCGCGCCCCCCCAGGAGGGCGGGCCCCACCGGTTGAGAACCACTGATCTATAGTACCTTCCTACAGTTGAAGTTGGATCAGTTACAGAGTAAAAACAAAAACAGTTGTTGGGTGTGGCTAAGATGCTAAATGCTAACATGCATAGTGGATCAATCTGGTCGCTACATTCACTTGGGATGCACTTTGGCAGTAGAGATGGTGACACCTACAAGTTCCCGGGGCCGCACCTCAACCACAAACTGGACTGGACAGACAACACGAGGCCTCTACAGAAAGGACAGAGCAGACTTTTCTTCCTGAGGAGCCCCAGGTCCTTCAGTGTGCACCAGGCTGCTGCAGATGTTCTACCAGTCTGTAGTGGTCAGTGTCCTCTTCCTCACTGTGGTGTGCTGGGGAGGGGGCATGGAGGGGTAAGGAAGACCAGCTGGGTGGTGGGGATGGACAGTGTGGAGGCAGAGACTGAGAGGAGGATGAGAGGGAGGCTGAAAACCATCATGGACGACCCCTCTCATCCTCTCTGCTGAGCTGAGGCAGCTCAGGAGCTCCTTCAGAATAATACTCTATTAGTTTTCTTCTTTAGTCAATTCTTTGTGGCCAAAAAACTTCACTGGAGATGGTCACGAGTCGGTGCAAAAGAGTTTATTCCGAAAAAGGACAGATAAACCCGAGTAACATACCTGCAGGTCTCAGGATGGAACCGATTTGTGGTCAGCGAACACAGCCTTACATTCACTCTAAACTCTACCCCGTAAGTGGGTGTTACCCTTTAACTCCACCTACAGAGTGCGCTGAGCACTCCTCTTCAGAGGTGAATTTCTTATCCTCTGCTGCCATTTAGTGGCTGTTCTTACGTACTAATTTAACAATTCAACCCCTTAAAGTTTCCACTTTCATGCTTTTATTTAGCTTGATTTGGCCATCCCGTTGGTACTGTAGTCAGCAACTTTCCTTATGAACTCATTTTTGGCTCTGATTTGCCATGATCTCACATGGTGCACGTGTTACTGCATGTGCCCTGTTGGGACGTGCCTCCCCCTCGTCAGATAAGTCCTCCCTACTCCCTTCTTGATAAGAGGATCCGTTCGTATTGGCTACAACACAGTTCGCTCTCATCAGATTCAACATAGTTTGCTCTCATTGGCTAAATGTCTTGATTTTGCACATTCCGTCTGAACAGCTTTCTCTTTTTTCTATATTTCTGCCTGACCAATTTCTCTGCTTATAGGCACATTGAAGGGGCACAAGTTAATACTGAATAACATGGTAAAACACTGGTAATCACACCCTATAATGAAAAATAAACTGCTAATGATTACATTTTATAACCTATCCATACATTGGAAAAATGACATCAGTTGTCAATCCCTTTACCCTGGGAGACCACCTGTCTTTTCCTCCAAACTAAAGTAAATACACTTTAAATGATGAAGATATACCCCTGCTCTAGTAATTAATGACAAATTTAGGCTATAATGCCCCAAAATAATACACAACACAGTCAGGAGGCTCATTTGTGCTGTCGGGCTCCACAACACCACAGCACCAAACTGAGAGACTGTTCCTGAGTAGATTTCAGACATTTATCTGGTTGTAAATAATCTGATTATAAATAATTATCACAGGGCAAATAATGAGTAAATATTTAATCATCTTTATAGAATATTAATTATATAACAATCATTAAACTATACACTCACGTATATCGTGAGTGTACGATCGTCAACTGCTTATCCTGCGTACAGGGTCGCCGGGGGCTGGAGCCTATCCCAGCTGACATTGGGCGAAGGGTTGTACACCCTGGACAGGTCGCCATTCCATCACAGGGCCAACACATAGACAACCGCTCACATATTCACATATTCTGCATGTCTTTGGATGGTGGGAGGAAGCCGGAGCACCCGGAGAGAACCCACGCAGACACAGGGAGAACATGCAAACTTCACACAGAAAGGCCGGGGCAACCAGGGTTTGAACCCATGACCTTCTTGCTGTGAGGCGACAGTGCTAACCACTGCTCCGCCCTACTTTACCTATATACACAGACTACTTTTCATATGTCATATTTAAACTAAAAAGAAGCACCACTTGTTGAAATGTTGCATTTACCATCTTTTTGAGTTCTTACTTTTGAGCACTTGTAAGTTGTTCCTCAAATGTAAGTCGCTTTGGATAAAAGCGTCTGCCAATTGAGTAAATGTAAATGTAAATGTTATAGAGCTACTGATTAGCCTTAAGTGTCTGAAATTCAGATTAATTTGGGGGAATTTGACAAAATGAAATAATCTCATGTTATATCTATTCTAGTGATATGAATATAGCCCAAGAAATGTTGCTTCTCCATTTATCCCTGGCATTAAAGTAGCTTTGAGTATGATGCATTAATAGATTTCTTTGTATTTTACAGCCTCCATCGGTAAAGTAGTCCTGCTACAATATGTGATTTGAATGGCTGATATAAGGTAAATTTAAAACCCTACCTTTCATTCTTAGTTTTGAGTCGACTTGATATGAAAATCTATTTCAGATGAGGTTTGATTTATTTCTGTCTGTATTTTTTCAGATTTAAAAAAAAATGAAATGTAAAACATGTCCTGTGCAGTTCTGCTTGTTTTGATTCAGAGAGGCAATATTTTGAATATCTTGGAAGCCATTTGAGGAGATTTGAAGTTGTTGTATGTGTATTCAAAAACTGCACCTTCAGCTCAAACATATTCAACCTTTGCCTCACACAGACAAGAAATTGAACATTGAAATAGTCACATTTAATTGTTAACAGAACAGTGACAACAAAAAAGGTTTTTGTTTCTGAGTCTGTGAGAGTAAGGGAAAGAAATGGAAAGAGGGCAAAGAATATAGGTAGAGACAGATGCACCTGAGCTGAAGAGAGGAAAATAAATTCACAAAATTGATGGGACCCACTTTGGGTCCTGACCCATAGTTTAGGAAAGGTTGAGTTAAAGTTTTAAATGCATACAATTACTTTGAAGTTAGCAGTTAAGAGTAATGCCGTCAGAGGACCAACCCATGCAGATCCAGGATATCATACTTTTGTATGAATTTTGATGTTGCTTCTATTGACATGTATAGATTAGTGAATTCATATAGTGCTTTCTACACAAGCATCTTTTGTCTGTTAAAACAGCGACACGTTCAACCGAGACGGGAGCCCGTTATTCGCACCCTGATGGAATTCCTGAGGGAGTCGCCAGGGGAACTCATCAAGGACCACAAGGTAAATTCAAACATTTTCAGATCACAAAGTTCACTTGAGTACATTATATTGAATTCTTATTCACTTCACTAATTGTCAGAAATTTCCAATCAATGAGGGCTGGCTAGAATGTCAGTTTTGGAGCTTCGACAGTAATTATCCCATCCCGCCACTGCGGTGCGGGCCTGAGTGAGAGACAGCGCTCCGTTTATTTATTCTCATAGCTAGGCTAATTAAGTGATTATTACCATAACTTTGATTTTAACGTTGTTGTGCCAAGGCTAGCAGACCCAGGTGCAGGACTAAGAAAGGGAGGATTTAGACAAATATTTAATGCAGGCTAAAAGGATCGGACATTTAGCAGGTGAAGAGCAGGCAGAGTGAAAATAGATGCGTGCAGAAGCAGGTTGGTGGCTGCTGAGCAGGGGGAAGCAGAGAGTCCAGAGTGAGTCTGATCCAAGCAGGTCCAGTCCAGACTCCGAGAATAGTTTAGCTGGGCTAAATCTAACACGTTATTATGCAAAATTAGCTTTTAATTTTTATTATAGCGACAAAATACTCTTCTTCTACAATTGTCCTGATATAATTAGGCTTATTTAAATGCATTCATTGTTTTGCTGTTTGTTTCCAGCCTACAGTTTGATAAAAATGAAGCTGTACTATGCACCTGAAAATGTATTCACATATATTTTACAGGATGCCAGCAGAGAATAAGTTCAAGAGGACCAGGCTGAGCAAGTCACGAGGATCAGAGTCTTCCACACAAGTGAAGAAGATGAAGATGCATCGGACACTGTGTGGATTGTTATTGAAAGGACTGAGGTACTTGACAACTGTGGAAGTGTTGCAAAGGCCTGTCTCTTGTTCATGGACACCACTGAACGTTCCTGAAGCATGTCCAATGTTTTTTTTCCCGAGAGTTTAAGCCTATCCAAAAGATAAGCTACGTATGCTTTATGTAAACAGAGCCTGAACTTGTCCTGCTTTTTAACAAGCTCCCTCAAACCCATTTTAACCACCCTAAGATAAAATTTCTGTCATCTACTCCCCCTGATGCCGATAGGACTGAAGTTTTATCAACATTCATGCTCTTGTGGGAGTTTGAGATGTTTGTTTCTCACAAAACTGCAGTGAACGGCAACTTTGCAAACATCCAAAAAATGTCATGAATTTTAAAAAAATGCATGTGTGAGCTACAGGACACTCAGACAAGCAGTATGGAGACATTTCATTGATTATTGATGTATTTTTTGACATTTGAACCTAAGATACCGCTCACTGCAGTTGAGTGGAAAAAAACGTGTCTCTAACTCACAGAAGAACATGGATGTTAATAAAATTTCACCAATCCTTCTATTGACAAAATGGTGAGTAAATAATAAAAAAAATTACTCTTAGGCTGAGCTATACCTTGTTGTATTGCCATGCAAACTTGCTGGAAAATGTTGTTTTTGAGAAAATTATTTCTTCACTTAAAAATAAATGGTTTGTTAAATGAAACATTTGTCTCATTTTTTTGTTCATTGTTTCAATAAAGAAAAACACAAACAAATTTAACCAATTTAAGCTGCAGAAATATTATGTAAAATGTTGTGTAAATGTTACTTAAATATAGTCCATAAATAAAGTTAGAAAAGGTATTAAAAATTACCTTGAAATGCAATTGGTTTTAGGTGATATTTTTCAGTTTAAAACAGTCAAGAGTTTAAGTAAAACTTAGAAAGATGCAGAGAGTAAAAATCACGAACTATATTAATAAACATCAGTAAATTACCTGAGGTTTGCTAGTAAAATAAACTTATATCTGCAAGTAAATTTTACTTGATGATTACCCTTGTAGAATTTACTTGCAATTTCTAAGTGCAAAAACTTTCCTAAGTTTTCTTAAGTAAATAACACTCCACATTTTTTTCAGTGTGCTACAGATAAGGATAAATAAAGAGGAGGAGGAGGGGTTATTCCTCAGCAGATCTCAGAGGCATCGGACTCAGAACAGGACCATCACTGCCCCGGACCAAGAGCCTAAGACAAGAGTTGAGGATTTGAGCAGCACACAACTGACTTCTTCAGAGTTTTCTTCAGTGGACTTTAAGAGATCAAGCCACAGAAGACAACCACAACAACCAAACCAACTGAAGAATCATTGGTGTTTCTCTGTCTAAACTGCAAAAATGACTGAAGACTTTTGGAGACTGTGGTGTCCAACAATAATGCTGCGGTGATGTGTTGAGAAGAAATCCGCTTGACACTGTCCTTGATCTCAAAAATTTATTAAAGCAAAAGAGTTCAGCATCATTTACAAGCTCTGCACAGCAGCTTGGAGAGTGACCCAGCCCGATTGCCACTCTGCCTCACTGTTCATTACACATAGCTTATATAGGACATGTTCAAACATCTGGTATGTATCATAACAAGGTTTGGGTCTGCAATGATTAGAGGTCAACCCCTTAACAGGATGTAGTAATCAAATTCCATAGCCATCAATCCCTACGTTTCCTGTAGAAGGTCACTGACCCTTTAATTTGATGATGCAGCTGCTAATTGGAATGCTGTGAATGGAATGCCCAGACACCAGATACCACAAGACAATTTGAGGACTTTGGACAAAGCCTCAAGTTTCTACAATATTCTACAGATCCACAGAAGAGGCAAAGATCTCCTTGGCCAGGACGACTCCTTCCTCTGCCTTTCTCTCCAAAAAGAAGACATCTAAATCACTCAAGCTCTGCTTTTATAATCAGGTTTTCAATTTTAAACATTTTTATCATTTTACTTAGAATCAATCAGTTTAAGTTGTACGCTTGCCCTTGCTTAATTTTACAATAAAATATATAAAAGTACCAGTAGTAGACATTGAATTTATGTCTTAACTAAGGTAGTAATTCATTTTGCAAAGTCTGTTTAACATCTCTAAGGTTCTTACAGGTTGCTCTATCCTACAAAATTAACTTATCCTTGGGGCCTATTTTTCTGGCCACTAAACACAATCCTAGCAACTTTACCAAGTGCACTAACCAATGAGAAGTGAGCTGTCGTTAATGGGCGTGGCTGGGGTGGTATTTGGCTCTAGGGCCATTTCAGAGTAAGCAGGGTAGGCGTTCAGAAGAAGAAAGTTAGAAACTAGGCGAATCTCTTTGACACCAGCTTAAACAATCCTCAGTTATATCTAATAGGGTAAAACCCATAGGCCTAAAGGATCGGACCCTTTAAGACGGAGAGCTGGTTCAGTACCTCCTGAACAGGGGTAACTCGGGACCTAACATCACGTATTGGGTACCTTTCTTTGGGTTTCTGTGAGAGGACTCACGTCTCACTCACAGTGACTGACTTGACAAAAGTTCAGCCAAGATCACAAATAGACAACGTCACGCAGACGTCACTCAGCAAACGATTTAGCTTTCTGTGAAATCACGTGACACCTTCCCCCTGCGCCCTCGGCTGGGCCGGTGCACTGTGAAAAAACCCCAAAAGAACAAAACTACACAACACGAAGAAGAAGTCAGTCAGGTTTCACCTTCATCATCTCTGGATCTAAATACGTGACTCAATCTGACAGCGATCGAGATATTATCACTGTTCATCACCACAGTTGTTCCGCTGTCAACAGAAACTACAGAGCAGGAAGAAGAACTCAGTCTGCTCTGAGCGACATCAGCTCTGCTGTCATGACCGCTGTAGCATCGCCGCCATTCGTGGTTTTGTTTGCATGTTCATGGATCTTTGTTCTGTGTCAAGGTAAGAGTTGTGTGTGTGTGTGTGTGTGTGTGTGTGTGGTAGGTTTGGGGTGATTGAAAGAGGTCATTGATTACGGAAATACAACGATTTGCAAAACGTGTGTTGACTCATCAGCTACACGATCTCTTCTCCAACCATCTAAAGTTCAGAAGTATTTTAGACAGACACTCAACAACATGAAGCTCTGTGAAGAGGAAATTGTGTCACAGCACAACTGCTGTGCTGCAAGAACATGTGAAGCAAAAAATCTCAGAGCACTTTGTCTAGACGACAAAACCACAAATCCTCTTTATCTTTTAGTTTCCACACACACCTGCTACATTATCAGCACGAGGAGGATGGTTCTGTTTGTAGGAGTCACTTAAAATAGATTTTCTAAATGTTTCTTAATCGCCTCCATGTTAAAAGTAATTTCTGCCCCGCTGCTGTCATGGTGACGTAATGTTACCATGTGTCATCTAACATTCGTCCGTTTCATATTTCCTGTTTATTAAACGGCCACATGTGAGCAAGAAAACAGCTGAAAGCAACATCACACATGACATTGTGAATCATTTCAGTTGTTTATTTGTTCCACACTGATGCACATCTGTGATTATCTTCCTGCATGTTAACTAGTGATGAAATAAATGCATGTCAGGAACATATGAAGAGTAAAATAAAGTACTTAATGTCAGTTATCATTATTTTTAATATCATGACACAGCAACTGTGAAATTAGACTCATTGTTTAATGATCATTACAGGGAGGGAAATGTGTCAAACTTCCTGTATTCATGTGAACTTTGTTAGTAGGCTAAGTGTCCTACAGTTATTACAGCAATTATAAAAACTGTTGTTGTGACTTATTCATTCAGTTCTATTTACAACATATTTATTATATTATTGATTCAAATATATTGAATCAATCGATCGATCTGAGAAGTAAAGCCGTTTCATGCTGTAGGGACTCTTTCCTCAGTAGAAGTAGTTCAGACACAGTTTGAGTAGAGGACGGACAGACTGGGGACACATTTGGAAAACAAGGACAAAGATTCAAAGCTTCTAGGAAATAATAAACTTCACATGTTTAATATTTCAGCTGTTTGTTCAGGCTCAGAAATGCTGATGTCTGTATTCAGATGGGAAATAATATCAATAATCAATAATGTCCAAACAAGCAGAAAGCAGATGAAAGTAAAATGTCTCCTGTCTGATGGTGTGGAGGACGACTTGACTGACAGCTGTAGAAATGAGCAACATGAAGTCAGCATGCAGCTGCAGCAGAGGAGTTAGTCTCTCCTTTCTGCAGCTGGGACTCAAGTTGTCTGAGAACAGGGTTTGAAATGCTGCTGAGTTCACATGTGCTGTTTTATAGAGACCTGATCTCTGCTGCTTCCATCAAAAGATGTTTGAACAGCAGGAAACATTACAAGTCCTGACTGGAGGCTTTTCTCTTTCTGCTCAGGGACACTGGAGCTGAATGTGACAGTGAACGCTGGAGAGGACGCCACTCTTCAGTGTCAGAGTCACGGAGGTGCTGACATAGAAGTGATAAAGTGGAATAGACCTGACCTAAAGTCAGAGGAACATGTCTTCTTCTTCAAAGATGGCCGCTCATTTGAAAACCGCCAGCATCCATCTTATCGTGGTCGAGTGGAGCTGAGAGATCCAGAGATGAAGGACGGAGATGCTTCTGTGATTCTGAAGAACGTCACCGTCAATGACACTGGAACATATGAGTGTCTGGTTAGAGAGGAAAAGGAGACAGGCAAAGCTAAACTCATCAGCATCATCAGACTGACAGTGACAGAGCCAGGTGAGTGTGTAGAGCTCAGAGTGTCTCTTTGTCTCTCAGAGTGTCTCTTTGTCTCTCAGGTCAGCGTGTAGAGCTCAGAGTGTCTCTTTGTCTCTCAGGTGAAGCTGCTTCCTGGTAGTTGAGCTGAGAAACATCACAGATCAGATGTTTGTGTTTTAGAAAGATGTTGCTGATGAGACTTTAGAGGAAACAGCTGCTACGAGTCATGTGATCAAAGTGCAGTAGATAATGTCTGACATTCTGTTCACCTGCTGACAGCTGATACCTCACACCTGTTTCTGCTCTGCAGGTCACACAGCTGGACACAAGGAGGGAGGAGACAAGGAGGGAGGAGACAAGGAAGGAAATGTGGGACTGATGGTCGGTCTGACAGTTGGTGGGATTCTTCTTCTTCTTCTTCTTGGTGTTGGTGGTTTTGTGATCTTTAAAATATATAGAAGATGCACAGAGAATGAACAACCTCCTGCAGATGAAGCTGAAATGCAGAACCTGCACAGAGACTCGCAGAGACAATAACTCAGACCAACCTGCTCCTGAAAATGTCCCGATGCAGCCAGCAGATGAGGATCAGTGAGTAAATCTGCCTCATGTGTCTCCCATGAAATAAATCCAGAAGTATCTAAAAGGTGGAGGTAGATGTGACTGACTGTAGCTGGATCATCAGCTGGGACTGTTTTCCAGCTGCAGTCAGATCATCAACATGTTTTTAAATGATTTCAAGTCTTTTTATGAAGAGAGGATCCAGACTGAACTGACTCTGGTTACTGTGGGGAGCAGCGATTGGTCGTTACTCTCTGGCTGCTGATTGGTGGACTGAACGTGCTGCTGGACAGAAGAAACACATTCCTCCTGTAAAATAAAGCTGAGCTGTTGACACACGTCTGGTTTCACCTGGAGGCAGGTTAATGCCAGATGGGCTGACTGAGCAGCAGCTCTGTGGGACAAACAATATGACCTGATGCTGGAACAGGCAGCTGATTGTCAATTACAGGAAGTGGGACAGACCGTCGGCACCTCCCCCCACCCCTTCAAGTGGATCCGTCCATCCATGGAAATATAATTAAATGGGTAAAGAACTAAAAAAGGCAAAACACAGAGAGAAAAATAAATTTGGGCTGATGCTGCAAAATGTTTTATCAACAGTTACTGATGTCAGTGCCGCTCAACATCCTGCTAGCTGCAGTTATAACAGAACATATTTTACAGAACAACATCCTTTTCAGGATGGATGGAGCTGGACTTTGTTCCCAGTCCGACCCTGAAGAGCTCTGTCCCTGTTGTTCACTCACCGACCTGCATCAGAGGGGAAAAGATCCTGTTTGGATTCTCTGCAGCTCTGTTTTCCTGCATGAGGACATTTTTCATCGTCTTCAGCTGCTCAGGAACTCTGACTGTGAAATGTTCTTAGACAACGAGACAGATAAACTGGACTGAAGTGGACTCATGGTCCTGTGTGGTTTGCAGTGAAAAGCAGAGATAAAGTCATCTGTCATCTGTTACCTGCCTCTGAAGGTGAGCTGTTTCCTGATCTGTTAGAAAGAGACTCTGACAGACAGCAGAGTTCAAACAGCCACAGATTCTTTAACATTCAGCTGCAGGCATGAAAACATCTGATGTTTGTCATGAGAAGATTTGCTGCTTTTCATTTAAATAATACTTGTGGGAGAAAATAATGAGAATGAAAATAATCATCAGCTGCAGTCTGATACAAAATAGTTCAAAATGAGCTCCAGCTCAACAACTACAGCAGTAAAATGCTGCTTTATATTAATGTGTGAGGAAAAATAATCTGATGATAGAAAATATCATAGTACAACAGGCACAGGGACATTTTACTGTTTTAATACTTCAAGCACATTTTCCTGATTGTACTGACATACTTTTACTTCAGTGCAGGACTTTTACTTGAAAGAGTATTTTCACAGTGTGGTATATAGAGATATGAGGCTGTGATGTGTCTGTTTGTGGCAGCTTCCACTGTTGGTAGACAATATTACCTCATTATACAGTGGGTACGGAAAGTATTCAGACCCCTTTAAATTTTTCACTCTTTGTTTCATTGCAGCCATTTTCCAAAAATCAAAAAAGTTCATTTTATTTCTCAGTAATGTACACTCAGCACCCCATCTTGACAGAATTTTTTTTTGCAAATTTATTAAAAAAGAAAAACTGAAATATCACATGGTCATAAGTATTCAGACCCTTTGCTCAGTATTTAGTAGAAGCACCCTTTTGATCTAATACAGCCCTGAGTCGTTTTGGGAAAGATGCAACAAGTTTTTCACATCTGGATTTGGGTATCCTCTGCCATTCCTCCTTGCAGATCCTCTCCAGTTCTGTCAGGTTGGATGGTAAACGTTGGTGGACAGCCATTTTCAGGTCTCTCCAGAGATGCTCAATTGGGTTTAAGTCAGGGCTCTGGCTGGGCCATTCAAGAACAGCCACGGAGTTGTTGTGAAGCCACTCCTTCGTTATTTTAGCGGTGTGCTTAGGGTCATTGTCTTGTTGGAAGGTAAACCTTCGGCCCAGTCTGAGGTCCAGAGCACTCTGGAAAAGGTTTTTGTCCAGGATATCCCTGTACTTGGCCGCATTCATCTTTCCCTCGATGGCAAACAGTCGTCCTGTCCCTGCAGCTGAAAAACACCCCCACAGCATGATGCTGCCACCACCATGCTTCACTGTTGAGACTGTATTGGACAGGTGATGAGCAGTGCCTGGTTTTCTCCACACATACCGCTTAGAATTAAGGCCAAAAAGTTCTATCTTGGTCTCATCAGACCAGAGGATCTTATTTATCACCATCTTGGAGTCCTTCAGGTGTTTTTTAGCAAACTCCATGCGGCTTTCATGTGTCTAGCACTGAGGAGAGGCTTCCGTCGGGCCACTCTGCTATAAAACCCCGACTGGTGGATTGCTGCAGTGATGGTTAACTTACTACAATTTTCTCCCATCTCCCGACTGCATCTCTGGAGCTCAGCCACAGTGATCTTTGGGTTCTTCTTTCCCTCTCTCACCAAGGCTCTTCTCCCCCGATAGCTCAGTTTGGCCGGACGGCCAGCTCTAGGAAGGGTTCTGGTCGTCCCAAACGTCTTCCATTTAAGGATTATGGAGGCCACTGTGCTCTTAGGAACCTTAAGTGCAGCAGAAATTTTTTTGTAACCTTGGCCAGATCTGTGCCTTGCCACAATTCTGTCTCTGAGCTCTTCAGGCAGTTCCTTTGACCTCATGATTCTCCTTTGCTCTGACATGCACTGTGAGCTGTAAGGTCTAATATAGACAGGTGTGTGGCTTTCCTAATCAAGTCCAATCAGTATAATCAAACACAGCTGGACTCAAATGAAGGTGTAGAACCATCTCAAGGATGATCAGAAGAAATAGACAGCACCTGAGTTAAATATGAGTGTCACAGCAAAGGGTCTGAATACTTATGACCATGTGATATTTCAGTTTTTCTTTTTTAATAAATTTGCAAAAATTTCTACATTTCTGTTTTTTTCTGTCAAGATGGGGTGCTGAGTGTACATTACTGAGAAATAAAATGAACTTTTTTGATTTTTGAAAATGGCTGCAATGAAACAAAGAGTGAAAAATTTAAAGGGGTCTGAATACTTTCCGTACCCACTGTAAAACCAAAGTCCTGCTATCCAAACGTTACTTGAGTCAGAGTCCACATACTTGATGTTGGTAAAACTGTATCTATGTGTTGAATGTAGAATCTTGATCCTCAGAGTACGAGCATGTTTTTATTTCACACTTTGGAAATAAAGAAACGATCAGAGCTGTTGATCCTGTTAATGTTTCTCTGATCTGAGCCAAAACACACCTGAGCTTCCAGGCAGCCGTCCAGCTTTCAGGTTACAGACAGCAAAACCAGGAAGCTGACAGTCCAGTCTGACTCTTTATTTACATTCTGACAGACTTTATATCAGTTATTTGTTGACCTTTGAACAGCTTCCTGTCTTTAGAGCAGAAGAAACCAACAGACAGTAAAACTGGATAAAACTGGATCATGAACTTTGTTTAACTGTAACTCTGTAGCTGAGAACTGAAAGTGAAACTGATGGCTCTAAATGTCTGGACCTGTTTGTAATCTGAGCTCTGAACAACTAGGGGTTAAGTGTCACAGTGGGGGATTGAACACTAAAGGCCTGTGTCTTATCCACTGCTCCACCCAGTACAGCAGCTGTCTCTGCTCTCAGCTGTTCACATGGAGGCTTTTCTTCCACTGATGGTCAGTCAGAGCTCAGTCTCTACACAGCAGCTGCATGTGAACTCCTCCGTCACTGTAAACTGTCTGTGGTAAATATGTTTTAGTTTGTGTTCTTGATTTGTTCTCACATACGCAGTGAACAGACACCACAGGGAGGACGTCCCTGCTGGGACCAGAAGGGATCCTGTCAGATCCAGTTAGTCTGTGGGACTTTTACCTGGAGAGAAACTCTCCCATCCTGTTCCTGTTAATGTGCAGTTGTTGTCTGGAGCTTTTCTTCTTTGTCTTCAGAGACCTTTTCTTTCTGCATTCTTCAGACTTTTATACAAATACTGCACCTCATGAAATGAGCCACTAAACTACATTTTCAAAACTAGAAAGACCTCTCTGTGTCTCCTCAAGTAAAGTCATCACCTCAGCTGAGAACAAGAAATAAATAAACCCTATCACTGCTGCTTTTCTCTCTGCTGGCTTTGACTCTGCTTTGCTGTTGCTCTCATCTCTGCTCTCTGTCTCATGTTACATTAAATCCCAGAATGCTGTTCACCACTGTGCCCTCAGGTTTATCACTGACAACAGTCACTGTTATTATCACTGTGATCAAAATGTGGGATGGGCCTCTCTCTCTGTGAGGCTGAGCAACATGCTCTCTTCTTTATCCATAAAGCTCTTCTTTTAGAACAAACATCTACTTTAATTTCCACTAGATTAACAAATACAAACACTAGACCACAGACGTGGATTACAGTAGAGACTCCAGTGGTCTCCACAGAGCTGAGCAGGACTGCTTTTAGTTCCTTCGCTCCATATTTATGGAATAAACTGCAGACCAAACTCAAGAAAAACATTGTTTTAAAGAATCAGTATGAAATGTTTTGTTATTGTTCCACTAGAATTGTCCATTTTGCTTTGAAATGTTTTGATCTGTTTTTATATGTTTACTTGTTTGTACATGTTAACATGTTACACAGGGCACAGCCTAAAAAGAGATCCAGCTCTCAGTCTGTTTCAAATAAAGTTTTAAAAAGAACAAGTTCCTCTGTGTTTTAATATTGTTCAGTCTGTGCAGGCCGGAGCTCTTCTCTGTTTGTTCTAAGTGTTTCATCTGCATCAGTTACAAACAGCCGCTGTGTAACACGGTTATTTCTAGAGAATGAACTTTGCTTGTTGATCGGCCTGAACTCTAATTTAGAGCTTTTTCTGTTTAACACAATTATTTTACTTTCTTTAACCTGCATGAAGGCATCGATACGATCACTTTAAAACATCCCACTCGCTGCCTCGCCTGCTGCTGCCTGTAGTCTGTTGTTATCTTGTAGACAACCAAAGCACCTGCTTTGTTACTGAGGGAGCTGCGTATGATCTGCCTTCTCCAGCAGCACAGGTAGCCGATACATCTGATTATTCCTGAAGCATCTATGAACATAAACTTTACAACTCAAAGAATTATTGTGGCAGCAACACGGGAACAGGCCGCTGTTGACTAAATACAGAGGGAGACCTGAGCATCTCAGGACTGTTGAACACTCTGCAGCTCAGAACAGCTGCTAGTCTGACTGAAAGCCAAGATCAGTTTCATAGGCGACATTTAATTTAATGATCATGGTTAGAAAACAAAAAGCAACCAAGCGAAGAAAAGAAAGCCAGGCTCTGTGTGACGAGAGGTTCTGCTAATTTATCAGAATCAGTCCAGTGATCATCTGACTTAGAAACAGTGTGCAGCCTACATTTGCTCTGCAGAGACTAAACACACTTTAACACGTCACTAATGGAAAGTGAAAGTATTTCTGCAGCTTCAGGTCACACAGGCTGTTTTCCAACACGCCCAGTGACGCAGTGTGCAGAACTGGAACTGAGTAACATCAGTAGAACAACCTGAAACAGAAAAGGTTTTTCACTGATGTTGTAAATGTTTGATGTTAAAGCCCAAATTAACGTTAGCTTGTTAAATCTACCTTTCTCTTGCTCGTCTCTCTGCCTCTGCTCAGATAAGTTCTGCTGATGTGTCTTTACTGTCCCGTCAAACTAAAAGCCTTCAAGCAGAAAGTTTGAAGCTCCTGATCAGCTCTGAGTTCAACAGCAGCTGAAACACTTTGGGATTTAATCTTCATCATGGAGTCACAGGAGAAATCCTGCAGACTGACTAAGACCTGTGGTTCATCATACTTTGCTGAGCTGAATCTTTGCTTCAGTTATTTTATCTGCAGGAAGAGAAAACAGTGAGCTGTTAGCTTTCAAACTGAAGCACAGCAGATAAAACTGCTCAGGTCACATTTAACAGGCCAGTAGATGATGAGCTGGGATCAACATGTTGCCAACAGACAGACGTGATGTTGAATAATGAATAAATGTTTGTTTTCTGCATCACAGTCTCATCAGGAACCAGCCTGTCATGTGTTAACACCACATTCAGGAGTTATAATAAATATAACCACCTGCTGATCTTTGACAAACACAGAAGGTCAGTGAAGCCACCGTCTGAGGTTTCAGGGTAAACATGATGTTTGGGTGTGAAACAAACAGACAGAGTTGGGATCCAGGAGCTTTCTCTGGATGTTTTACTGCAGTTTGAAGCTAATTTAACCAACAAGTCCTCCAACCTGAACAACAAATACGACTCATAAGAGTTTATCCTAAAATAAAGGCCCTTCCTCTTTGTTCAGCTTTGTTGTTTTTAGCTGCAGTCTGAAACGTCTTCATTCTCACTGCAAAGCCTCCAGTTGTCTCTTTTTGTCTCCTCTCACTGTGACCGTTTGGACTGAAGCTTTAGATCTGAAGCAGCTTTGTTCATCACACTGCAGACGTTATTATGTGGACTGCATGAAGTCTGTCTGCTGTCTGTCTGTGAGTCAGGATTTTCCCAGAAGAACCTGAAACTGACTGTGAGATTTTTTAAAAATAAAATAACATGTTGGAACTGATCTGAAGTTTCTTCCCTCTTGTTTGCGTGCAGACGGACAGACACAGTGAAACAGTTCATTTTTCCTCTCTGTATGTTTCCTCCTCTCAGTTTGTGCTCTCAGCAGTGATGATGGAGCTCTTCTGTCATCCACAGGATTTTTTTTCTCCTCCTGTGAACCAAAGGTCTGTTGAACAAAGACAAGCTCCTGTGCTGCCCCCTGCTGGCTGTCTGACTGCATGTTTATAAGGAGCTTTCACCCAGAGTGCTTTACAAAGTGCGTCTCATCACCTGATTGGCTAAATGTTCATATCATCAGTCAGCAGCAGCAGAAATCAGCTCCAGGATCTTTGTTTACACACTGGAGATGTTATCATGTGGCATCATGAGTGTGAGGCTGCTGTCTGTGTGAGTCAGTCTTTTCCCAGAATAACCTGAATGTGCTGCTGCTCACAGACACAAAGTCAAACTGAGCAAAACCTGGTTTTAATTTAAATTTTATCTCTCTGCAATGATTCTCAGGAAACAAACAGAAAGTTGGGATTCAGAAGCTTTGACTTAATATTTTACTGCAGTTTGAAGCTTATTTAAGCTGATAATAAAACTCAGAAAGAAAGATTTAAAAAGCCGAAGGTGTTTTGATACAACAGAGGAGCAGCCGCCTCGTGTCCTCCATCTTTACTGAGCAGTTTGAATGTTTACTCTCCGATAGTCACTTTCAACATTCAACATCTATTCCAGCACTCTGCACTCAATTTATAGAAAACATTGGTCACTGTGTGTTTGGTTGAGTCTTTTCCCAGAGGAACATGAATGTGCTGAGAGAAGCTCCTGTGCTGGCTGTCTGACTGCATGTTTATATGAAACTTTCACCCAGAGTGCTTTACAAAGTGCGTCTCATCATCTGATTGGCTAAATGTTCGTATCATCAGTCAGTGATTGGCTCAGCTGCTGCACTGACTGCTGACAGACAGAACAAACAGGAAGCTGCTGCAGCATTTCTCCAACAACCACAATGATTTATATTTAATGGATCCTACATGTTACTGAGTGTGTTGAACATTTAAACAGATATTTGCTTGTTTTAAATGCAAGTTGTCTGTGTGCAGCTGCAGGACTGTAGAGACACAACATATCATTAAATAAATCCTGTACATGCAGAGGTCTGAGGACCAGTTAGTGAGCAGCAAACCAGCAGCTGGACGTCAGTGGTTGGACTGGTGAGAAGGTGTGAAGGTGTGAAGCTCGACCTCAGTGAAGAGCAGACGACCTCTGAACACAAACAATGTTCTGCTTGGAAATGAATCAAATGATGTTTTTGCTTAAATTATCTCCTGTGTGTTCTTTTCACACACTCTTACAAACACACACCAACACAAGCCCCACACAGTCTTTAGCTACTCTGATACAAGATGAAACAAACCATCTGACTGTGTCCCGTCTCTGGAGCCTGATTCTTTAACTGGAATCAGGCTCCATATCAACGCCTCAAACTGAGTTTCCTCTTCGACAGTAAATGTTATTAGTTCTGCAGATATTTGGTCATAAACCAAAGTTATGGACAAATTAAAGTACTGACCTGATGATGGCGCTAGAGGAAAAGTCTGAGGATCAAAGATTTTACAGTTTATTCTGAGGACAACATGAAGGTCTGAACCACATTTCATCACAACCCATCCAGCAGCTGCTGAGATGTTTCTGTCTGGACTAAGAGGTGACTTTGCATCCACACAACCTTCTACCTGCTCTGCTGATCCATCAGTCACTGAATCAGTCGATGTCCAAATCACAACATGCTTCATTTGAAGGCAAAAAAACTTTTCTTCAGGTTAATTTATCAGGTTAATTATTAAAACGATTATTGAGCTGTGCTGGAAGAAACGCGACTGTTTCCATGACGACGTCTCCACTCAGGTGAGGAACGGACCGTATAATGATGTTATTGCTGCATCATTTCTAAGCTAAACTTTCTTCTGCTGTTGTTTGTTCAGCTGGATGTTTTTAAATATAATGTGTTAGAATCTTTATGTATATAAGTTATCTCATATTAACTCAGTACATTGAAATACATATATGGAAATATAAAGCATTTACTAATATGAGTTTTTGAGTTTGTTACAAAGAAATGTTCACAGGAAACCTGCAGTGGATGGGTGTCAGAGTCACAGAGCAGACACCCGAAGAAGCAGGAACCAAAACAGCTACTGATATGGGGCTGTGATAACATACATAGTTCCTGGAAAGCTCTGTACAGTAACATATGTTAATCTAATCATGTCACAAGTTCATGTTGCTGCTTATCTCCTTTCCCCCATATAGCAGCAATGTGTATGTAACAAGGGAACTCCCTGAACATAATAAAAAGAGACGAAGCGGCAGAGATGCCTCAGAGCGGTTTGAGTTTGTAACTGAGTACATCTCTGTCCGTTCTCCTCACAAGTAAAAAGCCATTAACTCTCTTGTCTTTCTTCCTTGTTGTTATGCGATGTGTGTGGTGAGGCAGGAGGAGTGTGGACCCAAATGCAGACACGAAACAGGCAGATACAGTTCCAAGGGTTTAATACGAACAAAAGGCAAACAAAAAGCGAGCACACTTACAAGGAGTGGCTGAGTCCATAAAAAAGTCCAATGTGAAACGAAACTAAAATCCAACTCAGGTAATCCAAAACACAGAGTGCAGAAAACAGCCAGACGAGAGGGGGAGACTGGAACCATGACTGACGGGGGTGACATCAACAATGACCGGACAAGGACTGAACAAAAACACCAAACATTTATACACAGAGGTAACGAGCAGGGCGGGAGCAACACAGGTGAGAGACATGAGGCTAACGAGACCAGGCAGAAAGAGAGGGACAACAGGGGAGAGAAGCATGGCTGAGACACATCAGGTAATCAAGTAAAACTAGACAAGGACACCAGGTACAGGAAGTTAACAAAATAAAACAGGAAGTAAAGTTCACAGGATGCACAAGGACAGATCTACCAAAGTAAAAACACAAAGACAGCAATATAAGGACATGAACAGAGACGGGACCAAATAGGTGACAAGACTATACTTAACATTGAGACAAAAGACTAAGGACTAAGACAGACCATCATAAGTACACAGAATAGGAAACCACAAAACAAGAACTAAAGTACAGGAACGAGAACTAAGATGTGAGACAAGCCAGAAACTAAGAAACTTAAGGCGAATGAACCAAAACAATACAGACTACAAAACTCAAAACCAAGGCAATATCAAATAAACACGAAAAACAACAGCACACAACTCAAATCCTAACACTTGTTTAATATTTTAGGTGTCTAAACCTGACATAATGACAAAAAGTTTCTAAATAAAATAAAAAGAAAATCAGCTTTCAGAAGAGTTTGTTGGCCTGTTTTTATTTTTTGCTTTGACGCTTTTACTTTTGTTTTATTGATGTTTTTTTGGTTTAATAGCTTTAAGGCCTGTGCAGGAAATTATATTTTCTGACTTGTGTGACTAATTAATAAAATAAGGCTTATTATTATTATTATTATTATTATTATTATTATTATTATTATTATTACAGCCAGAAAACCCTGTTTCAGTGTTCATGTGAGAACCTGGCTGCTTCTCTTCATTGTGTCGCTGAGTTTCTGAGACTCTCCTGAAAACCAGGACCTGCTGATTTATTTGTGATAACTGAGAGAAGAAACTTTACAGACTGAATCTCCTCCATAGTTCACAGACTGAGAATCAAAACTCTTTTAACAGAAACAGACACTCTGAACTGAAGCTGAATGAGGTTGATGCTGTTCAGGTCTGTGGTTGCAGTTTAGTTTATTCTTAGTTATCTGAACTGAAGAGAGGTGAGAATCTGTTCGCCTCAGCCAAACCAGAGAACTTCAAGTTTTCCATCCGAAAGCTTTGTGAAACCGACAGAACAACAGGAGGAAAACAAGAACCAGAAGAAGTTTATTGATCCTGCAGAGAAACAAGTTGCCGGGGCAACAAGAGTCAAAAAGCATAATTTAAATATAAATAAATATAAATGACCACAACACAATGTGAAGTTCTCATGAAATTCTGTTCAGTAATAAATGTTTAAAAGTAAAAACCAGACAGGTAACATGTCACTGCTGTGCACCGTACTGAAAAAACAATGAGTACAAAAAGTATGTTAACAATTTATTTCATCTTTAGTTTTGTATTCTCACTGATTTTACACAGAAAAACATCTAAAAATGTTACTAAATCTGACCTGTGTGTCTGTTTCTCCAGCCCGTCCGGGAGTACATGTAATTTATTTTACAGCTTATTATGACATTTTTACATTTTTAGTTTGGCCGCTGCCTCTAGTGGCAGAAGAAGTCAGGTGATTTAGTATAAAGAGGGACAAAGTCCTGTAGGCGGGGTGGTGGGTGGATGCATGTAAACGCTCTGTATTTGTATGTATTTTCTAGTCTTTCCACTCAAAGAGCTTTCACACAACATCGTATTCACACATATTCGTACATTGGTGGAACAATTCAGGGTTTAGTTTCTTGCCCAAGGGCACTTTGTTATGTAGCCTGAAGGTGCCGGGGATTGAACCACTGATCTTGTAGGAGCCATTTATGTTTATTGTTGGCATGGTATTTTATTTTGTTTAGATTTATTTACATTAGTATTTTGGACACTGGGTGCCCCTTTAATGTGCCTAAGAGCAGAGAAATTGGTCAGGCAGAAATATAGAAAAAAGAGAAAGCTGTTCAGGCGGGATGTGCAGTGGAGTTAAAGGGTAACACCCACTTATGGGAGTTTAGGGTGAATATAAGGCTGTGTTCGCTGACCACAACTTGGTTCCATCCTGAGACGTGAGGGGATGTTACTCGGGTTTATCTGTCCTTTTTCCGAATAAACTCTTTTGCACCGACTCTTGACCGTCTCCAGTGAAGTTTTTTGGCCCCAAAGAGTTGAATAAAGAAGAAAACTAATAGAGTATTATTTGTTGAGTTTACTATGTTGGCAGAGAAGAGAGCAGGCCCTCTACTGGCCCCATGTTTCAGACACAACACTGCGACATAGCAAACAGTGGCGTTTTATACGGACGCTGAAGGGTAAGCTTAGCATCAAATGATTACGCTTTGTCAAAAGCCAGATTTTGGTGGAGTTGGCAGAGGATGAAGGCCGAGAAGCGCAGGGGAGCTGACCGCTAATGAAGTTTCGGAAAAGGTTGGATGTTAGAAGATGGTGAGAATTCCAAGTCTTCGGTAGTCTGCCAAACTCCTTCAAACTGATTTCCGTCTGAGGGATTGAGAATGCGCTCCTGGTCCATCCTGGTTTAACGTGAGTATGTTCTACCATGTCTGTGGCAGGTCAAGTAAAACATGAGTCAGAGAGGTAGAGAAAGGATGAGGTTTGCTTAAATACTTTAAACAGAAATGGGATGTGTTCAAGGCGTCGTCTTTATTCCCAAATCTAGTTTATAAAACTTAATATATGTTCTGTGTGTGGCATGATTGGACTTCAAACTCTCTTTTTGTTATACAATGTTGTGTTTCATAATGACAAATAAACAACTTTGTACCATGTTATAACATATGGTTTTATTGAATAATTAAGTTAACATAATTTCTTAATATCAATCTAAAGATATCTCATTGCTTGACTGGCTACACTCCGCTGTCTCTATGAGGTAACTGTTTGATATGAACCATCTTTAGGAAAGTTTAGGAAACAGTAAATGACACCATGAAGGACCAAAAGAAAGACTGAAATTCCAAACTTGTTTCTTGATTAAATGTTAGTTTAGACTAAAGCAATTAAATATTCTTGTCACGATCCTGTCCTGAGCTTGTCTGTGTTAGATTATTTTGGCCATACCTTCTCTGTATTTTGATATTGCTTTTTTTATTTCTGGGTTTTGGGTTTCAGTCCTGTCTATCTGTGGTCTTGTCAAGTCTCCTGTTGGTTCGGTGTGGTGGTTCTGATCTGTCCTGTCTTAGTAGTGGTTTAGTTTTGTCCTGTCCCTCATGTCCAGTTCTCTACCATCATACTTAGGTTCTGTTTGTCTGGTTGCCAGTTTCATTTATTATCTGATTGTTCGTTGCATTCATCCACTTCTGTAAGTTACTTCATATCTGTCTTGTCTCGTATCTTAGTTCCTAGGTTGTGTCTTTAGTTCTTAGTCCTGTACCATAGTACATGTCAAAGTGTTTTCTCCTGGTCTGTGTACTTCTGTGTTTTGTCTCGTGTCTGCCTGTCTAGTGTTCTGTGTGTTCCTCCAGTTAACACACTGCCTGTTCGCCTCTTTGTTGCCCCCTGTTGCCTCTGCCTGCCTCTCATTGTTTTCCCTGCTGTCTCTCTGCCTGCCTCGTTACCTTGATCCCTGTCACCTGTGTTGCTCCCGTTCCTGTTCCTGTTAGTCCTTGTCCAGTCATTACAGTTAGTGATGGCGTATAACCTTGTGTACCAGTTTGTTGCTCTGTCTCGTCTTGTGCCCTGTCCTGCCTCGTTTATGGTTTGTTGGAGTTTGCTTTTTGAGTGTCTCTGTTGGATTTTGTTTTGGATTTTGGATTCTGTTTGGATACCTTGTTTTGCACTCGTTTTGGTTATCAGCCACTCTGCCAGTTAATGTGCTCACCTTTTGTTTGTCTAATGAATCCTTTTGAACTTTACCTGCTCCGCCCTGCGTGTCCTGCAATTGGGTCCTACCACCTGCTCACCACACACAACCCTGCACCGCATCGTGAAAATTCCTGGTATTCTGAGTTCCCACCTTTGATCTGTTTTCATATTTGTGGTTCCAGGCTTTTTGACAAGGTGATTCTTCCCCTTCACCTTAACTGGATTGAACTGAACTGGCTGTTTTGAGAATCTGAAAGAGCTAAATGAGCTCTCACACAGACAAACTTTGAAGTGGCATTTGTCCTGCAGAGAATAGAGCTGAGTGAGTGATGCCTTAAGTATTGATACTACACATATTAAGTCTTAGTTGGAGTGTCAATAAATCACTTGTCGTTAATCACAGTAGAATCAGAAAAAACTATTAACGATGCATTGACTCTATAAACCAGGACCCTACAACAGCCCTCTGACCTTCATGAGAGTACATTAGCAGTTTTTAGTGATAAAAGTAAAAGTATTGATGGTTCCTGGTACTATTGGGCGTCTGATCAACCAGCTGTGTCCTCAGTTCTATCAGAGTTTCTCAGAGTCAGTCAGGGCAACGATAAAAGAGGTTTTCTCACCTTGGTTTGTTGAGCAGCTCAGCAGTGAGGTCAGAACTAAAGAGAAATCACACTCAGGTTGGTTTGACTTTGTGATACTTTAAGACATTAGAAACACCAGAGAGCAGCACACAGTGATATTTGTGTGGTTACTGAATGAAGACATAAAGTTGTGTTGGAACAATAAAAACTGATCCACTATAAAGAAAACCAACAGCAGTCTCATAAATTACAACCTCTTAAAGTATTCTGAACAACGTCAGTGTTACAGGAGCATGTCTGAGCCAACCAATGCTGTAAAAAACAAACTCATTCGTCTCAGTATCTTGATTTTCTCTGCTGATGGTTTGAGAGTGTACTTACAGAGCAGCCACAGTGTTTCTTTCATCCTGACACTTTGTTATATTAGATCTGCGTTTTATAATGATATGTAAACAACTTTGTACCATGTTATAACATATGGTTTTACTGAATAATTAAGTTAACATAATTTCTTAATATATCTAAAGAAACCTCATTGCTTGACTGGCTAAACTCCGCTGTCTCTATGAGGTAATTGTTTGATATGAACCATCTTAACCAAACAAACATGAAAACCACATAACTCCCTCCAGAACCTGAACAAGTATCAGTTCTTATTTGGTGCAAAAAAATGTCGACTTCTGTCTACAACACATTTACACCTGTATAATGAATCAAGTTCACCTGAGTCTGTCTTTCTCTGAGTGATCGTTCTTCACTAAACCTGACAGAGTTAAACCTGATAACTGCTCTCAGACAGCTGCTTACAGTCCAAGATTAGAAGAGTTTAAAGTGAGACTGTCGCTGCTGCTGAAGTCTGAGATCCGGAGTTCAACATCTACAAGTCAAACTAGAATATGAAGAGTTCCACAGGGAAGTGTTCTGGATCCTCTGCTGTTTGTGATCCATGAAGGAAATCTGAGGTTTATTTGCTGATGACTCAAACATTTTAGCTTCATTAAGAACCAGAACACACTGAACACAGTGGATCAGCTCAGAAGTGATGCTCTGTGGTGACAGCAGTGCTGACATCATCATAGTCATCATTCAGTTCCTCTTGAGTCCGGGTTGGAGAGGTCATCACCATGGAGACGGCCCGGCCATGTCCTGCAGTCAGAGCAGGTTAGAAAGAAAATATAGATCCATTTATCAGCTTCTGTTAGAGACAACTGTCAATCATCAACACCACTGATTGACTGAAAGGTCAGTGAATGAGTCAGAGTTACCTGTGGGCCTGCGTTGATATAAAGACACCATGAGGACAGTGGAGATGCAGTACGGACAGAACACCACCAGGTGGCAGACCAGTCTGAACACAAACTGGAGGGGATCTGAGGCAGGGGGCGGGGCTGTGGTTGTAGGTTTACCTGTAGAGAGAATCCACCTGGTCAGGTGAATCTCTGTATGAAATAAGTCCTGAAATCAATGCTAACCTCCTCACCTGTGACAGAGATCCAGCTGGATGGAGACTCTCCATGACCGCTGATGTCACACTTGTAGAGGCCTTCATCAGACTTGGAAACCTGGTGGATGGTCATGTGACCTGTAGGCTCAGTCCTGATGAGGGAGCCATCTTTATAGAAACCAGCTGGGAGGTTGGAGGGAGGGGTCTCTGTTTTACAGTGCAGAGTGACATCATGTCCCTCCATCACAGGGAGGACAGGACTCTGCAGGATCACTGGTCCATCTCAACACAGAGACAAACTACAGCATTTCATCATTTACACACAGCTTCATCAACACTAACTCCACAGTCTGATCTTACCAGTGACAGTGATGTTGATGGTGTTACTGGTTGCTCCCTCTCTGGACTCACACCAGTAAACTCCACTGTCCCATGGGAAGATGTAGATGAAGATACAGGAAGAACCAGCTGATCTTCCCCAGTCAGCTCCACACTGAGTCCTGGTTTCTCTGGTTGTGTTCCTCCTCAGCGTCCATCCAGCAGAGCTGTCGTCCTCCTCACAGCTCAGAGAGACAGACTCTCCTTTAAAAACTGAGAGCTGCTGGGACTCACAGTCAGAGAGGCTGGAGGGAGATGGATTTAAAATCAAGTTACCTTCAATGTGCAGTTTAGGAAACACGAAATAAAGGACCAAAAGAAAGACTGAAATTCAAAACATATTTCTTGATTAAAGGTTAGTTTAGACCAAAGCAATTAAAATATTCCTTGTAATCTGAGTTTCCACCTGTGACCTATTTTTCATATTTGTGGTTCCAGGCTTTGTGACAAGATGATTCTTCCCCTTCACCTTAACTGGATTTAACTAAACTGGCTGTTTTGAGAATCTGAAAGAGCTAAATGAGCTCTCACACAGACAAACTTTGATGTGACATTTGTCCTGCAGAGAATAGAGCTGAGTGAGTGATGCCTGAAGTATTGATACTACACATATTAAGTCTTGTTTTGACTGTCAATACTATACATTAATTCTTAATGCTGCTGTCATTAAATCATTTGTCGTTAATCACAGTGGAATCAGAAAAAAATATTAACGATACATTAACCCTATAAACCAGGACTCTACAACAGCCCTCTGACCTACATGAGAGTACATTAGCAGGTTTTATTAACGGTGATAAAAGTAAAAGTATTGATGGCTCCTGGTACTATTGGGTGTCTGATCAACCAGCTGTGTCCTCAGTTCTGTCAGAGTTTCTCAGAGTCCAGTTAGGGCAACGATAAAAGAGGTTTACACACCTTGGTTTGTTGAGCAGCTCAGCAGTGAGGTCAGAACTAAAGAGAAATCACACTCAGGTTGGTTTGACTTTGTGATAATTTAAGACATTTGAAACACCAGAGAGCAGCACACAGTGATCTTTGTGTGGTTACTGAATGAAGACATAAAGTTGTGTTGAAACATTAAAACTGATCCACTATAAAGAAAACCAACAGCAGTCTCATAAATTACAACCTCTTAAAGTAATATTCTGAAAACCGTCAGTGTTACAGGAGCATGTCTGAGCCGACCAATGGTGTAAAAAACAAACTCATTCGTCTCAGTATCTTGATTTTCTCTGCTGATGGTTTGAGAGTGTACTTACAGAGCAGCCACAGTGTTTCTTTCATCCTGACACTTTGTTATATTAGATCTGCGCTCTGATCAGTTCATGTTCATGTATAAATAAAAAACCCACCTCCCTCTGTGACTGTGGCTGGCAGGGTTGTGGTTTCCGCTCCACACTTTAGTTGTTTAGTTGCATCAAAGCTGATATATTCAGTTTTAAAACGAGGCTCTGAGCCAGAACATGATGTGAAGAGAGACAGAAAACTAAACAGAGATACTGATATGAAAAGTAAAATAACAACTGACATTGAATGCCAATTATAGCATGAATATGATGCGTTCACTGACAGTTAAACTAACTCTGCTGGGTATGTGTTCACTTTCTGATGAATTAGCAGAGGTGTCACAGGTTTGGGTTGGTTGTGTGCGTTTTGTATTTGTTTCCTGTATTCATCTCCTCTTTTTTTCATCATCTCTGTAGTGTGTTTTACTTTTGTCATTTTGTTTGTTTGCCATGTTTCTAGTCTTGTTTTGCTGATATTGATTTATTTTACTGATTTGATATAATTTCTTGTGTTTCTGTTAGATTTACTTCCTGTTTTAGTTTAGTTTAGTTAGTTAGTTAGCCCCTTATTACTGGCGCTGCCATGTCAGAAAGGGCTTTGACTACAGCATGAGCACACATACCTACGTCACCGCAAGAGCCAGTTCTGAACTTCCTGGGCGGGGCTTCCTACCTGACTCATGAACCATGTAAACATTTCATCACTGCTGCACACTCTCACCTGACACTGTCGATCAGATGGTCTGAGGGGACACCAGGGCGTTTTCTAGGCTGTTGAAACAAAACATTTAGAAATGCTTATGAATTCTCATTAAATTATGACGTTTGTCTCGTAATATTTTTTCTCAACATGTCAGAGAACAGACATGAGAGAGAGATTCTGAATCTGCAGAAAGTTTTGACTATGAGCAGGAAACTGCTGAAACACAGGAGTTTAGAACTGAATTGATTAACCTCATTAAATAATTTATTGCCTCCTGAGTTTGTGTTTCCCCCTATATCAATAAAGACATTTCCACCATTAATTGGTGCGAAAAAAATTCACCAGAATGCTCATGGTTTCTAAAGAATAAACAGAAAAAATCGGCCCTGGCATTTTTGGCCCAGGCTGACCCACCGACATCAGACATCCCTCACCAATACGCCATCTTTGCTTTTGAGGACTTAGATTAGGGGTTTGACAAAACTCTTAGCCAATGAGACTTGGCACTGCACAATAGTGGGGACATGACAACAAGACAACAATATATTTTAATAGGCTTAGTATTTGGGGAAAAAATGAATTGCCTAAATAGTTGGTAGGGCGGTCTGGGGGTCCAACCCAGAAGATTTTAAACATTAAACACTTAATTTCCTGCATTCTGGACACATACTTGTATCAACAATATCATAGGCCATATGAATATATTATCATGATTTTTTATAATTGACTGGCTGTGGCTCAGGAGGTAGAGCGGGTTGGCTGTTTAATCGGAAGGTCGGCGGTTCAATCCCCGGCTCCCCCAGGCTGTGTGTCGAAGTGTCCTTGGGCAAGACACTGAACCCCTAATTGCCCCTGGTGGCTGTTCCGCCAGTGTATGAATGTGTGTGAATGGTGAATGCAGATGTAGTGTAAAAGCGCTTGGAGTGGTTGAAAAGACTAGAAAGGTGCTATACAAGTACGGAGCATTTACATTTAATTACTACTGATAATATTTTTTTTAAAGATGTGGGGGTTCTCCTTCTCAACAATTTGGGCTTTAAACACTTCATTTCCTGCATTCTGGTGAATTTTTCTGCATCAATTCGTTGAGGAAATGTCTTTACTTATATCAAAGGAAACACAAAATTCAGGTGACAATTCAAAAAAATGAAAACATAGTGTAACATAGTGCTGTGAGGCTCTCAGGCATTCTGTACTGCTGTCAAACATGTTTCTCTTGTTTTTATTTTATTTCATCCCTGCTGAGTCAGCACATACAGGCATGACTGAATAAACCTAAAGTCTTTAAATGTGCACGTGGCACCTTTTCACCTTAATGATGAATGAATTCATTTTAATTCAGTTATAAACACCTGCACCTTAATAACTCCTGTGTTTCAGCAGCTTTCCTGCTCATGTTTAAAAAAGTCATTTTAACATAATCTACCTGCCTCTCTGCTGTGCCTCACCCTGCGTTATTGCTCTGCTGATGTGGTCATAGGCTGCTTCCCCCCTTTAGACCGTCTGACAGACACAGAGCCCGTCAGGGACTGTGCTGGATCAGACAAGCTCACTGCTCTTCATCAGAGGTAGAAAACCCAAACTTAAAACTTGTGATCAGACAGAAATATCACCACCCATCCACACACAGGTTCACTTCAGCACCTCTGATAAAGTGCAGCTCAGAGCCGCTTCAGAGGGAATGAAGCATCCTGGAGCAGAGAGACAGTCAAACAGAGCAAAGTGTCTCTGAGGGGGACAGAGACAGCAGAGAGAGAGAGACAGGTGTCTGTGTTGCGGTCAGGTGTGTCATGTTATTCTCTCACTACTTTGTGGCGACTGTTAACCGTTTGTGTAGCTAAAGTACATTTACCAGACGCTGACCGACAACATTTTAAATGTTTTGATTACAATTTTGCTGGGGGACAAATTAGTACTGACAAGCCCTGAAGCTGTGAGCAATGCTCTCTCTCTCTCTCTCTCTCTCTCTCTCTCTCTCTCAGTCAAGCCGGCCCTCGCGCTGTTTTGCGATGCGTGCTGGCTCCAGTCCCCCGGTGACCCTGTGTGCAGGATAAGCGGTTGACGATGGATGGATGGATTTTTCATTATTGGTGAATCTGCATTCACAACCTGTTTAGGCCAATAAACAAAAAAATCAATCAGTCTAGTTAAGGACACTGTGTACTTAAGCTGAAATACATTCATGCTGTTCAGTCTGTGGTTGTGGTCGTGTTTATTTTTAGTGATCTGTACTGAAGAGGGGTGTGTTTCGGATGTCTGTGTCGGTTAGCCACAGCAAAACTTACAAGTCAAATCCAACAGCTTTGTGAAACTAAGAGAACCACAGGAGAAAAACAGGAACGAGACAAAGTTTATTGATCCAACAAAGAAACAAGTTTCTGTGCCAACGAGAAACAATAAAACATAAATAAAACACAAATAAGAGTTAAGTTAGTTGTTACCCACAAAACAACGTGAAGTTACCAAAAACAAAGTCTGTGGATGGATGAGTGAAGTAAACTCAAGGCCTTCACTGAGGAGACCGGCTTTGGGACCAGTTCCAGACCAGCTGGACCTCAGTGGTTGGACTGGTGTGAAGGTGTGAAGGTCTACCTCAGTGAAGAGTAGACGACCTCTGACTCTGCTGGAAACTCTGAACACACAAACACAAACAGTTCAAACAACATGAGAAACTGACAAAGAAACTTCATCAGCAGACAACAACTCTGCTTCACTGAGTTCTCAGGAACTAACAAGAGTTTCAAACTAGAGATTCACTGAATCAGGTCGTACTAGTAAAACTTAAGAAACGTCTGAGCTGGTAAAAGGTTTTTCACAGATATGTTATATATAGATTCTTAATGAGCAGAAAGTCAGATGAAACAGAGGAGCTATTAAAGTCCAGGAGTTTAAAAATTAAATAATATGATGTACAGGTTGAAAACATATCTGAAAGCAATACAAAGTGCCTGAGAGCCTGACTCTGACCAAACTTCATAAATAAAGAGCAGCTGTACCTCTCGTCCTCTGTGGTTTGATGGCTATTTGTGCATAAGTGACGTCTCCTGTTCCTCTCACGGCTGAGTAGACTGCAGCTGGATCACTCTCTGGAAATTAAATACAAATAAATTACATTACAGCAGGTACAACAGCTCACTGATTCTTGAGATTTGGGCCAAAAAATGTCCCACTACGAAAAATGTTAATTCCATTAAAAATTAATAACATTTTATTATTTAAACAACCAAGGTCGATCATCTGAGGGTCTTCTGCACAAATTTAGTTTTTTTGTACTTGTTTTATAAATTAAACAACTTTAGCCCAGTACCCACAAAACCCATTGTCCTCAGATAAGAGATTTAATCTTAATTTGATTTTTAAAAAAGCATTTAAAATGTTTACCAGAGAGGTCAGATGAAAAACAACATTTACTCTTATTTTTGGGCTGCTTAAAATGTGCATTCTCATCTCAGGGCGTCATTTCCTGTGCTTTTAGACAGCGTGACAAAGCACAGTTATTTGATGCTAAAGGTACCCTAAGCCTACATACAGCAACACAAAGGAGGCTAACCCCACCTGCCTGGCTGATATGCACAGCTGACTTAGGTTATGGCACAAACCCCTGTGTTGATCATGATAAGGGCAGGGGGCTTTGGGTTAACACTATTAACACGAATGTAGAACTTCACTCACTTACACTATGTTTAAGACGCCCCTGTGTCTAAAAACATAAATGAATTTAGTTTCACAATTTCATAATCATTTTATAACATTTCACCAAGTTAAGCATTTGCTTAATTTCAATTCAGTAATCACATTCTGACTTTGCTTTTATGTATTTTAGGAAGTTACAGATTTGCAGCTGTTAGTGGAGGAACAAAGGGGAAGAAACAGGTACTTAAAGAATTTAAAAAATCATTGTCACTTTGAAATTAAATGTGTTTTTATACCCCAAATTATTATTTTGTGTTCTAAATGTTAATGTTGTAAAAGTTCTTAGAGTACATGTGAAATAATTTAAAAAAATTATCAAAAGTTAACATATGAATATAAAATATTCAACATTTAATATTTAATATAACATATATGAACCTATGGTGTAGACATAATGATTTTAAAGCTCTAAATCACTAAAAGGCTGAATAAATAGGATTAACTGTCTTTTATGGTGTCTACTGGTGCTGACAAAAACTAAGTAATGAAAGGATAAATACATATTTTATGAAACAATTACAAAATCAGGAGGTTGCACCAAAATATTGCTAGTTAGGGCCACTAATTAGATCTTGTACTATAAACATATAAGTTTAGATTTCTTAACATTACAATTTTCTTTTCAAAATCCATTTCTTTTAAAACCTGTTTTATCCAAATTCAGTGAGCTGATATCAATATTGTTAGTATATTTACTGCTACACTACTAGTACTGCAACACATGTTATTAAATGAGACCTAATATATTACATTTGCAGCCCTACGTTGTAGATCTGTGACTCCTGTATGGCAGCTCTGCATGATTCAAAGTAAAAAAGTAATTTTACTGGCCCTGGCTCTATACAAACCCACATTTCAACCCTCTGAAACAAGCTGTACATGCTCCTTTAATGCCATGATGATGATGATGATGATGATGATGATGATGTCATACAAGGCCAGTAGTAGAAAACAGTTTAGAGCAGGGGGGTTTCAGAGAGATTTCTTTTAAATACTTTTACCTCATCGTTTGAAGCTTTGGCCGTGTTTGTCATGAGCATCTGACATTGTAACATTGTGGATCAGACAGAAAATACAGAAAAGTATAGTAGCTGCCCTTAAACAAAAAAACAATTTCATTATCATTCAGGTAGAATTATAATAGACTTTATAAACTGCAGCAGGTTTGACCGTTTTCTTCTTCTAAACACCACGGTTGTGAAATGTGAAAGACCAAATATAACTGGAGGACATTTATCAGAAACAGGGAACTGGACGACCACAAAGCTGCTCGCTCTGTTGAAACATTTGACACATTTCAGCACAAAACAGACGAACACATCAGCTAAAATAGACCCCACGCCGTGGGAAAGCACACCAGCGTTATACCACAGTTCACTGGAGTCGACAGGAGGAAGTTTCTGCTGTGGTTTGATATGCAGAGAGAACAAAAAAAAAGATGCTGATGCACAACCAAGAGTCTTTGGTCTGCACAGTCCGTCTTCTCTTTTATTTATAATCATCTAATGTAATAATTATTTGCATTAAAACAAACTTGTTTTTTGATGTCTGAGTAAAATACAACAGTGAAACAGTTTCCACATATTTAGCTTCAATGTATATGATCAGAATGTAAAGAGAATTGCAAATCTGCCCATTTATAATTATTGTTCTTATGAGAAACAGGGAACTAGACGATGCACAGAGCTCTTTACAGATTCACCACAGATTTCACAACAGACAGACTCACATGCAACACATTTCATCCTCAACAGACCAGACCTCACAGACTACATGCAATTAAATATGACTACGATGCTGTTCAGCAAAAAATTTACAAACATAAATCAAATGTAATCACAGTGTATTGTCAAAGGTACTACTATTCTTTTTGATTTTCATTTAAAACAACATGTACTTGTTTAAATGTTGTTTTAAATGAAAATCAAAAAGAACATCCTCTCCTTCTAAAACAATGTTCTTTGACCTAAATCCAGTGGTGGAGAAAGTATTATTTTTTTCTATTTAATTAAAAGTACAAATACACTAAAATGTTTTTCAAGTAAAGGCCATCCTGTAAAATATTACTCCAGTTAAAGTAAATAGAGTATCTGGTATTAAAGGTACGGATCAACAGTAAAACATACAATTGTGTTGATCTAACAAAAAACAATATTTTTAAATTAACTTGTAACAAGGAAAACTAGGAATTTCTATTCTGTGGTGAGATTAGTCGGCGTTACTGCTCTGCTGATGTGGTAATTTCCCCTTCAGACCGAATTTCAGAAATTCTACTATGTTGTTGTAGAAACTAGTTTAAAACTACGGAGAAATATGAGTAATCACAGACTGATAAACTTTTTTTTTTTTTAATGTCATGGTTAATGTTACTAATTGTCTATGTTCATACACTCATACCAATACAGTTAACATTTTGAGTTCCATAAAAAAATCTATTTTATGTGTTTTGTATGTGTTAAAGAAGTAATTGTTTTTTTCAAATAGGCTAAATAAAGCTTTTATTTGCAGGAGTCATTGAGGACAAAAACATTTACTGAGTAACAAGCCAACTGAAGATTACAGAAATACTTTTTGCTTCACTGTAAACCCAGATTTTGTTTCTAATTAAACTTACGAGTGATCATTACTTATTCTTTTATGTTTTGTCAAAACCTGCTATCATTACTAAACAACATTAGTTGTTTGTACTATTTAGCTGAAAGATTAATTGCACTAATCATGTTTAGTAGAGATAACTTGGTATGTTTAGTTTCATAAGGAAGGGGAGGGGCTAATTCAAAAACCTGCCTGGTCACGTGAAAAGACCCGCGTCTAACGTGCGTCCAAGAGGCTCTACACCTGGCAGGACGAGCACAGGCCTCGGCAGCAGACGGTACCCTGACTAGGAAGCAACATTACTGCAAGTGGAATGGTTAGTATTTAAAATAACTATTGTAGCCTAGTTATCTTTGTGGGAATTTTTAATACCCAAAAGCTTGCAGATAATTTGTTGACGCAACTTTTTTTTCCGTCTAATGTTACTGTTTGAACCTGTGCATGGTGTTAATACATGCTTATTGCTAACACTAGCTAGCTAAGTTACTCAAAAAAGTGTCATCTGAATGTTAAAGTTAGCTTAGTGTTAACAGTATAAGGATTGCTCACATACCAGCGAACAACCCCCACACACGGCAACAGACACGGACAACACCCACACACACAAACAACACAGACACGGACAACACCCACACACACACACAAACACATACAACACCCACACACAATTGTTTCAATGATTTGAAATGACCTTTTAAGATTAATCATTTTAGATTGGATAATTGATGTTTTGATTGTTGATGTTTACCTGATGTTTGGCTGTGTTTTGCCATTTAAAAATAAAATAAAATGCATGGAAGCATTAAGAGGTGTTTCTTTTTTTCCATCCATCCAATTTAATTGAAAATGTTTAACATATTTTTGTTTTAAAAATCAAAAGCTAATTAATTTAGAGGAAAATACAGTAATTGTGTTAAATGATGAGTAGCAATAACAAGTCATAATAGCTAGTTTTATCTAATGATTTTGAGAACACACTACTAATAAATATAAATACTAAACTTAAGGTTCCATGTTAATACAACTCAACATGTTTACTTTCAGCTTGTGTAAAAACTAAAGGTTCCATGTTAATACAACTCAACATGTTTACTTTCAGCTTGTGTAAAAACTAAAGGTTCCATGTTAATACAACTCAACATGTTTACTTTCAGCTTGTGTAAAAACTAAAGGTTCCATGTTAATACAACTCAACATGTTTAGTTTCAGCTTGTGTAAAAACTAAAGTGGTATAAGGCAGCGGGTTTCCACAGCGATTTCGCGAGTAAAGTCAACTAATTCGGGTTAAGAGTGTTCATATTAGACAAGAATTAGTTTAGTTATTCTTCACTTTTTAACAACAAATTTGACCAGTGTTGTATTTATATGTAAAAATTGTTGTGGTAGAAACCATTTATAAACATATTATGTACACCAGTTAAACTACAACACTCTCTCTCTTTCTACTGTGTTTTTAACACGTCAAAAAACTACATGGCTCCACAAAACATGACAGAGACAGAGTTTGTGTGTTTGCCACCGAAGGCCAAAACAAGTGCACAGACAACTTGTTGGGATACACACCTATTCAATGACAACAACAGAATAGATAAGCATGGACACATTGGTCACATCTACAGGTGTGTTTCATAGAATTAGAATATTGTGTAAAAGTTCATTTATTTCTATAATATTATTCAAAAAATGATATTTTAGAATTATCACACATGTGAAAGTGTAGTAAAATATGTCAGGCATTTTTTGTTTTACCTTGATGATTACAGCTGATTGGGCAGGGAAATCAACAATTCATGTCTTGAAATCTCAGAAATATTATAAGATGCTGGGGGGATGATGCACACACAGGTGCCATAGAATACTCATTTTTAGGTTCGTTCTTGTATTTAGGGTTTCTACTAGAAAACATTTGCATCCTTTAACATATCTCTCATACTGTCCACTGCTTCAGCATCTCGTTTCACCTTCTTTCTGAACACAGTTTTAGCTCTTGTCTCTTTAACAGCGTTGGGCAGTAGCGTCGCTACAAGTAGCGCCGTTACTAGTTTAACTACATTTCTCAGTAGCTTGGTGGCAGCGTCACTGTTTTCTGAATCAAATAGCTTTTCAGTAACGAAGCTGTTTTATTGGCCGAGTAGCGCGGTAGCTTCCACACACGCAACATTTTCCCAAGCATTTCTGATGGATCAGTAAGTGACACCACCGCCACACACGGACCTGTATGTGCAGCCGGCAGAAGCGCTTCCCTGTGATGGTGACATCACATGCACCGATCCTTGGGCTGATGTTTGCGACTTTGCTGCAGGGGAATAAAGACACGTCTCTCTCTCTCTCTCTCTCTGCCATGAATGTTTAGGTTGTTTAGGTTGCAATGTTGCCAGAGCACAAAGTCACATATAAACTATGAAAAATCTAGAATTAATTAATAATTTAAATTAATTAATAATGTGATAATTAAGTTGCTTTATACAAACAACAATGGTTCTCCGTTTGTTGCATGAGGAAGTACATTTAGCAGCAATGATATGGCAGTAAGTAGGAGAGTTTCTGTGTCTGATTTAGCTCTCTCACACATTGGAGCAGGTTTTTAGTCTTTCTTCTATTGCTACTGTGGAATGAAGTTGGTTCAATATAAACTAGGCCTATGTTGTGTGTCTGTGTATATAAATATTTATATATAAATTACCTAACTATAAACTATTAAAAAATTAAAAGTAGCTTAGATGTAACTAAGCTACTTTTGCCACATTGCTGTAGCTTAGCTTGCTACATTTCACTGGGGGGTAGCTTCTGTGTAGTGAAGCTTCATTTAATGTAGAGTAGCTAGTAGCTTAGCTCAACACTGCTCTTTAAGGTCTCCCTCCCTGAAAACCCTCTTGCTTCTGATTGGCCAACTTCCCTAAGCACAGGTAAGGGGCGGGCCTTAGCTGCACAGTGCTAAAACCAAGGCATCTATGTGAGACTAGGGCTGCGTCTGAAATCATCACTCATTCACTACTTCCTCCCCCCGTATTTAGTGAGTTGTTAATTACATCATTGCTGTCTATTGCTAATCATTGTCACTATACACTCGGACAGCACTACAAAATGGTGAGCTCACTATATACTGTAGTCCGCTATATAGCGAGTAGTGGGTGATTTCGCCTCACAGCCTAGACCTCACTGATTACTCACTGATTTACTCCACAAAAACACAACTTTATTCACTGGATTTACTGAAACAGGAGTTGATGGAGAAAATATAGTCCAGGTTTCACTCCCGATGTCCTCCGGCTGCTTTGCCATAACCATAAAAGCCCTTTCTGTGAGACACACCGCTCTGGCTCGATGAGCTTGTATGACCATTTCTCTTCTAACCATCACAACTAAATACCTAACCCCAAACCTTATCCTAAATCTAACATAAAGTTAATTCTAACCTGAACCATGAAACCAAGTGTTTAAGCAGACACACACACACACATACACACAGAGAGACCACAAAAAAAAGCTACCTCTGCTTGGTCCGATTGGCTGTTGGTGATGTGATAATCTGATGTCGCTGTATGTGATGTCCTCTGTGACGTTATTTCTTACAACTTCTTCAGCAGCTGGAATGAACCAAAATAAACAGCAAAATAATTTACATGTTAAATTCTCAATGCACATTTAAATGAAGAAAACTGTAGTTGAAAAGTGTAACTTATTGCTTACAGTGAGGGAAAAAAATATTTGATCCCCTGCTGATTTTGTCCGTTTGCCCACTGACAAAGAAATGATCAGTCTTTAATGGAAGGTTTATTTGAACAGTGAGACAGAATAACAACAAAAAAAATCTGAAAAACACATTTAAAAAATGTTATAAATTGATTTGCATTTTAATGAGTGAAATAAGTATTTGACCCCCTCTCAAGCTTGGTGAGAAGTTGACAACAGTTGGTGCGATTATTTGCAAATGGAAAAAAACAAAAAACAGTGTCGGTGTCACGATCCTGTCCTGGGTGCTTAGTTTATTCATTTATCTGTTAGTCTGTGTTTTGGTATTTTCCTGTTTTCAGTTCTGTCACAGTTTCATGTATTAGTTACTTAGTATCTGTCTTGTGTAGTATCTTAGTTCTTAGTCCTGTACCTTGTTCTATCTTTGGTGTTTTCTCCTGGTCTGTGTACTTCTGTGTTTTGCCCCATGACTGCCGGTCTAGTGTTCCGTCTGTTGCCCCCTGTTGTCTCTGTCCGCCTCTCTGTTTTCCCTTCTGTCTCTCTGCCTGCTGCCTCGTTACCTTGATCCCACTCACCTGTGTTGCTCCCGCCCTGCTCGTTTGTCCGTGTGTGTGTATATACCTGGTGTTGCTGTTCATTCCCTGTCCTTTCATTGTTGATGGTACCCTCGTCAGTCGTGGTGTCAGTCTCCCCGTTCTCGTCTTGCTAGTTTCTGCGCTCTGTGTTCTGGATTACCTGAGTTGGATTTTTGGTTTCGTTTCTTATTTGACTTTTTATGGACTCAGCCACTCTGTATGTAAGTGTGCTCGCTTTTTGTTGATTAAACCACTGAACTTACCTGCTCCTCTCTGTGTCCTGCAATTGGGTCCTACTACCACCACACACACAACCCTGACAGTCAGTCTCCCTCGGTCTGGGGCTCCAAGCAAGATCTCACCTTGTGGAGTTGCAGTGATCATGAGAACGGTGAGGAATCAGCCCAGAACTACAAAGGAGGCTCTTGTCAATGATCAAAAGGCAGCTGGGACCATAGTTACTAAGAAAACAATTGGTAACACACTACATTGTGAAGAACTGAAATCCTGCAGCGCCCCCAAGGTCCCCCTGCTCAAGAAAGCACATGTACAGGCCCGTCTGAAGTTTGCCAATGAACATCTGAAGGATTCAGAGGAGAACTGGGTGAAAGTGTTGTGGTCAGATGAGACCAAAATCGAGCTCTTTGGCATCAACTCAGCTCGCCGTATTTGGAGAAAGAGGAATGCTGCCTATGACCCTAAAAACACTGTCAATCATGGAGGTGGAACCATTATGCTTTGGGGGTGTTTTTCTGCTAAGGGGACAGGACAACTTCACCGCATCAAAGGGACGATGAACGGAGCCATGTACCGTCAAATCTTGGGGGGGAACGTCCTTCGCTCAGCCGGGGCATTGAAAATCTGTCATGGATGGGTATTCCAGCACGACAATGACACACGGCTAAGGCAACAAAGGAATGGCTCAAAAAGAAGCATATTAAGGTCCTGGAGTGGCCTAGCCAGCCTCCAGACCTTAATCCCATAGACAATCTGTGGAGGGAGCTGAAGGTTCGAGTTGCCAAACATCAGCTTCGAAACCTGCATGATTTGGAGAAGATCTGCAAAGAAGAGAGGGACAACATTCCTCCTGAGATGTGTGCAAACCTGTTGGCCAACTACAAAAAACGTCTGACCTCTGATTGCTAACAATGGTTTTGCCATCAAGTACTAAGTCAAGTTTTGCAGAGAGCAGTCAAATACTTATTTCACTTATTAAAATGCAAATAAATTTATAACATTTACATACGTTTTTCAGAACTTTTTTTGTTATTCTGTCTCTCACTGTTCAAATAAACCTACTATTAAAAATATACACTGATCATTTCTTTGTCAGTGGGCAAACATCAGCAGGGGTTCAAATACGTTTTTCCCTCACTGTATGAGTGTACAGGTACAGGATCCAAAAAAACCAAAACAATCTGAAGTCAAAAGTCTCACAGAAGATCTGCTCACCGTATTGAGAGCTCCATGCAAATGGTATTTAACAGAGCAACGTTTGGATCAAACACAGACCTTCTTTTGACAGTTTCAAATATTCTGCTTTTAAATATGTTGTTAGTGAATCTTTTGACTTTAACATGCAGCTCAACAGGTTTAAATGTAAATAGAAAAAAGGAACTGTCACAATGAACTGAACTGTAGTACAAGGTGTTAACATGTTAAATAAATTGTTCTGAAAAATGACACCTAAGTGTAAAATGTTTGTGTCAAACCTGGATGTTTCCTCTGAACACAGCATCTCAACAGTAGAACCAGTAGAACTAGTAGAACCAGTAGAACCAGAACACAGGACAGTAGAACAGACCACAGCATCACAGAGGGAGGAGGAGGAGGAGCTGGTGATGAAGACAGACAGGTGGACATAGGAGGACATGTAGTGGTGAGTTTCCCTAAAATATTTATAAATAATTAAGAAAAGAACTTAAATGAAAAAATAACATATCGACTCATTTACCTTTATTCTGTTTTTTTTCTCCTTTTGGTCTTTACGTTCAGTTCAGGTACTTAAATTTCAATGTAACCTTTTACACATTCTTACTTGTATTTTCCAAGTTTGGAAGCTGATTTATATTTAATATTTGAGTCGCAATATTAGTCTTCTTCACCTGCACATGTTCACATGTTACACATGTTTAAAGGTAGAGGTGCTGTATCGTGTTAACAGAAAGACACAGAATTAAATTCATAACTTCTGTCCAGCTTAGAAAACAAAACCAGGTCAGTTTGAGAATTATCTTTGAGCTCCTCACCTGTGACAGAGATCCAGCTGGATGGAGACTCTCCATGACCGCTGATGTCACACTTGTAGAGGCCTTCATCAGACTTGGAAACATGGTGGATGGTCATGTGACCTGTAGGCTCAGTCCTGATGAGGGAGCCATCTTTATAGAAACCAGCTGGGAGGTTGGAGGGAGGGGTCTCTGTTTTACAGTGCAGAGTGACATCATGTCCCTCCATCACAGGGAGGACAGGACTCTGCAGGATCACTGATCCACCTCAACACAGAGACAAACTACAGCATTTCATCATTTACACACAGCTTCATCAACACTAACTCCACAGTCTGATCTTACCAGTGACAGTGATGTTGATGGTGTTACTGGTTGCTCCCTCTCTGGACTCACACCAGTAAACTCCACTCTCCCATGGGTAAATGTAGCTGATGTAACAGGAAGAACCAGCTGATCTTCCCCAGTCAGCTCCACACTGAGTCCTGGTTCCTCTGGTTGTGTTCCTCCTCAGCGTCCATCCAGCAGAGCTGTCGTCCTCCTCACAGTTCAGAGAGACAGACTCTCCTTCAAACAGCTGAGAGCTGCTGGGACTCACAGTCAGAGAGGCTGGAGGGAGATGGGCTTTAAAGTCAAGTTAAAGTTAATGAGCAGTTTATTAGGATTTATTATACTTTTAGTTAAATGACCAGACAGGTCTCACAGTGAAACCTTGACATCCACGTGTTGATTTTAACAAACCTGTTTGTTGAGCAAATGTTTCTGAATTAGTTGCCAAACTGATGCTGAAGATTTAGATTTAGAAGTTTAGCTCCGGAAACAGCTGACTGATATTTTAAATATTGAATGATAGGATTTACTCAAATAATGAGCACAGTGGTTGCTAACACACTGCACATCAATGATGACTTGGCTAGACCACTCAGCACACATCAGCTTGAGGCAGAGAAGGAGGGAAACATAGAGCCAATAACTACGGGGGATGATTAGATGGCCAGATGGTGAAAGCCATGACACTGGGGAACCCCCTACTCTTTGCAACAAGTGCTGTGGGATCTTATATTCTGTTAATAAATCCTCAGAACTATTACAAACTGAACCTTTAAGACATGGGTCAAGTCTTTTATTATAAAGATCTATCATTATCAAAGCAGTCAAGTCAAAAATGAGTCGACTTTTGATGCTGTTGAATCCTGGCCAACTTGTCCTTTTTGTTTTGGGTAGTTTCACTCACGTCTGTATTGTGGCTGTAAATAATTTATTAATAATTGATCAATGTTCATTTAAGTTTATGTATGTTATAACTTTTCATTAGTAATGTTCAAACTCTTTGGGTACATTTTATATCAGTATTCACCAGGAAGCCTTGTGCTTCAGCTTTTGAGCAAAGTTTTTGAGTTGACTCACCTCCGCTGGTCCTGCAGCTCAGCAGAGAGATCAGCACTGAAGAGAAACCAGATTTAACAAACAACCAGACCAGACTTTGAGTTCTACTGCTCACTGTAATATTTTCTAACCTCACATAATTTAAAATATATGTATTACTGTGGATATTAAATGTCTCAGCAGTTTTATGTACAAAAGCGTTTTCTGCAGAACAAAAAGTTTATTAATGTTGCGTTCTGATAATCTCTTGTTCCATTATTGATTTGTTATTGTTGATTATTAAAGTAACTTTTTAAAGATGTGATTTTCTGTCTGTCTGTCTTAAAAAACACAAGCATTAACTAACGGTACAAGAAGTGACAGTTATTTCATGTCTTAAGCCTCAGAAAACTTGTTGCACCAGCTGCAGTGTCTAAACTCTTTTCATTGATTGTCATTTTTCTTGGTTGATTTTTTTTATATTGTTATATTAATTCTAAAATGAAGCAGAAACTATTTCAATAGATTTTCATCAGATTGTACTCACAGAGCAGAAAAGCTGTCTGTCCCATCGCTCCACCACTCAGTCAGTCCAGTTAATCTCTTCCTCTCTGTAGCTGAGAGCAGTGACTGTGCAGAAGCTCATCTGGTTTTGCTTCTTCGCTCAGAGCTCATCAGGAGACACAAAGAGTTTAATCACATGCAGGAAGTGACAGCGCTGCAGGCTGAACATGAAGGTGGGCTGATCTGAGATCAGTGAGAGACAGATTCATTAGAAACAAGGATGTAAAGTTCCTCAGTGGAGTTTCTCTCCACTCTGTAAATATCTGTGTGATGAAGATTTCACTTTTTAAAATGTCCAGAAACATTTTGTAGAAGTTTAGATCAAACTTTCCTGGTTTCTCTCTCACTGCTGCTGCTGTTGTTGTTGTTGCAGTGACACAGATGTCCTGCAGGAGGCAGTAACGTTCACTGTGCAACTAAACTGTAGTTCATCTCTGATGTTTGATGATCAGTGTGAGTCCTGTTTTACATTTACCATCTGGACTTCTGCTGTGAAATGATGCAACTTCAAGTGTCCCCTTTTATTACTGAGTTTTGCACAGAGATGCAGTGAAGAGGGAAGGAAACCTAATCAGACTCTGGTGTTAATGGTTTCAGCTAACAACAGTCCTCCTGGAACAGATTTTGCTAAAAAACCGTCAAGTTGAAATACTTTGTTAAGCTAAATGTGTGCATTTCCCAGACGTGCTTCTCCTGAGCAACGTCTTCCAGCTGCTCCTCTCATAGTATTCCCACCCTATATGAGATTTATAATCCCTCAGTTTTCTGGGTCTACCCCGGGTCTCTTATCAGTTGAATGTACCCAGAAAACCTTTAAAGGAAAACACCCTGGAGGATCCTGACCGATGCACAGCCTCTGTGTGAGGTAAGACAACCTGCAAGTTTTTAAATTACTATTTGTTTAGATTGTAGAGCCTGTTGAGAGGAGCAGCAGCCTGCCTCTGTTGATCAGACCCCAGTCAGTTCAGATTGACAGACACACCTCCTCCAGACATTTCAAAGGGTTTTTACAGTAACTTGCCAGTAATTCAGATTTACAGTACTGTTGACCGTTTTCACTTTTACAGTAACATATATGTTACTGTAATTATGTAATATAGAATACAGTACTGTTGCTGTAAAAATATTGTTACACTACTTTATTCCCAGCATTTTTCATTTTATTTATATATTATTTATTCATTCAAATTCTTTACTTAATGCACAAGAAATATTATTTTTTGTTTACAAGAAATATTATTTTGTGAAATTCATTTAAAATAACATGAAAGAAATTAAATGACATTATTATTTGAGTTAGCATTCAATGTTACTGTCAAAGCACAATGCAGAAAGTATTGTGCAGTAGCTGGATTGCATACAGAACTATATATTTCCTAACAACAGAAGAACACAAAGAACATACTCAACTGCAGACTGGAATGATTTTGATATGAAAACACTTAAACATACATAGTTTACAAATAATCATTAACCACATTAACATAGGAAATAAGAGTAACAATACTTGTTTGGTACAAAATACTAAACATTGTATAAATAACTAAAATATCCATGTCAAATGACTAAATCTTTAAGTACATATAAAAGGAAATATTCTCTGGGCTGTACCCATCATGTAACTCAATACAAACCACATGCTTTCACCGCTGCACATTTAGTTATCTAAACTGACCTGAAATCCGCTCCTTTTCTGGCAAGAAGTCTGTTGTTCACAGCTTGTTCAGGGATGGAAGGCTCCCTGATGGTCATAAATTAAGTTTTTTAACTGATGGAGTGGATAGAATATATAAATATCAATATCACATCTTGCAAAATGATCATACAGTGGAACCAGCTTTCCTCTAAAACATTTAAATAAAAGCTAAATATATTGTAGCCTTCGTAGGATTAATTTTAGGACATGTCAGCTTGCATTAGTTTTAGTAGGTCCCTAATAAACGGGCAGCTGTACGGTGTATAGTGTACATATCCTGTTGAAAAAAGTGTCTCACCTAATCCAAGTTCAAACTCTGTTAGCTGGTGGACAAAGGATGACACTGCATCTTCCTCTTTTCTCCTGTCCTACGACTCACTCCAGTTTTTGCAGTGCATTTAGTTCATCTGGATTTATCCTCATGAAGAATCTGTAGGGAGGAGAGAATTTCTTTTACAACAACAAATATTTTCCATAGTATTTACTGTCATTTTTCTGTGGGCTTTGACCACTGCAACTAATGTAAAACTACAAAACATTAGTTTTTACATTTTGAGGATAATGAGATAATTGTTTTATATTCTATGGTGTCACACTACAATAAAACATGAACATGTAACATATTCACTTTTATGGTAGTTGTAAGTAATTATAATTAGTTATAAGCTAACGTGTAATCAGTGTTGAGCAGTAGCGTCGCTACAAGTAGCGTCATTACTAGTTTAACTACATTTCTCAGTAGCTTGGTGGTAGCTGCCGCTGTTTTCTGAATCAAATAGCTTTTCAGTAACGAAGCTCTTTTATTGACAGAGTAGCTGGTAGCTTCCACACACGCCACATTTTCCCAAGCATTTCTGAAGGATCAGTAGTTTACACTACCGCCACACACGGACCTGTATGTGCAGCCGCAGAAGCGCTTCCCTGTGATGGTGACATCAATGCACTCGATCCTTGGGTTGATGTTTGCATGACTTTGCTGCAGGGGAATAAAGACACGCTGACGGAGTCTCTCTCTCTCTCTCTGTCTCTGCCATGGATGTTTAGGTTGTTTAGGTTGCAATGTTGCCAGAGCCACAAGTCACATATAAACTACAAAAAATATAGAATTAATTAATAATTAATTCATTAAATGAATTAAGTAATAATTTGATAATTAAGTAGCTTTATACAAACAACAATGGTTCTCCATTTGTTGCATGAAGAAGTACATTTAGCAGCAATGACAGTAAGTAGGAGAGTTTCTGTGTCTGATTTAGCTCTCTCACACATTGGAGCAGGTTTTTAGTCTTTCTTCTATTGCTACTGTGGAACGAAGTTGGTTCAATATAAACTAGGTGTAGCAGCCCTTGGCATCAATAAACCAGCGTAGAGTTCAACCGGTGCAATATCTTTATTTTCCTGTTGCGCACCGTGAAACTAAAACAAACAAATCCACAATAAATCTTACAATAAATATTCAATATCAGAGACGATACACAATTTAAATTAGCATTACGCAATTCACAACATCAACAACAAGTAAAAAATATGCACGCATCTCGCCCGCTTACCAAGGGTACAAACAGAGGGTCGGGAAACTTCATTTAATCAACAAACATTTCTTTGGACGACTGCATGCGCTTAACGCTTCCTGTTCAGGTGTGGATGTATCGCTCGCTGAACGGAGCCACTAAGCTTGTTTATATCAGTTCCGAGCATCTTTGACCCGACATGACAAGCAAAGAAACGCCCACTTACACTCCCACCAAATCATGTTTATGATTAACAAACTTGCAGGATATCCAATAGTGAATCATACATGATTTCTAGTGATACAATAAATACGCTACAGCTACAACCCTCTAAAACTCCTTAAACGGTTAGGCGAGTATACGTAATTAAATAAATTTCCATTTCCAAATAAGTTTTTCAAACACCCCTTTTTTTTTTCTTTTTTTTTTCCTCTTCTTCCCCAAGAACAACAATGATTTAGTCTCTTTCTACCAAAAGTACTAGTTTTTGAATAGGCCGTTCAATAATCGAGGGTTTAGAAGGACTGTCTCTTCTGATTGTGGACTTCCGCTCCCCCACTTTGAACCTTGACCCGACGAACTAACCCATCGGACCCTTCTGTGGTTTCCACAACTCGTCCCAAATGCCACTCATTTCTTGGAACTGTATCCTCCTTGATTATGACAATGTCATTCACTTTGAAATTGCGACGAGGAACATGCCACTTTTGTCTCAGGGAAATATTCAACAAATATTCCTTCCTCCAACGACTCCAGAACTGCTCAGTTAAATACTGCACTCTACGCCATCTTTTTGCAGCATATATATCTGCTTTAACAAACTTTCCAGGAGGTGGTAGGGCAATCTTAGACTTCATTAAGATGAGATGATTCGAGTCAAGGGATCCAGTGAATTTGGATCATTGATGCCATCAACGCTTAAAGGGCTGACTGTTCACAATAGCCATTGCTTCATAAAAAGAGTCCTTAGAGAGGCATCGCCAAGTCTTCCATGACACTGACCAATAGTGACATTCAAGACATTACTAATGGTGCGCATTCTGTCAGCCCCAGATACCACCAGTATGACTAGCTGAAGGGGCATTGAAAATGAACTCACACTGTTTCTCAGCTAGAAAGGCTTCAAGTGCATTCATATCACATTGCTTGAGGGCTTCTTTAAACACATTGGCAGCTCCCACGAAGTTTGTTCCTTGATCACAGCTAAGTTGACTAACTGCACCTCTAAGGCTGATAAAGCACCTTAAAGCATTAATGAAAGCATCTGTGGATAACTCTTCCAGCATTTCTATATGAACTGCTCGAGAAGACAGACAAGTGAAGAGAAGACCATATCGCTACATTCTTTACGCACCCTGTTTAACAAAAAACGGGCCGAAACAATCCATCCCACAGAATGAAAAGGGGTCTGAAACTTCACACCGCTCTTCAGGTAGTGCAGACATTTGTTGCTCCTCAGCTGGTCTTCTCTGTTCACGGCACTGCACACATCCTGTATCAACTTAGCAACTGACTTGCTTCCGCCAATGACCCAAAATCCATTGGCCCGGATTTCCATTAATGTTTGATTTCGGCCTTGATGGCAGACCTGATCATGATAGTGCAACAAAATCAGTTTGGTAATGTGGCTGTCTTTAGGGAGAATAATGGGATGCTGTTGTTCTTGGCTAAGGGTTGACCCTTTAAGTCTCCCACCAACACAAAGCAGTCCATCGACCAGCATGGGATTGAGATAAAAAAGAGGACTGGTCTTCGGAAAACTGTCTATTTGCCCCCTACTTTGAAGAACCTTTAATTCTTTGGGGAATGCGTCCTGCTGAACGAGCTTTATTACCACTGCCGCAGCTTTCCCATGCGCTCTTCAGCAGTCACTGTGTTGCTAGTTTTTACCTTTGACCCTAGCCTCTTGATTCTCGCGAACCACCTTCAAAAGTGTGGTCCAGTTAGAGAACCGGTCCAGTCGATCTAAGATGCCCATCTCCTCACTAGCTTGTACTGCACATACTTGGGCCGTTTTTACCTCGGGATCTCCAACACATAACTCTACAGAGTTTTCAGTGCTGGAAGCACTTCTCGTTCCCACAGAAACTTTGGGCCTAGTAACCAACTAGCTGATGCGATGTCCTCTGCACGAAGGCCTCTAGAAGCATGGTCAGCAGGGTTCTGTGCTGTATCAACATAGTACCAATCGCTTGGATTGGTGGTTTCTCTTATCAACTGAACTCTGTTTGCCACAAACACATGGAACCTTCTTGCTTCATTATTGATGTAAGCCAGCACGACCTGAGAGTCTGTCCAGAAATATTCCCGGTCAATGTTCATTTGAAGCTCTGCCTTTAATAAAACACTCATCCTAGCTGCCGCTACTGCTGCTGAGAGTTCCAATCTTGGAATACTTATGACCTTTGTAGGCTGAGACTCTTGCTTTAGCCATAACGAGACAACAGTGGATGTCATTTCTCTCGCTCTTATATCTAAGGTAGGAGCAGGAACCATAACCAGACACACTGGCATCCGAGAAATGATGCAGTTCCACTCTTACAACGCTCCCAAAGTTTTGGGGGTGGTAACATCGGGGTATGTTAACTTTCTTCAACACTTGGAGGCCGTTTTTCCATTCCTCCCACCGTGTATTCAAGCCTTCAGGCAGTGGATCATCCCATCCAATGCCTTTGTGGCACAACTCCTGCAGAATTCGCTTTCCATTCAAAGTAAAGGGAGCCATGAACCCAAGTGGGTCATATAAGGAGGCCACAACTGACAGGAGACCTCGTCGTGTTGGAGGGTGGTCCTTTGCATTGAAATTGAAGCTGAAGGTATCCGTATCCATGGACCATTGAATACCAAGTACATGTCCTTCAGATGTTAACACCGGATTAAGATCAAGTGGGGAAGTGTTTGTCGCGCTTTCTGAAGGGGCAACACAGGTGAGAACTTCTTTGTGATTTGAACTAAACTTGTGCAGCCTTAGACCTGCACGTCGACAGAGTTCCTGTGCCTCAATAATCAGCTCCTTAGCCTCTTCAACTGATGAAACACTGATTAATCCGTCATCCACATAGAAATTGTTTTCCACAAAATCTGATGCTACTGGATAATCCACTTGATATTGCCGTGCCAGATACTTTAACCCAAAGTTAGCACATCCAGGAGAGGAGGCAGCACCAAAGAGATGGACTGTCATTCTATACTCCTTTGGTTCTGTTGCTAATTTTCCACCCTCCCACCAGAGGAACCTAAGATAGTTGCGACTTTCAGGAGAGACGTGGAATTGGTGAAACATCCTTTCAATATCACAGGTCACAGCAACCTCCTGCTTTCTAAAGCGACACAGAACTCCTACGAGAGAGTTAATTAAATCAGGACCTGTCAGAAGGTTATCATTTAACGAAATGCCATGAAATTTTGCAGAACAATCAAACACAACTCTCAGCTTATCTGGCTTCTTGGGATGATACACCCCATGATGAGGGATGTACCAGACAATCTCTTTGTCCCCAGCTGGAGGTGCTAGTTCTGCTTCTCCTTTAGATATTGTTTCTTCCATGAAAGCTGTATACTCATCATGGTATTTTTTATTGGCCTTTAACTTTCTTTCCAGATGTTGCAACCGAATAGTGGCAAGCCTTTTATTGTTGGCCAATGATGGTAAACTACTGCTCTTAAAAGGGAGAGGCATTTGATAGTGTCCATCTTCCTTCTGCATTATATTGTCTCCAAGAAAATGTATGAATCGAACGTCATCCTGTGAAACATACTTGTCCTCATAGCTCTTCTCATTGAAGTCTGACTCCAGTACTTTCAATACATCTGTGACTGACGGCGCTGGTGACTCCTTTACTGTAATTCGATGAACATAACTGCAATTTCCCAGTCTATCTAAGTGAGGGTTGGCTAACCCAATAATACTCCAACCAAGCACAGTTCTTTGAGCGAACTAGGCCTATGTTGTGTGTGTGAGTGTGTGTATATAAATATTTATATATAAATGACCTAACTATAAAATATTAAAAAAAGTAAAGTAGTGTAACGTGGGGGTTCGATGTGTGGTGTTGGGAACACTCTTTATGAGTAGGAGCAACTGGATGGAGACGGATAACTTTCTTACTCAGCCTTTTCTCTTCACACTTCGTCAGCTTCATAACAACAACAACACTTCCTTATTCTGCCTGTCACATGACTGAACTAACCAATCCGAAGGTAGCAGGGGTTAGACTGAAGTAAATGCAGTGAAAACACAGAGGTAGATTCTGCTCAATATCGTAGCTGATTTACAGATTCAACTGTAAGGATTTAAACATGTAAATATGTAAATACCAACTGTGTAATACAAATTAAAATGTAGTTAACTGAGTAAATACTGTAAATATATTTTTAGCAAATTACCTCAAAAATATGAATTAACTCAACTTCTCTTACATTAACTCTTACATTTCTTCCCCTCCCTGAAAAGAAACGTCCCCGTTTCACATTACATACGGAGAAGCAAGCAACTGCTATCAGAACAAAGCAACAGTCTTACTTTAGAACATAGTCCATAAGGTATCTGGGAGGTCTAACTTGACATTGTCTTGGGCGCACTGAAGAACCCAAGCCTTGCCCAGGAATGGCAGAGGGGACAGTGTCAGACTGGCAAACCAGCAACTTGCCTGAGGGGGCAACAGTCCCAGGAGTAGAGGACAAGGGAGAGTGGAAGTTGGTCTGTGGCTGGCGGAGCTGAGGGGTCACTGAGGGAGCACTGCTGCAGCCCGGAGTGCTCCTGCCCTTGGATGCTGCAAACCTTGAAGATGTAAAGGGCAAAGCACCCGACAATGCAGTCAAGCAAGGGAGTTGAGGTTGCAAAGATGTCTCACAAACAGTTGTCTTCGGTCCACGATCTGGCACAGGTGCGTTGTAAGGTCTGAGGCGGTTGTAATGGACTATCTGAGACTTGCCAGACTGATCCAGGAGGTAACAAATCCTGTATGTCACTCCCGGAGAATCCACATCAGATCCAAGGCACTCTAAGATTTCAAAGGGGCCCTTCCAGTGTGGAGCGAGGAACACTTCACGACACAGCAACCCGTTATGAAAGGTAAGTCTGTGATACTCTTGCCAAAGTGCTTTCTCAACAGGCGTGCGTTTTTTCATGTACCAGTATGGAGGCTTCTGACCTTTAGCTGTCCAGTTGATAACCGTGGATAACAGTGTAGCATCTTGTTGTTGTGCCTTGACCCAAGAGAAGTTTGTGGTCTGTGACAATAACAAAGGGCTGCTTGTAAAGATAGTGGCGAAAGTGTCGTACCGCCCAGACGATAGCCCAGAGTTCTCTATCTTAAGTTGACCACTTCCTTTCTGCTTTTGTGAGAACATGGCTAGCATATGCAACCACTTTTTCCTGATGTCCCTGTGTCTCAGCCAGTACAGCACCTATAGCAGAACATGAAGCATCTGTGTAGAGGGAGAATGGTGATGTGAAGTCAGGGAATGCAACCTCAGGAGGATTTGTGAGTGCATACTTCAGGTAAGTGAATGCATCCTGACACTGAGAAGTCCACTGGAATACAGCATTCTTTGCCGTGAGTGCATGTAGTGGGACGCTGTGATGTGCAAAGTTTCTGATGAACTTGCGATAATATGAACAGAGTCCAAGGAATGCTCTTACTTCTGTCACTGTCCGTGGAGTAGGCCAGTCTTGAACACTTTCCACATTGCGTGGGTCTGGCTGAATGCCGTTTTTGGATACAACATGGCCCAGAAATTGTACCTGATCTCTGGCAAAACAGCATTTTGATGGATTCAGCTTCAGGCCACTTGACTGAAATCTGAAGAGGATTTCTTCCAGGTGCTGGAAATGCTCACTGAAAGTGTGGCTGTAAATGAGGACATCATCCAAATACACTAGGCATGTTTTCCATGGAAGACCACGAAGTACCATTTCCATCAGGCGTTGGCATGTGGCTGGAGCGTTGGTGAGTCCCATCGGCATAACTTTAAACTGATAAAGTCCACTGCCGGTTGGAAATGCTGTCTTTTCACGGTCTTCCTCTTCCAGCTCAACTTGCCAATAGCCATGTTGCAGGTCCATGGTGGAGAACCAGGCAGAGCCAGACAAAGCATCCAGTGCGTCATCGACTCTGGGAAGAGGATGGGAGTCTTTGATTGTCACAACATTGAGTTTTCTATAGTCAAGGCAAAAACGCCGTGTGCCATTTTTCTTACGCACCAAAACCACAGGTGCAGCCCAGGGACTATAGCTTTCTTCAATGACATCTGCCTTCAACAGGTTTTCAACTTGAGTTTGTATCTCAGCTCTCTGTTCTGGTGTCACTCTGTAAGTTCTCTGTTTAATTGGTGTGGCATCACCAGTGCGTATACGATGCTTGATTATTCCTGTGCGACCTCTGTCTTCTGAGTGTTTACTGAATACTGCTGAGTATTTCTGAAGCAGTGACTTCAGAGACTGGACTTGGGAAGGTGACAGGTTTGTTTCATCTATCTGAATTGGTGAGGCTGAATCAGGTGCAGGTGAGATGGCACAGCATGTTTCAACAGCTGGCATGATATCAACAGAGGAAGCTGAATGAAACTCACCAAGGTGTTGACCCGAATGCAGCTCAACGTCGTCTCTGGAGGGATTCAAAACTCGAACAACAGTCGTGCCATTTTGAACTTCACTGAGAGAGTGTGCCACAATGATTTCACAGGCTGGGTTGGGCATGAGAACACCACAATAGTCAGTTGGCATAGGAGAAGCAGGGGTAGCTGCTGACACACAGGCTGTGATGAGGGTTTCACTCATAGCTGGAATCTTAGTGGGTGCTAGCACAGACACATTACAGCAGGCAGCGACTTCATGTCCTTTAGGCAGTAGAGGAACTCTCATGTCCCACAGTTGCAATACTTTGTTTTTGATGTCAAGGAGGGCATGATGTTTTACCAGAAAATCCCAACCTAATATGACTGGCTGATAAGCACCTCTGAGAACTTCAAATTCCTGCTGCCATACTTGTTTTCCTATTCTGATCCCAATGGTTAACTTGACAAGAATTTCCAGGTGCTGTCCATTGACTGAGCGAGCTGGCAATGAAGAGGCTGTCATTGGGCGTTTTCTTAAAGCTGGATTTGGAGTTTCGGAAATCTTCACTCACAATGGAGACAAAAGAGCCAGAGTCGATTAAAGCGCACACTTTGATGCCTTCAACAATAGCAAGGATGTTTGAAGAAGCAGAGTCTTCAAGTTGTGAGTCAGTGTCCTCAGGCATCACAGGTGGCGTATCATTCTGGGGCTGGGAACAAGTAGCCGATGTTTGCCCCTCAACAGCAGCTACTGAAAGTTTCCCTGTCGGTTGATGCCAGACTGTGCGTGTCTTTCAGGAGACTGGAAACGAACAGTGCCCCTAGTGTGTGGACTTGCATCTCTCTTTCTCTGTGGAGCTGGACTAGGACTGCGTCTGTGTTGGTTAGTGTCATCATCGTCATGGCGACTATACCTGGAGTACTGGTAGGATGGGCGTGATGGAGAATGGGGACGTTCACGTTTGTCATTGCTGTTCCACTCATTGTATCTCTGACGAACAGGAGAAGGAGAACAATGTTCGTAGCGGGACTCGGGATCACGACCATAATACTGCTCAGGTGGGTAATAGTCTCAGGGGTGTTGTCTAACCTGATATGGTGAAGGAGAGCCACTACGTGTACTGTATCGAGCTTCACCGTAGGGGGATCGATCAGGTCTGGATTCAACACGCTGAGCCAGATAACTGTGTTTCTCTCGTAACTGTTCTACTTCATATTTCAAACTGTTTACAGTAAGAGTTAGCTGCTCAACTGCTTGAAGAAGTTTTTCATCAGTAGGTTTAGGACAAATCATGGCTACCTGTTCTGAAGGTTGTGTGTGGATGGGTCCAGCAGCAGTAAGTTGCAGCGCTGCACGTGCTCTCTCACAGCGGCTGGCAATGCGTACGGCGTCCCCAAGGTCCTCTGCACCCATCTCATGGATTTTTGACTGTAAAGTTGGATCTAAGCCGGCAACAAAACGGCGAAATTTTTCACCTTCTAGAGCGTTGTGGTCATAGTTGGTAAAAGCTTCTAGCACAAGACGAGTGATGTCAGCCCTGTACACATCCAAACTTTCACCTGGTTTACGAGGGCGAGCATTCACATGTGTCTGGAAGAATGGCAGGGAGTACTGAGGCCCAAAAACTTCTCTAAGCTTCTCTTTCACTGAATCATAGTCTTTCTGAGTTAAAGGAGGGAGGCTGTCCCAATACAGAAATGCAGCGTCGGCTAGGCAAGTAGGGAGGATGGAGGCCATTACTGTAGAAAAATCAGCATCAGGTGGAGTCATAGCCTCTACAAAGCGTCGAGACCAACTTGTGAAAGATTCAGTCCCATCTCCTTTAAAAGCAGGTGGAAGATCAATTTTTAGGCCACTGGAGACAGCATGTGGGGCCAATGGGACGGCACTAGCCCTTGTAACATCCACTCGTTGAGAGGCGGAAGGCTGCCCAGATTCACTTTCATCAGCTGACATAGCATGAAAAATCCAATCACAAAAATCACAAAAAGGAGGAAAAACTGCAGAAATCCCTAATATCTCCAAAAACAGAGTTCAGTTTATCATGTGCTCTCAAAGAGTGAAAAAAAAATCCCGGTAGCAAAAGTGACTATCTCCCCAGTTCGGAGGAATAAAAACTCACCAAATGCGAAAAACAGACTAAATCATCCCCCCCGCTGCCACCAAATGTAACGTGGGGGTTCGATGTGTGGTGGTGGGAACACTCTTTATGAGTAGAAGCAACAGGATGGAGACGGATAACTTTCTTACTCAGCCTTTTCTCTTCACAGTAGCTTAGATGTAACTACTTTTGCCACGTTGCTGTAGCTTAGCTTGCTACATTTCACTGTGGGCGTTCCGAGGACGATGGGGGGTGCTGGAAGCAATATTTTAGAAAGGGGGGCGCTGAGCTGCTTTTGGGGGGCGTTTGTTGGTTGGAAATTCTAAGGTGAGTTTACACTTAAGATTCACAACAATACGAGTTTAAACTTTGAACTACTTGCAAAAAACTGTGGTCTGCAACATTAAAACCTCCCAGTTTAGTCCACTGCGTCTGGATGAGACTGTATTTTTTCTCCATCAGCTACTTGTGGTGCAGCTTCGTGCTGCCTTCACGGGAATGGGAAGTCAGAGTATCATCTCTAAAATTTTACCCACATGGCGTTTACTGTGTAAACTCTAGAAAACGGACACTCTCTTTCTGGGTGGAAAAGTTTTTATTTCTCTGAGGAAAACACCGTGAACGCCTTGTTATCGCAGTGGTTACACATTTACAAGAGGGATATTCTGCTGTCGGACTCACCCTGAAAGCAACTTTGCTGCGACACCAGCGAGTGACGTCAACCCTCCTCGCGCTGTGAGTTGCAGACAGTTTGTGCCAAAGCGGACACATAGGTAGTTTCATTCGGCTATAAAAATGTAACGCTGAAAACTGAAGCCCTGTCTCGCTCTGTTGGGGACTGTTAGCGGCACTTTATCAGAGGTGCTGAAGTTAAGCTGTGTGGAATTATTCGTGAGCTTTCTGTGTGCAGGTGTTGTCGGTTAGTTTCGTTCTCATTCAGTTTTGTCTGTCAGGTGAGGGGAAGCGAATCAGTAACATAATGCAGTAAGCTACAGGGCATGTAGTGAAATATTATGAATTCTCTTTAAATAGGCTAATAACGTTAGTCTCCTATAACCTCTTTTTTTCTTTTCCTGTCAGAGAACACATCTTTGCCAGAAATTCTGAATGTGCAGAAAGTTTTGAACATGAGCGGATAAGTTACAGTATTTCCCATACGTTCATTTATTTGTGGCGGCCGCCACAAGCTGACCGCAACATATTGATTTTTTTACCAGGCCTACTTAAAATCGTATTTGACTGCAGAGCTGCAGGCAGAGTGAATTTGCGGAGCTCATCCTCTCGCTCGTCCCTCTCTCTCTCTCTCACCCATCCCTCGATCTATCCTCTCTCTCCCTTGTTAACACAGGTGCACAACGCAGCCAATCTCGGAGACCCAGCTAATAGAAGGCTAATAAGGAGAGCTCAGTTAATGTTAAAATACAGCTGGGTTTTCGAGGCTAGCGTGCTGTACAGCTGCAGCACAGCTACACTGTCATTCTGTGGGAAACACTGACAGGAGCTAAAGTCCGGTAAGTTACTGAATTAAAACGGATTCATTTATCACTGAGATGAAAAGGGGCCACAAACACATTTAAATAAGTTACTTCCCCACAAAAGAGGAGGTAAGACTGATCATGTGTGTTGACTCAGCAGGGATGATATTAAATAAGTTGATCTACAGGAGAAAAATATTTAAAAGCAAGAAAAATGCCAGAGAGGCTCACTACATTGTATTCTATTATAATTATATATTTTGAATTGTCACCTGAATTTACAGACATTTCCACCCCAAACTGGTGCAGAAAAGGCAGAAATTAGGGGAGAAATCTTCACCAGTATGCAGGAAATTAAGTGTTTAATGCTCAAAATCTTCTGGGGGAGGGCCCCCATACCCCCCACTTATTAAGTGCCCCATCCAAGAAAACAGTATTTTGCTTCATACACAGTTTCTGTGAGGAACATTCACTTATTAGTTAAATATAATTACTTTTCACATGGCTTTTTTGTTACCTTTTCCATGTTTTAATAACAATAGTAACAATAAAAAAATCAAAATATATTCAGGGCAACATCTTTTTTGATGGGGGGCCGTAAGGGATCTGGATAGTGGATAGGGGGGCGCTGGCCCAAAAAAGGTTAAGAACCACTGCACTGGGGGGTAGCTTCTGTGTAGTGAAGCTTCATTTAATGTAGAGTAGCTAGTAGCTTAGCTCACTACATTTTCCAAGTAGCTTGCCCAACTCTGCGTGTAATGTACAACAAATGAATGCTAAAACCTCCTGTTCACGCTGTGCACCAACGTCTGCATCCCTCGAAGTGAAGAGAACTGTTTTGCTCTTGCCGATAATTCTGATAAGCTGTCCAGGGCCCGAGCGTCTCTTCCCAAGGCTGCTGACACCGCACCATGGTCAGTTTCACGCTCCATTTTACCTTGTGAACAAAACCCGAGATACCTGAACGTGTCATCTCTCATTTCTCTCCCTCTTCGTCCCCACCTGACAGCTCTTTGCCCTCCTGGGAGAGTTTAACTTGTTTGGTCTGACAAGAGTTTTTTGTATAAAGTCATTCAGAGAAAATGCAGAAATATCTCAAAGAAAATCCTACAAATCAGAGGAAGCTCAGGCTCTGTTCATGTTTCATGTTAATAAACCAGCCAAACACACGTCAGAGTAAATATCCTGTAATTTGCACTGATGCAGATCCAGAACACTGAAACTGTTTTTCATTAAATGCCTGATTTAGTCTACAGACTCTCTTCTCATAACGGTGCAGGTCTGCTGGAGATCCTGTCTGTAAAGATGAACATGCTGGATGTGACACATTACTGGAGTAATAGAAAGGGGACATGATGAGTCCCTCTGTCCTCCTGTAACTCTGCTGACATCTGGTGGTTTAAAACAAACTCACACATTCAGAGAATCAACCTGACTTCCTGTTAATAAGATTTATTTAACTACTCAGCTAACTTTTAGTAACTGGTGCACTGGAGTTAAAGTTCTCTGAATTGTGTTATTTAATGTGTTTTCAGTTACAGAGCAGGGTTCTCTTGTTATTTTGACCAAGCTTGTAAAGACACAAAGAAAGTTGTTGTGTTGTTCCTCTATGTTTTTAATATCTGAACACAAGAAGCCTCACACAGGTTCTGTTTACTGCCAGCAGAACTCAGATATATTTGATCAGAGTACTTTTCACCATGTAGCCTTTGTTTGAAGTTGACATTAAAGTCCAGCGACTTTGTTTTACTTTGTCTCATCATGAAAGTGAAATCTATAAATGTGTTGCTGCAGTGTGGTGTCAGGATGTATCATTTATTCAATACACTATATTCTATGTTCTTCAAAATGTCTCATCTATTTAATGTATTAAGTTCTATGTTATTCAGAAAGTACTGTTGGTGTCTTCACACCATGTTTTTCAGTGTGGCTTGACGGTCTGCTGAGGCTTACTCAGGTTTTGACTTGCTTTGACAATAAACTCTATTGCATCGACCTCTGATTGACTCCAGTAGCTTCTTTCAAACTCCAAGTGCTGTAGACCTCCACCAATACTTGTTAAATACTGAGGACAGATCAGCCTCCAGCAGGCCTGACCTATAATTTAATTTTCCGAGGGGTCCTGTTAACTGCCTGAACTGTGTGGCAGATCTACTCATTTATCCCAACTGCTAACTAGTGAAACTGTGCTAAGCAGGGGTGGAAGTTTAAACTGACTCTTATTACCGTAATAAAGTCTGTGTCATGTGGAGCTTTGGAGTATTTTTAAAAATCAGTAATTTTACTTTTTCCAAGTACTTTTTCTTTCATGTATTGTACCTTCCTACAGTTGAAGTTGGATCAGTTACAGAGTAAAAACAAAAACAGTTGTTGGGTGTGGCTAAGATGCTAAATGCTAACATGCATAGTGGATCATCCTGGTCACTACATTCACAGAAACAGACTCATCCAGCCTCGAGTCTCACAGCAGTCAGGAGGCTCATTTGTGCCGTCAGGCTCCACAACAGCACAGCACCAAACTGAGAGACTGTTCCTGACTATATTTCAGACATTTATCTGATTGTAAATGATCTGATTATAAATAATTATCACAGCAAAAATAATGAGTAAATATTTAATCATCTACATAGAATATTAATTATATAAAGATCGTATATCGTGAGTGTACAGTTTATTTATATTTAAACATGTGTTGAATGTTACTGATTCTACTGTGTCTGTTCTTTCACATTTATCTGTGTTGCTCTGTCTTAATAAAGTTATCTTATCTTAGTCTGATTATACGTGAGGTGATGCCGTCCATTGCTGTCATCACTGACTTGACTACTTATAATTTAAGACTGCTGTGCCACTTCCCGCTGTAACCAGTTAAGTCAGCGACACTCCTTTAAAGGGGGATTATTGAAATATATTTATAACATTGTTATGGTCTGTAGGTGAGCAGCTTGTAACTTCACGTAAAAATTGAGGCATTCACCAACTTTCTCAGTTACCTCTCACAGCCTGTTTGGCCTACTGTTGTCTATGTGAAGGACGGGTTGGATTCACTGTGAAAACCCATCGTCTGACACAGACTGTGTGCAACATTACTGCAAAGCTTGTGTTGGAATTTAGCCAACAACAAAGAACAACAACAGGGCTGCTGTCAAGAAGACAGGATGCAGGCCTGAGAGAGGTTAACCAGAGTTGACAGAAAGGTTATGGGTTTGAATGAGACGAGTGATTTTAGATGTATGCCATTTGAAAAAAAAGTTTACATGTATTTAGTCAGAAGAAGTGTAAGGATTATAACTTGCCTGTTTTTAACAGATGTGTGGGACAATAGACATTTCCAGGAGAGTGGTCAGCCAGAAATTTCCAGGTGTGCAGCCAGTACAGACAGCATGATCATATAAAGATTTGGTTCATCTCTAAAGTTAGGCTATTGTGAGAAACTCCAATTTGGGCCAAAAGAGTGACGCGGGTAAATTTGAGCCGTGTGCAAAGATTTGGGTATAAAACAGGAAGAAAGGAGACAAAGGGGGGTCTTCTCTTGAGCTGTCAGAGAGAGGTCCACTGGGTCCGCCAGGATCTAAGGTAAAGGCCCATAGATAGGTGAAATTCTACTTTGCCCTAAAAGCAACATCTTTAAGGAAATATTGATCGATAATCTGATTTTGGTTACAGTTTTCTTTTTCCATGCCAAACTTGGTATTACTGTTCAATTTACTGATTCTTAAGGTTTTCTGTAATCCATACTCATTTTGATCTCACTTGATCAAAATAATCTCACTTGATCAATATAACATCTCACTTGATCAATATAACAGAATTCAAAAAGGGAACAAAGCTGAAGAGAATAAACTGAGTATTAAATAACACTGTATATGGTGATGGATATTTGTATCACATTATAAGGTTTATGTTATTGTGTCCACCTTGTGTAGCCCTTAATATCATCAATCTTGTATTTTATATATTTTTGTTGCTAATCTCTCAGAATTGTTGAAAATTAAAAGGCTATCAAACGGCGGCACCATTACTTTGCCTCACACGGTGACATCACTGTGTTGGATATTAGGCTTTAGATGGCATCAGTATTTATATTAAATTATTAGTAATAATAATAATAATAATAATAATAATAATAATAATAATAATAATAATAATAATAATAATAAATAATTAAGGTGAGAGACTGCAGGTGGTAAAAAAAAGAAAAACTAATAGATTCCATCACCATGAAACTTTCCTAATTTATTACTTACATTAAAATCTACATTAAAAAACAAAATGTTTTTTTGTATTAAAGGTTTTCTGTAATGTTACGCTTAAATATACATTTGAGAATCTAATGAAATATGCGCTTATTTGGATCAACTTAAAGAACTAAAATCTGAACCCTGGATTTAGTCAAAATGACTTTTATTTTGTTGACACATTAAACTAAAATGTTTTACAGAGGGGATTTTAGATAATAGAAAACACTCTCAACAGGCATAAAAAAAATATAGCTGGAAATTTTAGGCTCAGACGAAAAACTAATTTTGAGAAAACGGCCTGTAAAGATAAGTGTTGTAGGATTCTACACATTAATCAAGTTCTTAACAACAACAACATGTAACATCTCAAACACATCAGAACTGATCACTGAGTAACAGCACGTCTGAAAAGACACACTTAGACACAGAAACAGACATCAGAAATCAAGCTTAGCTTAATCTGGCTTAAAACTGTTTAGTTGCAGTCTTTGCTGTGTCGTGATACAGATTAGAGGGTCCGGCTGCTCTGCCTGTTCTCCTAAGAGTTAACTGAACTTGGGTTCAGTGTCCGGTCTGAGCAGGCCACGCTGGGAGGCCGCTGTGACCCCTGGGTCCAGCCACGTGGCGTAAGTCCATGGACTGAGGGTGCAAAGAGTGAACAGAGCTTTCTATCAATGAGGCGTCTGAGGTCAAAGGTCACTGGCCAGTCAAAGCTGTTCACTGTCAAATAGGTTGAGATCCCAGCGTTCTAACATTCATGTCTCTAAGGACAGATGTACAAACAATGGCTCACTGAACCATGGGGCTGCAAGGTACTTTTCAACTCACGTAGACAGGAAAACCCCGCTACAGAGTAGGATATATAAAGAGGAGTCAGTAAGAGATTGTGGTTATTCCTCTTCAGATCTCAGAGGCATCGGACTCGGAGCAGGACCATCACCGCACCGTATCAAGAGCCTAAGACGAGAGTTGGGGATGTGAGCAGCACACAACTAGAGACTTCTTCAGAGTTTTCTTCAGTGGACTTCAAGAGATCAAGCCACAGAAGACAACCACAATCAAACCAACTGAAGAATCATTGGTTTTTCTCTGTCTCAACTGCAAAAATGACTGAAGACTTTTGGAGACAATTTGAGGGCTTTGGACAAAGCCTCAAGTTTCTACAATATTCTACAGATCCACAGAAGAGGGAAAGATCTCCTTGGCCAGGACGACTCCTTCCTCTCCCTTTCCCTCCAAAAAGAAGACGTCTAAATCACTCAAGCTCTGCTATTATAGTCAGGTTTTTAATTTTAAACATTTTTATCATTTTACTTAGAATCAGTATAAATCAGTTTAAGTTGTATGCTTGCCCTTGATTAATTTTACAATAAAATATATAAAAGAGAGACTTCTGCTTCCGGTCGCATGGCGTGAGCAGTGCAAGTGACCAGCTCCATGAAAATTGTATTAAAGTTTATTTTCCAGACCAACTAAATTCCAACAAACTGAGCCACAACGTCCGTGATATTAAAATGTCTCAAAGGAAGGGCAGACAATACACGCAGACGACTCTAGAGGTTGAATCTCACACTGACACCGCAGGAAAAAGTGAAGGTGCTAAAGCTAGCAGAGCCGCGGGTCTGACAGAAGAAGGCCCAATCTCACTAGGCAGTTTGCGTGCCAAAATGAGATCAGAATTCAACTCGTACGGAGACACCATGCGATCATTTCTTAAAACAGAAATAGAAGGCCTTGTTAAAGAAATACGCGGCGAGATCTCTTCCTTACGGGAGACAACCAAAGCGGACATGAAAATTATCCGTGATGAGCTAACGGAAAAAGTTGAGAGACTGTTTTCAATGCAGGCAAAAGCAGCTAACATACAGACGGGTATGGAGCAGTCCCTCAGCAACACTTATGACAGGCTCACGGCTCTAGAGAATTCCTACCAATCTCTTGCTGCTGATCATAAGAAAAATGCATCGATTTGGAAAACAGGAGCCGCCGCCAAAACATCAGGATACTAAACATCCCAGAGGGGTCTGAAAACAATACGGCGACCGCGTTTGTGGCCAAGTTTCTGTCTAAGGTGCTTGGTGAAGAAAACTTTGACGGTCCCATTCTTGTTGATCGTGCCCACAGAAGCCTTGCCCCAAAACCACGTAGTGGTGAACGGCCCCTGTAATGTTCTTGTGCAGCGTGTTGAAAACACTGACTAAACATTCAGTTAAACCGTAGCCAATGAAGAGAGAGTCGTAGTAAGATTGATCGTTTACTGGGGCACTTCTTCATACATGCTGTTTGTGTGGTGAAAACTGTAAATAAAGGCAGTACAAACACATTCAGTGTCTATGTTCTTGACTAACTAAACACCATTGTACATAGTTGTAAATATGAAAATACAAAGTTTTAATGCACTGTAGATAGCAGTTATGAGGACTACTAGCATGACTGTTAGCTTGCACACCAGAGTAAACAAAAACGTTTTCTTTTAAATTAACTTATCAAACATCATTTCTTAACAAATCGCTGCTAATATATGAACTTTAACATGTCTTTTGTCGAATGAATTAACTTACGGCATTGCCTCTATGATGTTTCAGACTGGATGCGAGCAGATAATCTCAGAGCATACATGTCTGCTTTCCTTTCCGCATGTGGAGATAAACAGGAAGTCGCTAAACAGGAAATGACTAAACCGGAAGTAGCTAAACAGGAAGTTACGTCATGGCATGAAACGAAAATAATACTAATTTACAGATTATTTATGTACCTCATTTCCAACTAAAAATTAATACCAACGAAATAATTACATAGAAAAATTGAGAAAGCCCTAAAGGCAAAACACTCCCCGCCTGACCTATGTGAGGTCACTAAGAACTTATGTTAGTCCAATACATTAGTCTCTGGTTCAGTCTTTGGGCAGAAGTAGGACAACGTCTGCAACTGGCCTAAGAAAGGTTTTTACATTACCCTGGTCAGCAGTCTTCACCTCTACCTTTCTTACGTGGCCATCGTTTCCAGGGAAGGTGGCAGTGATCCTGGCCATAGGCCAGCAGTTGCGGACAGTCTGCTTGTCTCTGAGTAGAACTAGGTCTCCAACTTCAAGGTTTCTTCGAGGTACCTTCCACTTTTGTCTGTGTTGCAAGGAAGGTAGGTATTCACGGCGCCAGCGGGTCCAGAACTTGCAAGGGCCTGAACCTGTCTCCATTGCTTTGTGTAAAGGTCCTTGTCTGAGAACTCTCCTGGAGGAGGTGGAGCTCCAGTCTTCTGCGTAACGAGCATTGATGGTGAGAGTATGAAGGGGTTTTCCGGTACGCAGAGACGGGTAGGAGTGGACGTGCATTCATGATGGCTGTGACTTCAGCCATCAGTGTGCAAAGGACTTCGTGGGTTAGACGAGTGTTATGTTGGAGAAACATTGAATCAAGGATTCTTCTAGCTGACACCAATCATGCGCTCCCAAGAGCCTCCCATATGGGAGGCATGTGGCGGTTGAATTCCCAGATGCATCCTTGCTCACTGAGGAACTTCTGTAGCCTTTTGTCCATCCCAAGCTCCTTGCACGCTCCAATAAAGTTGGTGCCACAATCGGATAGAAGCTGTTTCGCGGGGCCTCTGAGTGCAAAGAAGCGCCTGAGGGCATTTATGCAGCTAGATGTGTCCATAGCCTCAACTACCTCGATATGCACTGCTCTTGAACTCATACAGCTGAACATGATGGCCCACCGCTTGCTCTCTGCCTGTCCTCCTCTGGTGCGTCTGGTAGAGATGGACCAGGGACCAAATACGCCGATCCCCACATATGTAAAGGGAGGGCAGGTTTTAAGGCGTTCAGGTGGCAGGTCAGCCATGTATTGTTCTTCCAGCTTTTCGCGCAGCCTGCGGCAAGTTACACATTTGTGCAGTACCGAACTGATTAGTGTTTTGCCTCCCAAAATCCAAAATCCTGCTGCCCTGATAGCGCCTTCTGTCAGGTGTCTGCCTTGGTGTTTTACTTGCTCGTGGTGATGTTGGATGAGCAGTAAGGAGATGTGGCTAACTTTGGGCAGGATTATTGGGTTCTTTTCGGCAGCAGGGAGTTCTGAATGCTTTAATCGGCCCCCAACGCAAATGAGGTTGTCCTCCAAGGTTGGGCTGAGTTTCAGCATGGGGCTGTTTTTGGGTATTGCTTTGTTGGCTCGGAGAGCAGACAGTTCTTTCCCAAAGGCTGCCATCTGTGTTGCTTTGAGGATAACGTTCCTTGCTTGGGCCATTTCGTCTGGAGCACTGGTTCTTCCAGGTATGTAGCACAGGTCTGAACTTGGGGTCGGATTTCTGGGTCCCTTCCAGGTTCAACTAGCTCAAATGTCTCATTAACTTGCATTTTCTCTGCTGGTGGCCGACACAGGAAGGAGGGTCCCGTGAACCAAGAGGTCTGCGCCAGACGGGATGCAGGTAAGGATCTTGACGCGTGGTCGGCAGGGTTTTCCTCTGTACGAACGTAGTTCCACTGTTCAGGCTTTGAGGACTGACGAATACGTTGCACTCTATTGTGAACATACACATAGAACCGTTTCGCCTCGTTACAAATGTAGCCTAGCACTACTTTGCTGTCCGTATAGAACTTTGTCGCGTCTAACTTCAGGTCTAGCTCTTCCTGTATGAGATCTGCCATCTCTACCGCTAAGACGGCGGGCGCACAGTTCCAACCTTGGGATCGCCGGCTCGGACTGGGGTGCTAGCTTTGTCTTGCCCATAACGAACCCCACGCTGACTTTCCCATCTCGCTGAACTGCTCTTATGTATGCCACAGCCCCAATCGCCTTTGTTGATGCTGCCAGAAAACACACACAATTCTGTGTGCACTGCTTCACTGAATGAGGTTTTTGTGTACATACGCGGTACATGCAGTTGTTTTAGGTCTCTGAGCCGAATCCCTCCAGGCTTCCCATCTGCATAGTTTGTCTTCCGGGAGGCGTATCCCAGTCAGACAGTTCAGATGTGAGTTCTCTGAGGAGGGCTCTTCCCTGGATCGTGGACGGGTGCCAACAAACCCAGGGGATCAAAAACACTGTTGACGGTGGAGAGGACTCCGGGCGGGTGAAGGGTTTGTTTGCGGTTGATGTGGAGAAAGTGAAGGTGTCAGTTGTGATCTCCCAGAGTAGACCTAAGCTCCGCTGTGTTGGTGTGGTTTCTCCTCCCAGATCGAGGTCCTTGATTAGAGGGGTACAATCTTCAGGCGAAGGCCTCCATTACGGTTGGACAGTTAGACACCGAACTTGTGTAGCGAAGGTTTGACTCAGCGAGTGAGGCCTGGGTGCGTTGGAGCAGGTCAATTGCCTCAGCTTGAGACGGTATGGATATCAACCCATCATCAACGTGAAATGCCTTTCCACATAGTTGACTGTATCTGCACCGTGCTCCTGTGCACCTTCTCTGATGGCTCTTCGCAGTCCGTAGGGTGGCAACGGCAGGTGATGGTCTGTTGTCGAAGACATGGACCTTCATCCGGTACTCTATAACTTCTTTGTTGACGCCGTTGTCTTTGTGCCATAAGAAACGGAGGAAGTTGCGGTGGTCTTCACGCACCAAAAAACAGTGGAACATCTGCTGGATGTCTGCCATGATAGCGATCTTCTCTTTCGAAGCGTAGCAGGACCCCTAAGAGGGAGTTATTTAGGTCGGGGCCTGTTAGGAGTACGCCGCTCAGGGAGGTACCGAGTACTGGGCTGGAATCAAAGACTACCCTGATCTGATTGGGTTTCTGTGGGTGGTAAACCCCAAACATAGGGAGATACCAGCATTCTTCAGCTTCTTTCATAGAGGCTTACTCGGCATGTCCATTAGTGAAGATCTTCTCCATGAATGCCACATATTGTTCCTGCATCTCAGGTTTCCTTTTCAGGGTTCTTTGCAGAGAGGCTGAACTGCTTGACCACCTGTTCTCTGTTGTTCGGCAGAAGCTGGCGTGGTTCTCTGAACGGAAGTGGGGCTGACCCAACTGTTAGAATCATCTCTGTAGACGTTTGTGTCCATTATTTTTAGGAAAATGGTGTCTTCCACTGATGGAGCAGGTTTGTTATCGTTCTCGCCTGGTTGAACACTGTCTTACCCAGAACCCTCTGGGCATGTTGGAGCTTTGCTGCATCTCTTTACATGCATGAAGCTTGTGCAGGGTTGAAAAATTGAATGGCGACCACTGTCCAGCACGTTGGTCTTAAACGTGTTGACTGTCGGCTTATGTACATTACCCAGACACACCTCTCCTATTACTACCCATCCCAGGTCCAAACGTTGGGCGAAAGGGGCATTGTGTGGTCCATTGACCTGCTGCCTGACCTTGTGTGCCCTAAGGACATCTCTTCCGAGGAGCAGGAGTATTTCTGCATCTGGGTCCAGTTCCGGGATGTACTTGGCGATGTGTTGAAGGTGAGGATGGTGTAAGACCGCGACTTGCGCTGGAATCTCAGACCGATTATTCAAGATCTCGTGACACTCAATGAGTGGTGGAGAGAGATGACAACTTTGCCATCCAATGACTCGATCTGGAATCCTTCTGCTTTTTTGCCAGATGTTTCTACGATGCCAGAGCAGTTTCTAAGGTGATACGAGAACGGTGTGCACTCTACATTAAATAGCTCAAAGAACTCTGGTCTAGCTAGTGAGCGATTGCTCTGGTCATCCAGCATTACATAGGCTTTGATGGCCTTCTCCTTGGCATCTTTCGGATATATCTTTGCGAGGCAGATCTTTGAGCATGAGCGACTCCATTGGTTTGGGCCGCAAACCTCTGTGCAACTGGTTCTAACAACAGCCGAGTTAGGGTGCTTTTCTCCCTCCCCGCCGTTATCTTGTGGAGGTGAAGGAGCTGATGGGCCGGGATGCATAGCCGCATCATGATAGGCGCTACCACATTCAGTACACTTTACGGAGAATTTGCAATCTTTGGCGAGGTGGGTGACTGAAGAACAGAACTTGAAACATATTCTTTTCTCCTTGAGGAAAGCCTTTCTGTCTTCAAGTAGTTTGTTTCTGAATGTTCTGCATTTTGTGAGAGGATGTGCTTTGTTGTGTAATGGGCAGTTCTTGTTAGCGTCATTGGTAGAAGAAACATCAGTTTTGTGCACTGAAATGGGTTTGTTGGTGTTCTTCACGATAAATTTGTCTGGTCTTGTGGGCGTGGTTACACTGCTTTGATACATGAAGCTAGGGTCGTTTCGCTTCTTTGCTTCATAGCACACAAAGCTACTGAAATACTCAAAGGGAGGGAAGCGACCTTGGTTCTGTTCTTTGTACCATGATCCGGAAGAGACCCACTTTTCTTGGAGTCCATATGGAAGCTTGTCCACGATTGGCCCAATTCCACGTGAAGTATCCAGATATGATAGGCCAGTGAGATAGCCATCTTCTTTAGCCTTTGGATTTCCATAAGCAAATCCCCAAGTTCACGCAATTTGGTGTGGTCTCTGGCTGAAATCTTAGGAAAACTGTCCAACCTGTGAAACAGCGACTTTTCGATGATTTCAGGTGCAGCATAGCACTCGTGTAGTCTCTCCCATGCCTTGTGTAAAGCAAGTTTGGGGTTGCCGGCATGCACTGAGCGTATGCGTTTAACCTGTTCGCTAGACTCTTTTCCCAGCCATTTAGTCATAAGATCCAGTTCTTGGGTGGCTGTGAGGTGAACTTCATCAGCTGCATTGGTGAATGAGGAGTACCATGCACGGTAATTTCCTGGCTTATCGTCAAATTGGTACAGTCCAGAATTGACAAGGTCCCGTCGTGCCAAATACTGTGCCAAGGGCTCCACCAAGGGCGGTGTGCTAGGTGGAGGAATCGGTTGCGGAGCATATAGCTGGGCATGAACATTCATGGTGGGGTCTGTTCTTCTGACTTCAGGCTTATTCTCCAATCTAGTCGAATCCGGTAAGTTCGGTGCAGGTAAGTGTGTACTGGTCACTCTTTCAGACGGTGGCTCATTGACAGGTTCTAATGGTGAAGCGTCTTTCACTTGTGGGCTCCATGTAACAAAGCTGTCATGGGATTCTGCATGGGGTGGGGAAGCCACAGGTAAGCCTGCTAAGAGAGGGGAGGGAGAACAATTCTGAAGGTTGATTTGAGATTGGATATAATCCCTGGTGCGTTCAATTTTAGCCTCTTCTGCTTCAGATTTTTCCGGTTCGTCTAAAACATGCGTTACTTCAGCGTTTTCCAGCACCTCTGCTTCCACCACGGCCGCAGCAGCTTCTCTATGCAGCGTTAACACTTCCAACTCTGTGTCTATCCTTGCCGTTTCCAACTGAATTTGAGCATCTCTTGTTATCTTTTCTGCTTCTCTGGCAGCCTTTTCCATTTTCAATTTAGCCTCTTGGCTAGCATAAGATGCTCTTACCTTGGCGGCTTCTGCTTTAGCTTCGAACACGGGCAACACTTGCCGATGATGCTGATGTCCTGATGCTCCCAGATCTGGATGACTTGCTGCTTGTTGCCATTCTGACCAGTTCGAAACTTCACAAGTTGCCTTTTCACTGTAATGTTCTTGTGCAGCGTGTTGAAAACACTGACTAAACATTCAGTTAAACCGTAGCCAATGAAGAGAGAGTCGTAGTAAGATTGATCGTTTACTGGGGCACTTCTTCATACATGCTGTTTGTGTGGTGAAAACTGTAAATAAAGGCAGTACAAACACATTCAGTGTCTATGTTCTTGACTAACTAAACACCATTGTACATAGTTGTAAATATGAAAATATAAAGTTTTAATGCACTGTAGATAGCAGTTATGAGGACTACTAGCATGACTGTTAGCTTGCACACCAGAGTAAACAAAAACGTTTTCTTTTAAATTAACTTATCAAACATCATTTCTTAACAAATCGCTGCTAATATATGAACTTTAACATGTCTTTTGTCAAATGAATTAACTTACGGCATTGCCTCTATGATGTTTCAGACTGGATGCGAGCAGATAGTCTCAGAGCATACATGTCTGCTTTCCTTTCCGCATGTGGAGATAAACAGGAAGTCGCTAAACAGGAAATGACTAAACCGGAAGTAGCTAAACAGGAAGTTACGTCATGGCATGAAACGAAAATAATACTAATTTACAGATTATTTATGTACCTCATTTCCAACTAAAAATTAATACCAACGAAATAATTACATAGAAAAATTGAGAAAGCCCTAAAGGCAAAACAGCCCCGACCCATAATTGCCCGCCTTCACTACTACTCGGATAAAGAAAAGATCATGTCGTTGTCCTGGGCCAAAAGCAAGCTGTTCTTCGAAGGAGCACAGATTCATATCTTCCCCGATATGAGCCCAGAGGTAGGACGACAATGAGCAGCCCTTAATCAAGTAAAAGCCAAACTACGTGACGCTGGAATCCAGTACAGAATGTTTTTCCCTGCCAAGCTGGAGATTACAGCCGACGGTTCTAAAAGATCCTTTACCGACCCACGGCAGTGGAGCGGTTCATTGACCGCAACAAATCATCATCACTGGATGAGCACTGAATGTAAGAACACTAATTTGGACACTTGTGGTAATGCTACTGCCTACACGATCTGAATAACGGACTCTAGCAGTTACCCAAAAAGATGTGAATCCTTTTACCATTTATTAATTTTATTTTTACTTATTCGTTATTACATTTCATTAATATTGTATAGAGATGCGTAGGTATGTATGTGTATGTGTATATATGTGTGTGTATGTGTGTATATATATATGTATGTGTGTGTATGTATATATATATATATATTAGTGGTGGGCCATTATCGGCGTTAACGTGCTGCGTTAACGTGAGACTGTTATCGGGCGACAAAAAAAATATCGCCGTTAATCTATTCTCAAAGTTGGGTTGGGAGCTGGGTCTATACTACACAAGCTATGATGACTTTCACCTTGATATTTTAGCGCAGATGTATACCGAATCGCACTGTAGGAGGCAAGAACGAGTCTTCGAACCTGTCTGTATGCTTACTGTCAGGGCCGGCACTAGCCATTTGGGTGCCCTAAGCACAAATGCTTGGTGGTGACCCCCACCCCAAGGAATAACAACCATTCAGAATTTCTTAGTTAGGTTCTCTTTACTTACAAAATAACTGCTGCAAATAAATAATTTTACATGAACAATGGCATCAAATATGAAAAGAAATAAATAATATAAAGGTTCAAATTATAAATACCAAAAACCACCACAATTACTAAAAACACAGATTTGGAACTGAACAATGTAAACACAGAAAGTTAAAAGTGCAAAAAAAGTTTAAAGAGGAAATAACAGTATAAGTATGAATTTTAAAGTGCACATTTTAAACTGCAAATAACCATACATAACTGCACAGTAGAATTTACTCAACAGAGGGACTACATCTCTATAAAGAGACCATTCTGCTATTCTATAGAACTATATTAAACATTTTCACTACCATCAGTTGTTAGAGGCCCTACAGAGGCACACGCCTACATTTCCTAGCTGCCCACTCTTTCACACATCAATCAAACACCTCCTCCAACACAGACCACTACCACACACCCACACACAAATTGTCTGTGCTTTTTAAGCACATGGGTAATTAGGTACAGGACTGCACATATCCTCTAATATTCTTATCCCCCCTAAAAATAATAATAGAACCTCAGGCATGGCATGTACGCATTATCTAAACCGCGGCGGTGGATTCATTTAGAGAGTGTAAATGCCTTCCAGCAACTGAGTGTGTCAGTGCATACAAGCATGTGCCTATACTGTGTTTGCAGTTGAGGATACACAAAAACTTATGAAATGTCCTCACATCATTTACCAAACCACTTCAGTAGGCAGGTGAAGCAACCTGCTAACTAACATGCAAATCACAGGGCAGATATTTTATTATTCCAATAGTGGCATCAGGTTGAGTGTTAAACTAAAGGACAAAAAGTGTACTTAAAACAGGAAACCTCGGAAATTCATCATTTAGACTGAATACGAATGTGAATATGACCAAGGGTTTTTCTTTTCAAGTTTTATGTTTAAATAAATCTGGGAATTAATCAAATTTTATTTTGATTCTAAAAACAGATGAAAGATCAATAAAATTATAAAAACCAGGCAGAAAAATTATTATAAAAATACTATTTAGGTGACAAATCTCGCCTGTTTGTTGAAATACTTGGACGATCTTGGCCCATGACGACCTTGTTTATTGTAAAGTGATCAGTAAACCTTAAATATGCAACAGTGGAAAGTAGGGATGTCCAGATCCGATCACGTTGTTTCAGACTCGATCGGAATCAGGACTCGGATATAAATGTTAATTGATAACTTAATGTTGACAGAAGGCAAAAGGCGGAACTCGCGGAAGCGTAGCGCCCGGACGTCTGCGGAGCGCACACAGCAGAGAGACCAGTGTCCCCCTTTATTCGTCACCGCTGTGGAATGAATAACCACCCCAAAATGTCACACAATCATTAATATCAATGCGCAAGTACTGATTTTAAGTCGCACACTGCAAACACGGTGACAGTTCGACGCTCGGCAGCTTTCTGCGTATCCTGTGTGTGTGAGGACGAGCGAGAGAGAGAGAGAGAGAGAGAGAGAGAACGTGACGGTAAAGTTAGCGGTGAAATATATTAGCAGTAAGTTTAAGTCTGGTTGTAAACGTGCAGCGCAGGTCGCTGTGTGTCTGTTAATAAAAGTCTGTAGTTTCCCCAACGGCTGGAAAAGTGAAGGCTGTTAGCGTGAGCTAACATCTCCCCGTACAAGAGCCTGCTCTCTGCCCCCCACACCAGACTCCGGAGCGTTCAGCGTCACAGCCCCCACCTTCTGGAACTCGTCCCCACAGAACAATGATCTGTGATCGCGCGGCGCGAGTATCATCCCGCTGTTTCTTCTTTTTTTCTTTTTTCCGCCCCCGACTCTTGATGCCTTGTCCCCTTGTCGAGGCCATGTCTGGTGTCGATCAGGTGTCTGCCAAATTTGACACTGATTGAGGAACAGACCACTGGCAGGTGGGGAAAGGGGGGCACCAGAGGGAGACTCGCACAGGAGATTCACCTTTTTCTCGACTAATTTGGTCTAGGCCTATATTACTTTTGTATTGCTTTTGTATATTAACATGCTTTAGACATATTTTATTTGTTATTTATACCTACTAGTTGCCTATTGTGATGATTTTTCACGACCCAGATTTTTTGGTGCCCCCCCAAAGCACTTGGTGCTCTACGCGCAGTGCGTGATGTGCGTGTGCGGAGCGCCGGCTCTGGTCACACCAGAGTTGACGGCGTTCCAGTTCCAACCTCGCTTGGCCAGCTGTTTGTTTACAACTAGCCAGGTTAGTTATTGATACGCCGGCTGATTAAAAACGCATTGTGCGGTATTTCCTCACACTAACTGTAGCAACACGTCCACAGACAGCTGTTGGACAGCACTTTGTGTACGAACATTTCTGAAGCCGCCGGTGTTGTGCCGAATTCTGCCTGCCTGCACCTCGTGGGTGCTAACGGTCATCTATGCTGAGAAAAGAGGTGGATGCAAATCTCGGCAGGGAGCCTACAAAATCTGATCTGCCGAATTATGCATCCACCTCTTTAGGTCCTTCTCAGACACTTTGCTGTGCTCATTGATCAAACAGCTTTATCGCCACATATATGTACTGAATGTCAAGGAATGGTCCTTCTAGCCTACTTAGTGTATTAAAATATTAAAGACTCCAAACGTTCATAAAATATATACTTCAAATCAATTTATCACCATTGATGAAGTCCACAAAGAATTTTACAGCATTTAAAAGCATTATTTGGAGGTGCATGCAATTCTCGGCAGGCAGGCAAAACTCGGCACAACACCTGGTTTGCACCTTGTGCAATGCGGAATTAGTTTACTGTAGGAGTTCTTCCAGTCTCAAGTACCACCTAAACGCAAAGCACATCACACGCTACACACAAGTACATCTTATTGAACATGATTTATTTTCATCACCAATTATCATAGTAGAACAGCTTTCTCAAGCAGTTTGTGATGCATTTTGGAAACAGGAGATGAGCCCCTGGTCTAATGCGCCACCTGGCTTGAAACCCGTTCGCACACATATTCTGAATGCCTTCGGCAGAATTCTAATGAGCCATTTTAATCTAGATTAATCTAGATTAAAAAATGTATCTATGCCCACCACTAATATATATATATATATATGTATGCATGTGTGTATGTATGTAATTTATTTATTTATTTTTTTTACACACATCTGCTTCAAATTTAGGGAACTCTGGGGTACATTAGACATATACAGTGGCCAAAATATGGTTCAGATGGTCTGGAAAACAAAATTGGTTTAACTTTAGGAGTTTAGTGTTAAGTCAAATGTTCACACACCTCTCTGAGTGTATAAACAACCTTTCTTTTGGTAATACGTGTTTCCTCTGTAGCTCTGACAGAGCTGCTAGTTCAGGGAGGGAACAGGGTTTGTTGGATTTAGGGATTTTGGTTTGTTCTTTTTTTTTTACCTGCACTACAATTGATTATAACTTTGATTTTTGTTGGAGACCGTCCAAAAAGAACCATTTCATTTTTTCGACACCAGAGTCATTTTTTATTTTTCCAACTAAACGGTTATGGCTAAAAACAATATTTTAGACTCATGTAGTCACAAAAACTTGGTCAAAATTATTTCCTGGAATTGTAAAGGACTCAATGGACCTATTAAACGGGGAAATGTATTGACCCACCTTAAAAAACTACAGATGGATATTGGGTTTTTACAAGAGACGCACTTAAAAGATCAGGATCATAAACGATTACGAACTAAATGGATTGGACAGATATTCCACTCTAATTTCCCAGCAAAAAACAGAGGCGCAGCTATAATTATTAGAAAGACAATTCCCTTCTTAGCATAAAAAATAATATCTGATTCTCGAGGTCGATATGTTATTGTTACAGGAAAACTGTACAATAAACCAGTTATACTAGCTAGTGTATACGCCCCCAATGCGGATGATGAGACCTTTATTACCTCCTTCTTCATAGCATTACCTAATATGGGCTCTCATAAATTGATTATTGGTGGGGATTTTAATCTGGTGTTAGACCCAACAATTGATAGGTCATCACAAAAACCATCCAACATATCAAAATCTGCTAAAGCCATTCATGCACTCATGAATACCTATAAATTATTTGATCCATTTAGAGTTATATCTCCCAACACAGGGAAATATTCTTATTTCTCTCCGGTTCATCATTCGTTTTCTTGAATAGATTTCTTCTTAATTGACTATGCATATTTAACAAACATCAAACACTGTGATTACGAAGCAATTGTGTGGACCATAGTCCAGTATCATTTCACATAGAAACGGGACATGACCAAAAAATGGCGGCTTAACAATGCTCTTTTATCGGATGATAAAGTAATAGAAGAACTGCAAAAACAAATTCATATATTTTTACATACAAATGATGATCCAGAGATTAAAAGATCCACCTTGTGGGAAACATTTAAAGCATACATGAGGGGCCAGATTATTTGCTTGAATAGCCTGAAAAATAAGCAGTGAAGGGAAAAGGAGTTGAAAATGACCCAAGAACTAAAGGAAATTGATAGAGTCTATGCTAACTCCCCCACACCAGACCTTTATAAAAGAAAGCAGTCATTGCAGACTGAACTCAATTTACTATATACAGCAGAAACAGCTAAATTCTTGACACAATTAAGACACAAACATTATGAATATGGGGAAAAAACAGGTAAATTATTAGCTCAGCAAATTAAAGAAGAAACAGCGTCAAGGTTAATTACAGAGATATGAACAGATTCTGGTCAGACAACAACCAATCCCAAAATTATAAATGACACATTCAAGAATTTCTATTCTAAATTGTATTCTTCAGAATCCAAAAATGATTCAAACTTAATAGAACATTTTTAGATAACCTTCAGATACCCACTATAAATTTAGAAAACAAAAAATTATTAGAACAACCCATTTCAAACTTAGAAATAAAATAAGCTATACAGTGTGTGCAAAACTCTAAGTGCCCTGGCCCTGAAGGTTACAGTGTCGAATTTTACAAGGCTTTTATAGACCAAATCTCAATATTGCTTTTAAGTGTCTATAATGAAGCATTGACTACAGGTTCTCTACCTCCAACGTTATACGACACATGCATCTCTTTAATCCATAAATCTGGCAAGGACCCCCTAGAACCAGGATCATATAGACCTATAAGCCTTTTGAATGTTGATAACAAAATTTTGGCAAAAATCTTAGCCATGCGTTTGGAAAAGGTCCTTCCAACTGTTGTGTCACCAGACCAAACTGGATTTGTTAAAGACAGGCAGTTGTTTTTTAACATCAGGCGACTGCTCAACATTATCTACACTCAAAATCCAAATAAAGAAGTATCCGAAATACTGGTCTCACTAGATGCCGAGAAGGCCTTTGACAGGGTCGAGTGGGATTTTCTCTTATTGGACCTGTCGAGATTTGGATTTGGCCCCTACTACATTTCTTTAATTCAGCTGCTTTATGCTGAGCCTAAAGCATATGTTCGCACAAATAATATAGAGTCTTGTTCTTTTCCTCTTCACCGTTCAACACGACAAAGGCTGTCCTCCTGTTGGCTGCAGAGTAACTCTGCTCAGTTATTCAGCTTTATTTAACTGACTTTTAGTAACTGGTGCACTGGATTTAAAGTTCTCTGAATTGTGTTATTAAACGTGTTTTCAGTTACAGAGCAGGGTTCTCTTGTTATTTTGTCCAAGCTTGTAAAGACACAAAGAAAGTTGTTGTGTTGTTCTTATATGTTTTTAATATCTGAACACGAGAAGCTTCACACAGGTTCTGTTTACTGACAGCAGAACTCAGATATATTTGATCAGAGTACTTTTCACCATGTAGCCTTTGTTTGAAGTTGACATTAAAGTCCAGTGACTTTGTTTTACTTGATCTCATCATGAAAGTCAAATCTATAAATGTGGTGCAGTAAAGTGAGTCCATGAAGTCCGACAATATAATTACATTTTCCGAGGGGTCCTGTTAACTGTCTGAACTGTGAGCGTGGCAGATCTACTCATTTATCACACTTGCTAAGTTATCCTGTGTTAAGAAGAAACTGAAGTTTTAATTTACTCTTACTTAGGGTCTCTGAACAGTTGGTGGGTGTGGCTAAGATGCTAAATGCTAACATGCTGATGGTGGATCATCCTGGTCACTACATTCACTTGAGATGCACTTTGGCAGTAGAGATGGTGACACCTACAAGTTCCCAGGGCTGCACATCAACCACAAACTGGACTGGACAGACAACACGAGGCCTCTACAGAAAGGACAGAGCAGGCTGATCTTCCTGAGGAGGCTCAGGTCCTTCAGTGTGCACCAGGCTGCTGCAGATGTTCTACCAGTCTGTAGTGGTCAGTGTCCTCTTCCTCACTGTGGTGGGCTGGGGAGGGGGCATGGAGGGGTGAGGAAGACCAGCTGGGTGGTGGGGATGGACAGTGTGGAGGCAGAGACTGAGAGGAGGATGAGAGGGAAGCTGGAAACCATCATGGACGACCCCTCTCATCCTCTCTGCTGAGCTGAGGCTGCTCCTCAAAACTGTAACGCCACTTTGAGCTGTAACCAGTTAAATCAGCACTTTAAAACAGAATCACACAGTCGCTCTGACCTGCCTGTCTAGTATTTTTGATTTTGCAATAAAACTAAATTCACGTGCACTTTTAGAAGACAAAGTCTTTGGGTGAACTGGATTTTCACATTGACAAAAATATCTGAAAAATTAATAGTGCTTAAGACTTTTTAATGGCGTAAAATTATTACCTTTTAAGACTTTAACTTTTTAAGATCCTGTCGACACCATGTTACCACAATATCTCCATTTTCCTTTGTCATTTTCTAAATTAAATGCTTAAAATTATATTAGCAAGAATAAAAGTACAAATCAATTTTACTATGAATCAAGCTTAATAGATTATAACTTGTACTTTATATGCAAACTTTATATTCTTTTGTAAATCATTCCTAACATTTTTAACATTAGGCTACTTTTGTTGTTTTGCAGAGTCCTCTGAAGTGTGCTGTAAGGTCACAACGCACACAGTGAATTAATTCCTCTTGGATATTTGCATCACATTATCTTGTAGTTTCTTTATTTTTGTTGTTAATCTCTCAGTATTATTGAAAATTAATAGGCAGCACCATTATGTTGGCATTACTTTGCCTCACACGGGGACATCACTGTGTTGGATATTAGGCTTTAGATGGCATCAATATTTATATTAAATGATGTAATAACAATAATAATAATTATTATTATTTAATAATTAAAGGTGAGAGACTGCAAGTGAATAGGGTAAAAAAATAACTAATAGAAATCACCATGAAACTTTCCTAGTTGATCATTTACATTAAGACAATATTTTTTATATTGCACAGTTTCTGAATTTCTGTGTTTAAATATGCAAATGAGGCAGTATCTAATAAAATATGTGCTAATTTGCATCAACTAAAATTTGAGTCCTGGATTAAGTCAAAGACAAATTGTTTTATTTTGTTGACACGTTAAACTCAAATGTTTTACAGAGGGGATTGTTATCATTTCATGAATCAAAAAATACTCTCAACAGGCATAAAAAATTCTACCTGTAAAGATAAGTTCCGTTTCATTGTAAATCAATATTTACAGACCTGGTATGGGATCAAATTCTTAAAAACAACAACAACAACAACAACATGTAACATCTCAAACACATCAGATCTGATAACTGAGTAACAGCACGTCTGAACAGACACATTAAACACACATAAACAGCAGCAGAAAGCTAAATCAGGAAGTGTCAGTATAAACCAGGTGACACATGTAAACCTCTGCCTGTTCTGCTCAGAGTTAACTGAACTGGATTTAGTGTCCGGTCTGAGCAGGCCAGGCTGGGAGACTGTTGCTGCCCCTGGGTCCGTCCAGGTGGGGAGCAGAGCCGAAGGGAAGTGAGCGTGGAAAGAGCGAACAGAGCTTCCTGCTGTTTTTATCAATGAGGTCACAGGTCGCTGGCCAATCAAAGCTGTTCACGTATTAACTTTCTTTGGGTTCCTGGGAGAGGACTCATGCTGCGTTCCTGGCAACTCGGAACTGGGAAGTTTCCGACCTCCAACTAGGAAAAGTACCCTGGAACGCCACTTGAAGTCGGATTTCCTACTTGTGAACTCGGAGAAATTTGAATTTGTACCCCGACTTCACGAGTAACAGCTGAATGGCGTCAGAAAACAATGTCAGCCCATGGAAGCACACTTTGTAAATGGTAAACCATAAACTAAGCGGCAACAAAGCGTATATTTGCATGTCTTTGAATTAAAATAATAAATACTGATCATGCAGTAAAACTTGTTCTGCATGTATATTGATGTAGAAATATGTTTTACACATACGGTAGCTGGCTACAGTAAAGAATCTCATAAAGTCATCTTTTCTGCATAAAAGTTATTGTTAAAAATGCCAAAACATCAGGAAGTGTAACCTACAACATTGACTTACTTCAGGGCTACCAACTTGGGGAACACAGAACTAGTAACGTATGGGCTATTTATTTCAGTTGTTGCAGTTAAACTGCCATCCTTTTAATTAACACCTAAAGCACTGCTGAGGGTGCAACTGTGTGTTCACTTTGTCATGGTCACCCATGATTTTCGTTCACTTTCAGCGTCATGCACCACCATGCACCTGGAACGCTTTGATGTCGGAAATCAGAAGTTTCAACTGGGAAATATCCCAGTTACGACCAGTCTCGAACGCGCCATCACTTCTCTCTCACAGTGACTCACTTAACAAAAGTTCAGCCAAGATCACAAATGAACCACCTCAGCTCTGTGAGGCCCCTGGGATCCCAACTATATGCTCAAAGGGCCAACGTGACGTCACGAAGCAAACGGTTCAACTTTCTTTGAAATCACGTGACACCTTCCCCGCTCCCTCGGCTGGGCGGGTCCACGAAAAAAAAAAAAAATAAAATAAAACAGCAACCCAACCGGAAGAAGAAGTCCTCTGCGTTAAGTTTCTGAGTGAACCTGACATTCAGCGATCGAGAGATTCTCCCTGTTCATCACCATAGTTGGTTCGCTGTCAACAGAAACTACAGAGCAGGAAGAAGAAGTCAGTCTGCTCAGAGCGACATCTGCTCTGCTGTCATGGCCGCTTTAACATCGCCGCCATTCGTGGTTTTGTTCGCATGTTCATGGATCTTTGTTCTGTGTCAAGGTAAGAGGAGTGTGTGTGTGTGTGTGTGTGTGAGTGTGGTAGGTTTGGGGTGATTCAAAGACGTCATCAATTCCTGAAATATCGATTCTCATAACGTGTGACAAGATGTCGCTGCACCCAGTGTAGCTGGGATTCCCCTGGACAACAAGCTGCAGCTACGCGACCAAATGTTCAGGAGTATTTTAGTCAGACACTAACATGGAGCTCTGAGAGCTCTGTAAACAGGGAAATGGCTTCACTGCAGCACAACTGTTGCACGAACACCTGAAGCGACAGCGTCTCGGAGAACGTTGTCAAGACGGCAACACCACACATCCTGTTCACCTTTTTGTCTCCACACAAGCCTGTTGTTACATTATCAGCACGAGGAGCATGTTTCTGTAGGTAGGAGTCACTAAAATAGATTTTATTCCTTCATCGCCTCCATGTTAAAACCAATTTCTGCCCCGCTGCTGTCATGGTGACGTAACCTTGCCCCATGTCTAATCTAACGTCCGGCAGTTTCATGTTTCCTGTCTCTTTAACGGCCACATGTGAGCGAGAAAACAGCTGAAAGCAACATTACAGACAATCTGTGACTGTTAGTCTGTAAATCTTTTGTTTCTTTGTCCCACACTGATGCAGAAACACATTTCCCTGATTATCTTACTGCATGTTAAATAAATCTATGTCAGGAACATGTAAAGTAGTTGAGATCTGTTATTATTTTTATATCATCAACATGGAAATTAGACTGTTGAATGATCATTAGGACAGAAATGTCTCAAACTTACATAAGAACTTTGTTAATAACTGTAGTCTGAACAGTTTGTACAGTAATTACTCTTATTATAACTTGTTATTAGAATAAATTATATTTTCAATTCTATTTACAACATATTTATTATAACTGATATTCAAATATACAGTTTTTTGTAGACTTTGACTCTGCAGGCTGCTGGATATGTTTGTAAAGTTTATTCTGACCTGACTTGTGAACAGAGTCTCCCCCTCTGACCTCTGTTCCTCTCCAGCACTGTAGTTTACTGTGTGGACGGATGGACAGCAGAGACCAACATGTGTCCTCTCCCCTCTCCTGGTGTCTGTCCATGCAGATCCAGCAGCTTTATTCGTCTCTCTGAGAAGTAAAGCAGTTTCATACTGTAGGGACTCTTTCCTCAGTAGAAGTAGTTCAGACACAGTTTGAGTAGAGGACGGACAGACTGGGGACACATTTGGAAAACAAGGACAAAGATTCAAAGCTTCTAGGAAATAATAAACTTCACATGTTTAATATTTCAGCTGTTTGTTCAGGCTCAGAAATGCTGATGTCTGTATTCAGATGGGAAATAATATCAATAATCAATAATGTCCAAAGAAGCAGAAAGCAGATGAAAGTAAAATGTCTCCTGTCTGATGGTGTGGAGGACGACTTGACTGACAGCTGTAGAAATGAGCAACATGAAGTCAGCATGCAGCTGCAGCAGAGGAGTTAGTCTCTCCTTTCTGCAGCTGGGACTCAAGTTGTCTGAGAACAGGGTTTGAAATGCTGCTGAGTTCACATGTGCTGTTTTATAGAGACCTGATCTCTGCTGCTTCCATCAAAAGATGTTTGAACAGCAGGAAACATTACAAGTCCTGACTGGAGGCTTTTCTCTTTCTGCTCAGAGCCACAGGAGCTGAAGGAGACAGTGAAGGCTGGAGAGGACGCCACTCTTCAGTGTCGGGGTCACGGAGGTGCTGCCATCACAGTGATAGAGTGGAGAAGATCTGACCCGAAGACAGATGATAAGTTTGTCTTCCTCTTTAGAGACAACCGCTCACGGGAAAACGAGCAGCATGAATCTTATCATGGTCGAGTGGAGCTGAGAGATCCAGAGATGAAGGACGGAGACTTTTCTGTGATTCTGAAGAACATCAACATCGACGACACTGGAACATATGAGTGTCGGGTTAAAGAGGAAAAGGAGACAGGAAAAGCTAAACCCATCACCATCATCAGCTTGACAGTGACAGAGCCAGGTGAGTCTCTTTGTCTCTCAGGTCAGCGTGTAGAGCTCAGAGTGTCTCTTTGTCTCTCAGGTCAGCGTGTAGAGCTCAGAGTGTCTCTTTGTCTCTCAGGTCAGCGTGTAGAGCTCAGAGTGTCTCTCTGTCTCTCAGGTGAAGCTGCTTCCTGGTAGTTGAGCTGAGAAACATCACAGATCAGATGTTTGTGTTTTAGAAAGATGTTGCTGATGAGACTTTAGAGGAAACAGCTGCTACGAGTCATGTGATCAAAGTGCAGTAGATAATGTCTGACATTCTGTTCACCTGCTGACAGCTGATACCTCACACCTGTTTCTGCTCTGCAGGTCACACAGCTGGACACAAGGAGGGAGGAGACAAGGAGGGAGGAGACAAGGAAGGAAATCTTGGATTGAAAGTTGGTCTGCCAGTTTGTGGGATTCTTCTTCTTCTTGGTGTTGGTGGTTTTGTGATCTTTAAAAAATATAGAAGACCGACAGAGAATGAACAACCTCATTCAAATGAAGCTGAAATTCAGAAACTGCAGTGAGATTAAGAGACCAGAGCCAGCTGATGAGAATTAGTGAGGATCCAGACTGAACTGACTCTGATTACTGTGGGGAGCAGTGATTGGTCGATACTCTCTGGCTGCTGATTGGTGGACTGAACGTGCTGCTGGACAGAAGAAACACATTCCTCCTGTAAAATAAAGCTGAGCTGTTGACACACGTCTGGTTTCACCTGGAGGCAGGTTAATGCCAGATGGGCTGACTGAGCAGCAGCTCTGTGGGACAAACAATATGACCTGATGCTGGAACAGCCAGCTGATTGTCAGTTACAGGAAGTGGGACAGACTGTCAGCACCTCCCCCCAACCCTTCAAGTGGATCCGTCCATCCATGTAGAGTCAGAGGTCAAATCAAATTAAACAGGTAAAGGACCAAAAAGAGAGAAAAAGCTCCAAATGTTTTAAATCAACAGTTACTGATGTCAGTGCCGCTCAACATCCTGCTAGCTGCAGTTATAACACCAACAGTCTGTTCTGGATGGATGGAGGGTCAGACTTTGTTCCCAGTCTGACCCTGAAGAGCTCTGTCCCTGTTGTTCACTCACCGACCTGCATCAGAGGGGAAAAGATCCTGTTTGGATTCTCTGCAGCTCTGGGGCCCGTTCTTCGTACGTTGCTTAAAACATCCGAGATCAAATGAGACATCCAGGATAATATCATCGGCCTAATCATGATCTGGCTAATTGGGTTCTTCAAACACACCTGCCGGTTATGATTAGTATAGCTGGATTGAGTTATCGGAGATAATTGCGCGTTCATGCACTGGTTTAAAAGGGGACATGTATCGATAGTAGAAACATTGATCAGCAACGCTGCTATTGGCTGTTCACCATGGCCAAAGAGCGCGCTCAGTTTTTCTCCGCAGCAGAGCAAGAGTTATTGCTAGAAGGATATACAGAATTTGAAAACTTAATTAAAACGCCAGGGAACACCTCAAAGTGTGCAAAAGCCAGGAGAGAGGGCTGGCAAAAAGTTGTAGACAAATTAAATGCATAAGTGCTCCATGTTATGGTTCTATCACTTATTACAGTATGCAACCTGTGGTCTGAAGTGGCTTGGAAATACCACAAAACCCCCTAAAAACTGCTTGAGTGCCAGATACACTTTGCGAATGGCACGACAGACAGCACTTTTCCTCAAGTTTTCTGCATCTCCAGTAGTGCAAAGGAACGTGCCACTCGCAAAGAATCTCAGGGCAATGCACACAGTTTGTGCCGTTGTTAAAGCTCCCGACGAGTCGAACTTTTAACGTGTGGTTCCAACAAATTAACGATGTATGTGACACCCTCACGAGAAAAACGATATCTCTCAATAAGAATATTATCGCGCTGCGCTAAAGGATCCTGTCTATCTCACAATAGCCTACGCGATTAATTCGAAAAGCTCTTCAAATTATTCTGCCACCTTCAGCAACAGGTTCTTCTCGTAAAAACTGCGAAAGACTTCCTTATAAAGCCGGGATCTAATCCTGTTGACATGAAATAAGCCTGCTCACGAGCAGGTTCAAGTTTAAGCGCCTGTTGCTATGACAGCAAGTCCAGGATGAGCGTCGAAGAACCAAACAATCCAAGATCATGCCAAATCGCCAACAATCAAATCCAGCTAAGTGAGTTAGCGACGTACGAAAAACGGGCCCCTGTTTTCCTGCATGAGGACATTTTTCATCGTCTTCAGCTGCTCAGGAACTCTGACTGTGAAATGTTCTTAGACAACGAGACAGATAAACTGGACTGAAGTGGACTCATGGTCCTGTGTGGTTTGCAGTGAAAAGCAGAGATAAAGAATAAAACATGTAAAATGACAGATACCACTTCAATGATCCTCATCTGTTACTGAAGGTAAAGGTCCCAATAATCCACGTTTATTATCACATTGACTTAAGCTTAAGATGTTGATGTTTTCTGATCTGTTACCCCTAAAATCCTCTGACTCAACGTTTGCTGAAGCTCATCGTGGCCATTATAATCTAATAGTTTTGTGTCCACCAGTCCAGTGGATTCCTGGTGTTAGAAAGAGACTCTGACAGACAGCAGAGTTCAAACAGTCACATTTTCCTTCTTTAACGTTCAGCTGCAGGCTCAGACTCCAAAAACTCAGCTCACTTTTAATTTAAGTTGAAATTATTTCTGGATTTACAGAATCAACTAATGTCCAACTAGTTTGATAATCAGTTTTCAAGTAAAAAATCTGCTGGCTGTCACACGTGAAGATTTGTTGCTTTTCTTTAAAATATTTTTAATAATTTTAATGTTTGTTAGGAAAGTAGAGGTTTGGACACAACAGGCACTGTGAAGGTGTCACTTTGAGCTCTGAGTATCTGTGACAGCATTTCTCTCTGTCAATTGATTAATGTAGAAAATAATCAGAATGAAAATAATCATCAGCTGCAGTCTGATACAAAATAGTTCAAAATGAGCTCCAGCTCAACAACTACAGCAGTAAAATGCTGCTTTATATTAATGTGTGAGGAAAAATAATCTGATGATAGAAAATATAATAGTACAACAGGCACAGGGACATTTTACTGCTTTAATACTTCAAGTACATTTTCCTGATTATAGTACAGTGTGTTCACAGTGAGCAGTTTTTACAGTTAGTATGTTCAATCCTCAGCTCCCCCCAGGCTGCATGTCGAAGTGTACTTGCACAGACTTGCCGTTCTACCAGTGTTGAATGTGAGTGAATGGTGAATGCAGATGTAGTGTAAAAGCGCTTTGAGTGGTCGAAAAGACTAGAAAGGCAAATACAGAATATTTACATTTACTAGAGTCAATAAACCAGGTAAAAACTGTATCATGAACTTTGTTTAACTGTAACTCTGTAGCTGAGAACTGAAAGTGAAACTGGTGGCTCTAAATGTCTGGACCTGTTTGTAATCTGATAATAAAATGGAGGAACATTTAGAGGGCGGAGTTTGTTATGAAGCAGCTCTGAGCTCATTTTATCTTCACCACTCTGAGTCAGGATGTGACATCAGTCCTTCCTCTTTACTGTTGGCTGGTAGAAACTGACTGCTGCTCTTTTACTCAGGCTTTAATGTTCTCTGGTGTTTTATATTCAATAATAGGTAAATATAATAATAACTGCAGTGACAAGAGTCTGCATGGCAAAATGAACTTAATAAAATGAGAATCATGAAGAGCATGAAGAAAAGAGAAAAATATAAATTAAAAGAGAAATATTAAGATCAATCAAAAGATGGATTTTAACATTTATTTTTAAAAACTTACTGATGTTTGACTCGTCCTCAGAGATCAGAGGGTCGACTGGGAACATTTGATACGAGCAGGTCGGACGTCTGCAGCTACTTCTGAGATGGTATTTTGTGTCATAACTGGTTCAAGGGTCAGATATGTCAGAGGTCGCTCGCCTCTGGAGCAACTAGGGGTCAAGTGTCACAGTGGGGGATTGAACATTAAAGGCCTGTGTCTTATCCACTGCTCCACCCAGTACAGCAGCTGTCTCTGCTCTCAGCTGTTCACATGGAGGCTTTTCTTCCCCTGATGGTCAGTCAGAGCTCAGTCTCTACACAGCAGCTGCATGTGAACTCCTCCGTCACTGTAAACTGTCTGTGGTAAATATGTTTTAGTTTGTGTTCTTGATTTGTTCTCACATACGCAGTGAACAGACACCACAGGGAGGACGTCCCTGCTGGGACCAGAAGGGATCCTGTCAGATCCAGTTAGTCTGTGGGACTTTTACCTGGAGAGAAACTCTCCCATCCTGTTCCTGTTAATGTGCAGTTGTTGTCTGGAGCTTTTCTTCTTTGTCTTCAGAGACCTTTTCTTCCTGCATTCTTCAGACTTTTATACAAATACTGCACCTCATGAAATGAGCCACTAAACTACATTTTCAAATCTCCTGTTGCTGTTTCCATGTAATAATTCATTTAAACATCAGAAGCTTAATCCAGGCCTCACAATCACATGTTGACACACGTCTGAATCATGGCTGTGTGATTTTGTACCTGACAATTGTCTGGTTAGAATATTTATAAAGTGGGGAGAGATGGTGGTGTTACATTTTATGTAAAGTGCTGCTAAAGTGTTTCTGTATCCTGTGATCTTCTGTCCTGAAGCTAAATGAATGTAAATCAAACAGTTGCACTTATATAACAGTTTCATATGTATACTGATCAGAATCAGAGTCAGCTTTATCGCCAGGTATGTGTTCACATACGAGGAATTTGACTCAGGATTGTACATAGCTCATGATGTGCTTACTCATGCAAAAATACCATAACACAATAATAATAAAGTTCCTTTGCAAGAGTCGAGTTGAGCCGGTACCAGCTGTGGAAAAAGGTCTCTTTGGTGACATTATCTATGTTTCAGCTTCCACATTAAAACCCCTGAATGCTGTTCACCACTGTGCCCTCAGGTTTGTCATTTATGGAATAAACTGCAGACCAAACTCAAGAAAAACATTGTTTTAAAGAATCAGTATGAAATGGTTTGTTATTGTTCCACTAGAATTGTCCATTTTGCTTTGAAATGTTTTGATCTGTTTTTATATATTTACTTGTTTGTACATGTTAACATGTTACACAGGGCACAGCCTAAAAAGAGATCCAGCTCTCAGTCTGTTTCAAATAAAGTTTGAAAAAGAACAAGTTCCTCTGTGTTTTAATATTGTTCAGTCTGTGCAGGCCGGAGCTCCTCTCTGTTTGTTCTAAGTGTTTCATCTGCATCAGTTACAAACAGCCGCTGTGTAACACGGTTATTTCTAGAGAAAGCACTTTGCTTGTTGATCGGCCTGAACTCTAATTTAGCTTTTTCTGTTTAATACAATTATTTTACTTTCTTTAACCTGCATGAAGGCATCGATACGATCACTTTAAAACATCCCACTCGCTGCCTCGCCTGCTGCTGCCTGTAGTCTGTTGTTATCTTGTAGACAACCAAAGCACCTGCTTTGTTACTGAGGGAGCTGCGTATGATCTGCCTTCTCCAGCAGCACAGGTAGCCGATACATCTGATTATTCCTGAAGCATCTATGAACATAAACTTTACAACTCAAAGAATTATTGTGGCAGCAACACGGGAACAGGCCGCTGTTGACTAAATACAGAGGGAGACCTGAGCATCTCAGGACTTTTGAACACTCTGCAGCTCAGAACAGCTGCTAGTCTGACTGAAATCCAAGATCAGTTTCATTTAATGATCATCGTTAGAAAACAAAAAGCAACCAAGCGAAGAAAAGAAAGCCAGGCTCTGTGTGATGAGAGGTTCTGCTAATTTATCAGAATCAGTCCAGAGATCATCTGACTTAGAAACAGTGTGCAGCCTACATTTGCTCTGCAGAGACTAAACACACTTTAACACGTCACTAATGGAAAGTGAAAGTATTTCTGCAGCTTCAGGTCACACAGGCTGTTTTCCAACACGCCCAGTGACGCAGTGTGCAGAACTGGAACTGAGTAACATCAGTAGAACAACCTGAAACAGAAAAGGTTTTTCCCTGATGTTGTAAATGTTTGATGTTAAAGCCCAAATTAACGTTAGCTTGTTAAATCTACTTCCTCTTGCTCGTCTCTCTGCCTCTGCTCAGATACGTTCTGCTGATGTGTCTTTACTGTCCTGTTAAACTAAAAGCCTTCGCAGAGTCGAGTAATTGTGACTTCATGACATTTTATAAAAATAACTTTAAACAGTACATGGAGGAAACCCTGCTGAAGGGAACCTTGTTCCTGAGTCCTGGGATGAGAACGTGTTGTTTCCTTCTTAAAGCAGAAAGTTTGAAGCTCCTGATCAGCTCTGAGTTCAACAGCAGCTGAAACACTTTGGGATTTAATCTTCATCACGGAGCCACATGAGAAATCCTGCAGACTGACTAAGACCTGTGGTTCATCATACTTTGCTGAGCTGAATCTTTGCTTCAGTTGTTTTATCTGCAGGAAGAGAAAACAGTGAGCTGTTAGCTTTCAAACTGAAGCACAGCAGATAAAACTGCTCAGGTCACATTAACAGGCCAGTAGAAACAGACAGAGTTGGGATCCAGCAGCTTTCTCTGGATGTTTTACTGCAGTTTGAAGGTAATTTAACCAACAAGTCCTCCAACCTGAACAACAAATACGACTCATGAGAGTTTATCCTAAAATAAAGGCCCTTCCTCTTTGTTCAGCTTTGTTGTTTTTAGCTGCAGTCTGAAACGTCTTCATTCTCACTGCAAAGCCTCCAGTTGTCTCTTTTTGTCTCCTCTCACTGTGACCGTTTGGACTGAAGCTTTAGATCTGAAGCAGCTTTGTTCATCACACTGCAGACGTTATCATGTGGACTGCATGAAGTCTGTCTGCTGTCTGTCTGTGAGTCAGGATTTTCCCAGAAGAACCTGAAACTGACTGTGAGATTTTTAAAAAATAAAATAACATGTTGGAACTGATCTGAAGTTTCTTCCCTCTTGTTTGCGTGCAGACGGACAGACACAGTGAAACAGTTCATTTTTCCTCTCTGGATGTTTCCTCCTCTCAGTTTGTGCTCTCAGCAGTGATGATGGAGCTCTTCTGTCACCCACAGGATTTTGTTTCTCCTCCTGTGAACCAAAGGTCTGTTGAACAAAGAGAAGCTCCTGTGCTGCCCCCTGCTGGCTGTCTGACTGCATGTTTAGAAGGAGCTTTCACCCAGAGTGCTTTACAAAGTGCGTCTCATCACCTGATTGGCTAAATGTTCATATCATCAGTCAGCAGCAGCAGAAATCAGCTCCAGGATCTTTGTTTACACACTGGAGATGTTATCATGTGGCATCATGAGTGTGTGGCTGCTGTCTGTGTGAGTCAGGCTTTTCCCAGAATAACCTGAATGTGCTGCTGCTCACAGACACAAAGTCAAACTGAGCCAAACCTGCTTTTACTTTAAATTTGTTTTGTGGAGTCAGGAAGAGAAAACAGTGGGCTGGTTCAAACAGAGGGCGGGTCGTCCTGAGTTTTTAACACATCTAGATGTGAACACCAGGAAATGAGACTCTTGTCTCATCTTTTGATCTTAAACCCAAATGTCTTCAACAAAAACAAAGGACTTAGTGTCCCAATACTTTTGGAGAGGACTGTTTGTGTGTTTAGTTTCCTGCTTCAGGACTTCACCTGGCTGTGAGTTACTCTGAACACAGAAACAGGTTTTATCTCTCTGCAGTGATTCTCAGGAAACAAAACAGAAAGTTGGGATTCAGAAGCTTTCACTTAATATTTTACTGCAGTTTGAAGCTTTAAGCTGATAATAAAACTCAGAAAGAAATATTTAAAAAGCCGAAGGTGTTTCGATACAACAGAGGAGCAGCCGCCTCGTGTCCTCCATCTTTACTGAGCAGTTTGAATGTTTACTCTCCGAAGGTCACTTTCAACATTCAACATTTATTCCAGCACTCTGCACTCAATTTATAGAAAACATTGGTCACTGTGTGTTTGGTTGAGTCTTTTCAGAGGAACCTGAATGTGCTGAGAGAAGCTCCTGTGCTGCCCCCTGCTGGCTGTCTGACTGCATGTTTATAAGGAGCTTTTACCCAGAGTGCTTTACAAAGTGCGTCTCATCACCTGATTGGCTAAATGTTCATATCATCAGTCAGTGATTGGCTCAGCTGCTGCACTGACTGCTGACAGACAGAACAAACAGGAAGCTGCTTTAATAGATCCTACATGTTACTGAGTGTGTTGAACATTTAAACAAATATTGGCTTGTTTTAAATGTTGGAGCTGCTGTAGAGCATCAGCTAAGAGTTATTTTAGTTATTTTATATTATGACTTCTCTTTTTAAGCCATTAATTGTTAAACAGTAATAACAAGTTGTCTGTGTGCAGCTGCAGGACTGTAGAAACACAACATATCATTAAATAAATCATGGACATGCAGAGGTCTGAGGACCAGTTAGTGAGCAGTAAACCAGCAGCTGGACGTCAGTGGTTGGACTGGTGTGAAGGTGTGAAGGTGTGAAGCTCAGTGAAGAGCAGACGACCTCTGAACACAAACAATGTTCTGCTTGGAAATGAAATGAATGATGTTTTTGCTTAATTTAGCTCCTGTGTGTTCTTTTCACAAACTCTTACAAACACACACCAACACAAGCCCCACACAGTCTTTAGCTACTCTGATACAAGATGAAATAAACCATCTGACTGTGTCCCGTCTCTGGAGCCTGAGTCTTTATCTGGAATCAGGCTCCATATCAACACCTCAAACAGCAGGATCTCGAGAAATCTCACTAGTTCTGCAGGTATTTGGTTTGGACACATTAAAAAGTTGACCTGAAAATGGCGCTATAGGAAAATTTAGAGGATCACCAAAGTTATTACATCTAATCTGTATGAACTAAGTGGTGACTTTGCTTCCACAGAGCCACACTGTTATAAAAACTTACTCCATTGATCAATCAGTCACTGAATCAATCGATGTCACGATCACAACGTGTTTCATTTACAATCATTCAAAAGCAAAATAACTATTCTTTAGGTTCATTTATCAGTTTATGATTACTGAACTATGCTGGAAGGAACTTGTCTGTTTCCACGACAACATCTCACTCAGAGCAGATGGCGAGGGATTGGACCAACTGTAAAATGATGTCATAAATTTATAAATTCACATCAAAGCTCCAACAGTTTGTGCAGGAAATTATCATTTCTGACTTGAATGACCTAAAATAAGGTTTATTATTTTTCTTCTTTTTATTATTATTATTATTATTATTATTATTATAGCCAGAAAACCCTGTTTCAGTGTAGTTATTTTTTTCATGTCACTGATTTCACACAGAAAAACATCTAAAGGTGTTGCACTAAATCGTAACCAGCCTACGTTGCACGACATTTACCACATGTTAAAAGTCATGTGACTTACGTGGAGTACTGAAAGTCCAGTACGCCTGTCACTGGATGGGTACTTGTTTTGTCCAACAGATACATGCAGTATGTCATTTTGGGACACTTGACAATCTACCTGTGTACAAGGGCACATATGGACAATGCCTATTTCACAAAGCACTGGTATCCTGCAGTTTGTGTTAAATGTTATTGGGATGGTTACTGAAACTGACCGGATATGGCACGGCCCCACCTGAAATATTTTTCACCTGCTGCCACTCTTCTCAACAGCACTGCTGTGGGTGAAAGACCGAATATAACTGGAGGGTATTTATCTGAAACAGGGAAGTGGACGACCACAAAGCTGCTCGCTCTGTTAAAACAAGTTCAAGTGCAACAAAACAGACAAACATCAGCTAAAACAGACCAAACTTAAGTGTGAAACCACAACAGCTTCACACCACAGTTCACTGGAATCAACAGGAGGACGTTGCTCCTGTGGTTTGATTTGCAGAGAGACAAAAAGATGCAGAAGACACTCAACCAAGTGTCCTTGGTCTGCTGAGTCCATCTTGTCTTTTATTTAAAATTAAGCACTTAATGTAATAATTATCCCCTGAGACCCGACCCCGGATAAGTGGATGAAGATGGATGGCTGGATGTAATAATTATTTACATTAAAGCAAACGGATAAAAATTATGTTTGAGTAAAAGAGTTTAAATCTATTTAGATGTTATATGTGAGCAGAATGCAGAGCAGTGTGAGCTCTAATGACTTATTATTATGTTATTCTTTTGTTTTACTAACAGTCCTGCTGTGAAACATGTGCACTGTTTTAACCGAAACAGGAAACTGGACAAAACCCTGTTTCAGTGTTCATATGAAAACCTGACTGCTTCTCTTCATTATGTCGCTGAGTTTCTGAGACTCATGAAAACCAGGACCTGCTGATTTATTTCTGATAACTGAGAGAAGAAACTTTACAGACTGAATCTCCTCCATAGTTCACAGACTGAAAATCAAAACTCTGTTAGCAGAATCAGACACTCGATGCTGTTCAGGTCTGCGGTTGCGGTTTTGTTTATTCTTAGTTATCTGAACTGAAGAGAGGTGAGTATCTGTTCGCCTCAGCCAAACCAGAGAACTTCAATCCGACAGCTTTATGAAACCCACAGAACCACAGGAGGAAAACAAGAACCAGAAGAACTTTATTGATCCTGCAGAGAAACAAGTTGCCGGGGTAACAAGAGTCGAAAATTGTGATTAAAATAAAAATAACAGTAAAGTTATTTATTAAATTACCACAAAACAAAGTTGTGTTTAGATTCTGTTCCGTAGAAATAAATGTTTAAAAAATCAAACAAGTCAGTGCTGTGCACCGTACTGAAACATATATATATATATAATTAAAAATCTTTAGTTATTTTTTACATGTCACTGATTTCACACAGAAAAACATGTTGCACTAAATCGTGCACCAGCCTACGTTGCACGACATTTACCACATGTTAAACATCATGTGACATACGTGGAGTACTGAAATTCCAGTACACCTGTCACTGGACGGGTACTTGCCAACACTCGTACGTCATTTTGGGGAACGGTCATATATGTCATTGTTTTGTCCAACAGATATATGCAGTGTGTCATTTTGGGACATTTGACAATCTACCTAATTTGTGATCTATGTATGTTGACTTATCTCTTTGTAGCTGCCTGAGTCTAATTTAGCTTTTTTTTTTAATTTTATTTTTATTTAATCAGTTTAATTTAGCAGGGACAGTGCACATTAATAAGCATAGTTGCAAATGCGCCAGAGTTAGCCAAAAGACTATTTTTCATCTGTAGTCCCTGGACAGTTGTTAGTCAACCTGTAAAACTTTACCATGACAGTACATTTACTCATTTGGCACTTTTATCCAATGTGACTTAATTTAAGGAACAACATGCAAGCATCAATGAAGCAAGAGATCTACAAGTGACAATAGATCCTAGAGGAGCTGACAGCACATACAGCGTCCAAAGTTAATGAATACAGAGCAGCTGTACCTCTCGTCCTGTTGGTCTGATGGCTATTTGTCAATAACTGAGGTCTTTTGTTCCTCTCACTGCTGAGTAGACTGCAGCTGAAAAACACTCTGGAAAACAAAATGCATACAAATTACATCACTGCAGGTACAACAACTGTACTGTTCGTGGATTTACTGCTGTGCTACTAATTCTGCAACATCTGATAAAGACAAAATAATTTGTTTTTTATGTAGAGTTATAATAACTTTCAGACTTTCTGTGGTGGTAGAAAGTCTTTTTCCTTTTAAAATAAACATATTTGAGATTAGTAAGTAACATTGGGTGAAATTAGCTTCCTGCTCATCCTCTGATCTCTTCTGGGGTGCTAGAACGATCAGCAGCGCAGCCAATAACTGACACAAGATATGCCCACAGCAACATAAATTAAGCAAGTGAGCGCCTTCCAATCTGATGCCTGAAGCCGAGTCCGTTGGTGGAAGATTAGGGACACCTGACGTTGTAGACAATGATGAATGTGGGAACTTAAGACACAGGCTTTCAGCCGCCCACAAATTCAGTAAGATCTCTTCTTCAAAATTCATTTGAGAGGAGAACTTTGGAGGAGAAAGTACATGTCAAAGAGCTTGGCCCAGACCAGCCTGACATCAAAATCAGTCTACAGGCTAGAAAGAAAGTTAAAAACATACGTACAAGGCTTGTTCTGCAGTTGGTACAATAGAAAAGCTTGGCCAGCTGGATGCCGTATTTTGCTTCCCATTCTTGCTTTTAAAACGGCGAGGACGGAAACAATATGAGCTGTTACAGGAGTAAATGACAGATTTATCTGAGCGGATTAAGAAACATGAGTGTACAAGGGCACATATGGACAATGCCCAGAATATAACTGGAGGGTATTTATCTGAAACAGGGAAGTGGACGACCACAAAGCTGCTCGCTCTGTTAAAACAAGTTCAAGTGCAACAAAACAGACAAACATCAGCTAAAACAGACCAAACTTAAGTGTGAAACCATAACAGCTTCACACCACAGTTCACTGGAATCAACAGGAGGACGTTGCTCCTATGGTTTGATTTGCAGAGAGACAAAACGATGCAGAAGACACTCAACCAAGTGTCCTTGGTCTGCTGAGTCCATCTTGTCTTTTATTTAAAATTAAGCACTTAATGTAATAATTATCCCCTGAGACCCGACCCCGGAGAAGCGGATGAAGATGGATGGCTGGATGTAATAATTATTTACATTAAAGCAAACGGATAAAAATTAGAGTAAAAGAGTTTAAATCTATTTACATGTTATATGTGAGCAGAATGCAGAGCAGTGTGAGCTCTAATGACTTATTATTATGTTATTCTTTTGTTTTACCAACAGTCCTGCAGTGAAACATGTGCACTGTTTTAACCGAAACAGGAAACTGGACAACCGCAGAGCTGTTAGCGTCTTTTAACAGATTCACAACAGGGTGCACAGCAAACAAACTCACATACAACATGAAGAGTTCATCTGACACAAACATTTCCTTAATTCCTGCCCTGTTCAGCCGATCCAAGACCTTCTCAGAATGCAGATCCAAGCCACTGTCACGAATCAGAATCAGCTTTTACGCTAAATAGGTTTACACATAGAGGGAATTTGCTTTGGGGAATTGGTGGTGGTGATGGCACAATGGATAAGACGCCTATGGCAGCAGAAAACAGCCTGAGTACAGTTCTGGTACAGAACAAGTGTGTAAGTGTTATTTGCACAGTAAATAATTCTAAAAAATACCAGAACAAAAAACTGTCAGTAGCATCCCAGGTGTGCAGATCCTGACTTGTGACACATTGACTCTTGGCCAAGGCCCTTTAGTGTCATTTTTAGATGTTTAAGGCTCTGCAACAAGTTAGCAATGCTTATGCAACCATAAATATGCAACATCTGGTTATACTTTCAAATAAAACATTGCCGGTTTGAAATGATACATGATCAGAATTGTGAAACTTTGCAACTTGGTTTGGTTTAGGCACAAAACTACTTGGTTAAGTTTTGGAAAAGATCATGATTCTGGTTAAAATAACTATGTACGTCAGTTAACACGTAAGTTAACTGACCGTTGTAGGGTTAGCCGGTCGACATGCATAAAGGCAGTGACTTAAATTTAGGCACTAACATTTCTGATGGTCATGTTAAGGGTAGGACGCTTCAGGGGGGGGCTGCCAAAACCTTTAACACGAACATAACTAGCTACCTTCCTTTGGTGTCAAATAACTAGCTTTGTCACTTTTTGGTATTGGACGGCCTAAGATGAGAAAGATCTCACCTATGACACAATAGTGATCCTCACTGTGTTACAAAGTGAACAAAAGTGATGCATGTTAAAACAAAACATGGTATTGTGGATATCGACTCAGACTGCTGGAGGTTTAGCAGCCCTGGAGGGTCTGTAGACATCAAGTCCAGTGGTCAAAATCATATCAACAAAATGAGGGAGGGATTTGTACGTTTGTGGCATGCTTCTAGCAAATTAATGGAATTTAGTGTTGTGTGGAAATTTGTAGAAAGAAATCCTCAAGTCTGAGAATCAGTTTATTAGCTACACCAGCAGGTAGCGACAGCGACATTCCCTCACGTGAGATGACAGGATATCACCATTACCCAGCATCACCCTCATCTATAGAAACAACAAGGAGAAGGACTGTAGCCTGGTTTGTACCAGGAGGTGAAAAATAACTGGAGAATCTTTATTTAACTCAACGATGGTGATTCAGGTTATGACGTCCCCTTCTAACCACCTGTAACCGTCACAGCTAGATGCCTCGGCCCAACCCTTATTATAAATGTAACGCAAGTTCAATTCTGACCTGAACCTTCAAACCAAGCCTTAAAACACAAACACACACAAACCACCAATAAAAAAGTTACCTCTGCTTCGTCTGATTAGCTGCCGTTGGTGATGTGATATTCTGATGTCACTGAATGTGACGTCCCCTGTGATGTCATTTCCTGCAACAACTTCTTCAGCAGCTGAATCAAAATGAACAGCAATATAATTTACATGTTAAATTTTCACTGGACATGGACGTCATTACTTATACTTAAAAAAATCTCTATGTTAACATGTGTAGGGTTCACACATCCATAAAATACCTGCCAGTACATTAGTATGTTCAGTGGTTTTTTCATAGAGTTTACGGTTCAGAGTCAACAAACAGTAAAGATGTAAAAATTAAAACTCAACACTAAAATAAACTCTTTCTGGACATAAGTCACCTGTCTGTTACTAGGAAAAACACAATGGGAATGTAACAGTGGGTAAATCATGATGAACTGGTGTACAATTCATTTAATCATTAATCATTAGTCATTTTATCAGCCTGTCACATCTGTCTGTGCTGAACACATGGATTGTCTGATCCCATTCAAACAGGTTAGTACAAGTGTTCTTTCAAGGGCATTTGGAAATATTAACACGTGTAAAATACAGAAGTCTGTGTCTAACCTGGATGTTTTCTCTGAACACACCATCTGGACAGAAGAAGCAGTACAACAAGTAGAACCAGAACAAGGGACAGTGGAACAGACCACAGCATCACAGAGGGAGGAGGAGGAGCTGGTGATGAAGAAGGACAGGTGGACATAGGAGGAAGTGTAGTGGTGGGTTTCCCTAAAATGGACAGAAAATAATAATCACAACCACCTAAACGAAATACTAGATAACACATTGAGTCATTTAACTGTTCTGATTTTAATTAGATTAAAATACGTAACTGACATTTGTAGCTCCATTTATTTGGGTGCAGTTAGTGAAATTTCAGTCAGAATTATCTTTGAGCTCCTCACCTGTGACAGAGATCCAGCTGGATGGAGACTCTCCATGACCGCTGATGTCACACTTGTAGAGGCCTTCATCAGACTTGTTAACATGGTGGATGGTCATGTGACCTGTAGGCTCAGTCCTGATGAGGGAGCCATCTTTATAGAAACCAGCTGGGAGGTTGGAGGGAGGGGTCTCTGTTTTACAGTGCAGAGTGACATCATGTCCCTCCATCACAGGGAGGACAGGACTCTGCAGGATCACTGGTCCACCTCAACACAGAGACAAACTACAGCATTTCATCATTTACACACAGCTTCATCAACACTAACTCCACAGTCTGATCTTACCAGTGACAGTGATGTTGATGGTGTTACTGGTTGCTCCCTCTCTGGACTCACACCAGTAAACTCCACTGTCCGATGGGTCGATGTAGCTGATGTAACAGGAAGAACCAGCTGATCTTCCCCAGCCAGCTCCACACTGAGTCCTGGTTTCTCTGGTTGTGTTCCTCCTCAGCGTCCATCCAGCAGAGCTGTCGTCCTCCTCACAGCTCAGAGAGACAGACTCTCCTTCAAACAGCTGAGAGCTGCTGGGACTCACAGTCAGAGAGGCTGGAGGGAGATGGGCTTTAAAGTCAAGTTAAAGTTGATGAGCAGTTTATTAGGATTTATTATACTTTTAGTTAAATGACCAGACGGGTGTCAGTGAAACTTTGACGTCCACGTGTTGCATTTAACAAACCTGTTTGTTGAGCAAATGTTTCTGAACTTGTTGCCAAACTGATGCTGAAAATTTAGATTTAAAAGTTCAGCTCTTAAAATACTTGACTGATATTTTAAATATTGAACCTATTTACTGAAGAGTCCAACAGGTTTTGTGTTAATCCAAAGTCACTTTGTTCTTCATTGTTGTTCTCTTATAAAAACCTATTATAATTATCAAAGCAGTTAAATCACAATGGAGTCGACTTTTGATGCAGTTGCATCCTGGCCAACTTGTCCTTTTTGTTTTGGGTAGTTTCACTCACGTCTGTATTGTGGCTGTTAATAATTTATTAATAATTTATCAATGTTCATTTAAGTTTATGTTATAACTTGTGGTCTTTTTGTGTTGAAGTATTTTCATTAGTAATGTTCAAACTCTTTGGGTACATTTTATATCAGTATTCACCAGGAAGCCTTGTGCTTCAGCTTCTGACTGTCAGAGTTGACTCACCTCCGCTGGTCCTGCAGCTCAGCAGAGAGATCAGCACTGAAGAGAAACCAGAGATTTAACATGAAACCAGATCAGACTTAAGAAACTTTGAGTTCTACTGCTCACTGTAATATTTTCTAACCTTACATAATTTAAAATATCTATATTATTGTGGATATTAAATGTCTCAGCAGAATTATTTACAAGAACGCGTTTTCTGCAGAACAAAGTAAATTCTAAAATGAAGCAGAAAGTATTTCAATAGTTTTTCATCAGATTGTACTCACAGAGCAGAAAAGCTGTCTGTCCCATCGCTCCACCACTCAGTCAGTCCAGTTAATCTCTTCCTCTCTGTAGCTGAGAGCAGTGACTGTGTAGAAGCTCATCTGGTTTTGCTTCTTCACTCAGAGCTCATCAGGAGACACAAAGAGTTTAATCACATGCAGGAAATGACAGCGCTGCAGGCTGTTACTGTTGCATAGTCTGATCGACTTTTGAGAGCTCTGCTTTCCAGCTCAGCTGCCGCTTCACCACAACATCACTGCTGACACCGCACCATGTCAAGATTATGCTCCATTTTACCTTCACTTGTGAACAAAACCCGAGATGTTTGAACCTGTCAGGTCCTGCAGCTGTTTGCCCCCCTGAGAAGGTTTAACTTTGTGTTCTGACAGAAAGAGTTTGTATAAAGTCATTCAGAGAAAATGCAGAAAAATCTAAAAGAAAATCCTAAAAATCAGAGGAAGCTCAGGCTCTGTTCATGTTTCTGAGAGTATTTAATAAACCAGCCAAACACACGTCAAAGTAAATCTCCTGTGATTTGCACTGATGCAGATCCAGAACACTGAAACTGTTTTTCATTAAATACCTGATTTAGTCTACAGACTCTCTTCTCATAACGGTGCAGGTCTGCTGGAGATCCTGTCTGTAAAGATGAACATGCTGGATGTGACACATTACTGGAGTAAAAGAAAGGGGACATGATGAGTCCCTCTGTCCTCCTGTAACTCTGCTGACATCTGGTGGTTTAAAACAAACTCACACATTCAGAGAATCAACCTGACTTCCTGTTAATAAGATTTATTTAACAACTCTGGTAACTTTTAGTACCTGGTGCACTGGATTTAAAGTTCTCTGAATTGTGTTATTAAATGTGTTTTCAGTTACAGAGCAGGGTTCTCTTGTTATTTTGACCAAGCTTGTAAAGACACAAAGAAAGTTGTTCCTATATGTTTTTAATATCTGAACACGAGAAGCCTCACACAGGTTCTGTTTACTGACAGCAGAACTCAGATATATTTGATCAGAGTACTTTTCACCATGTAGCCTTTGTTTTGAAGTTGACATTAAAGTCCAGCGACTTCTGATATGTTTTACTTTATCTCATCATGAAAGTCAAATCTATAAATGTGTTGCTGCAGTGTGCCTTAAGAATGTATCATTTATTCAATATTCTATATTCTATGTTCTTCAAAATGTCTCATCTATTTAATATATTAAGTTCTATGTTATTCAGACACTTGTATAAGCAGGTAACATCCCTAGTCTAGTCTGTGTGATAGGAGGACCTTTGTATTTGGGAGCTAATTGTGTAAGAGCAGAATGATCCAAAGGGGGCCCATACCCTGGGAAAAGCCTGCCTCAAAGTACTGTTGGTGTCTTCACACCATGTTTTCCAGTGTGGCTTGACGGTCTTCTGAGGCTTACTCAGGTTTTGTCTTGCTTTGACAATAAACTCTATTGCATCGACCTCTGATTGACTCCAGTAGCTTCTTTAGAACTCCAAGTGCTGTGGACCTCCACCAATTCTTTAACTATGCTGAGAACAGATCAGCTTCCAGCAGGCCTGACCTATAATTTCATTTTCCGAGGGGTCCTGTTAACTGTCTGAACTGAGATTTGGTTCATCTCTAAAGTTTGACTATTGTGAGAAACTCCAATTTGTGCCAAAAGAGTGACGCGGATAAATTTGAGCCGTGTGCAAAGATTTGGGTGTAAAAGAGGAAGAAAGGAGACAAAGGAGGGCTGTCAGAGAGAGGTCCACTGGGTCCGCCAGGAACTAAGGTAATAACCCATAGATGGTGAAATTCTAACTTTGCCCTAGAAGCAACATCTTTGAGGAAATATTGATCGATAATCTAATTTTGGTTACAGTTTTCTTTTTCCATGCCAAACTTGCTATGACAGTTCAATTTACTCATTCTTAAGGTTTTCTGTAATCCATGCTCATTTTTATATTCCTGTAAATAAATCATTGTAAAAAAATTATGTTTGGTGATGAGCTGTGATTTCTATTTCCATGAGGAGAAAGCCACCACATTAAATTCCCCACACTTGCCTGTAGTGATTTGTGTGGTAACTTTCATCGACCACCAACTGTGTGGATTGTGTTGATTCAAAGGTAAAGGAAAAGGGTTGACAGGAAATGGCTGACAGGAAAACTCCACTACAGAGTAGGATAAATAAAGAGGAGGAGGAGGGGTTATTCCTTGGGAGATCTCAGAGGCATAGGACTCAGAACAGGACCATCACTGCCCCAAGACAACCACAACAACCAAACCAACTGAAGAATCATTGGACTCTGAGGTTTTTCTCTCTCTCAACTGCAAAAATGACTGAAGACTTTTGGAAACAATTTCAGGGCTTTGGACAAAACCTCAAGTTTCTACAATATTCTACAGATCCACATAAGAAGGAAAGATCTCCTTGGCCAGGACGACTCCTTCCTCTGCCTTTCTCTCCAAAAAGAAGACATCTAAATCACTCAAGCTCTGCTATTATAATCGGGTTTTTAATTTTAAACATTTTTATCATTTTACTTACTCAGTATAAATCTGTTTAAGTTGTATTTCAGAGTAAGCAGGGTAGGCGTTCGGAAGAAGAAGAAAGTTAGAAACTAGGTGAATCTCTTCAACACCAGCTTAAACAATCCTTAGTTATACCTAATAGGGTAAAACCCATAGGCCTAGAGGATCTGACCCTTTAAGAAGGAGAGCTGGTCCAGTACCTCCTGAGCAGGGGTAACTCGGGATCTAACATCACGCATTGGAGTACCTTTCTTGGGTTCCTGGGAGAGGACTCGTGTCTCACTCAAAGTGACTGACTTGACAAAAGTTCAGTCAAGATCACAAATGAACGTCACGCAGACGTCACTCAGCAAACGGTTCATCTTTCTTTGAAATCACGTGACACCTTCCCCCTGTGCCCTCGGCTGAGCGGGTCCACGGTAAAAAAACAACAAAAAAACAAAACTACACAACAGGAAGAAGTCTGGACATCATCTTCTTCATCTCTGCTGCTAAATATGCGACTCAACCTGACAGCGATCGAGAGATTATCACTGTAGATTACCGTAGGTGGCCCGCTGTCAACAGAAACTACAGAGCAGGAAGAAGAACTCAGTCTGCTCTCAGCGTCATCAGCTCTGCTGTCATGGCCGCTGTAACATCGCTGCCATTCGTGGTTTTGTTCGCATGTTCATGGATCGTTCTCTGTCAAGGTAAGAGCAGTGTTTGTGCATGTGCAAGTGTGTGTAGGTCCGTGGTGATTCATAGACGTCATTCATTAAGGAAATACGATTCGTATAACTTGCGCTGACTCATCAGCTTCACGATCTCTTCTCCAACGATCTAAAGTTCAGTATTTTAGACAGACACTCAACAACATGGCGCTCTGTGAAGAGGAAATTGTTTCACTGCACAACTGCTGTGTTGAATAAACACATGAAGCGAAAGAATCTCAGAGTACGTTGTCTAGACGATAAAACCACAAATCCTCTTTATCTTTTAGTTTCCACACAAACCTGCTACGTTATCAGCACGAGGAAGATGGTTCTGTTTGTAGGAGTCACTTAAAACAGATTTTCTAAATGTTTCTTAATCGCCTCCATGTTAAAAGTAATTTCTGCCCTGCTGCTGTCATGGTGATGTAATGTTGCACCATGTGTTATCTAACATTTGTTTTATTAGTTTTATTAAATGGCCACGTGTGATCGAGAAAACAGCTGAAAGCAACATCACACATGACATTGTGAATCATTTCAGTTGTTTATTTGTTCCACACTGATGCACATCTGTGATTATCTTCCTGCATGTTAACTAGTGATGAAATAAATCCATGTCAGGAACATATGAAGATTCAAATAAAGTAGTTATTATTATTTTTAATATCATGACACAGCAACTGCGAAATTAGTCTCACTGTTTAATGATCATTACAGGGAGGGAAATGTGTCAAACTTCCTGTATTCCTGTGAACTTTGTTAGCAGGCTAAGTGTCCTACAGTTATTACAGCAATTATAAAAACTGTTGTTGTGACAGAAGAAGGACGACACAAATCTTTGCAATCATGGTGATGCAGTTATAGTTTCTTTACTGTGCTCACTGAAAAATAAAATTGATGATTTCCAACCATTAAATTAAAAGCTGAAAATGGTTATTTGCATTTAAACAGAGTAAAAGCTGACTTAAATTGTTTGCTCATATCTTCAGCACACCTGTCTTTCACTGAAATGCCAAATAAAATGAAACCTTAAAGCTCTTGAACCAGTAATTAAAAGTAGCACAACAAATGAAACGTCTCCAACTTCTGCTTGTTCTGCCCAGCTAGATAACAGTTGAGGAATGACTATTGACCACAATATTTTCTCCTTGGCTTGCTATTAATTAATTTATTGCCAAATATAATAATATAAAATTATCTACAGCAGCTTTCTGATAACTTTACACGTGTACTTGTGTGGAGATGTGCGTTAAAACATTTAACTTACATTTTACAATATCATGAATGTTGTTTAAATTTAAAATCAAAACTAGGGATTCACCAATCAGTGGGCTGGGGGCTGGAATAGTCTGGTTTTCAGCTAAATTGGCCATGAGCATTGAAGTTACAAAATTTTTGTGTATGCTATCAATTATAATTCTTTAAAAAGAAGAAAATGGAATCGAACAAAATTGGAATTAGCAGGTCAGACCTTTAAAAACTTGGTAATTATAAATTGAAAAAATATATAAAACAAAAACAAGTGTCCCAGTAGTCTATGCTTCTCTTTTGATAAATGTATAATTAAAAAGTGATGTTAATAATACTAATACTACTTTGCCAGTATTATGGCAAACTGTATGTGTATAGCACCTTTTCATACATTTAATTTAACCCAAACATCTCAGAAACATATCTAAAGATATAAAATAATAACTCCAAATTCTTGTAAAAAAAAACAATTTACAATGCTTTATAGAGAAGTGATATAACAACACAGATGTACTCACAAGTTAATATTCTCTGCTTAAATGTTGTCCAGTGCTGTGAATGAAGCTGTGATCTCTCTGATTTCGGCTCCTCTATATAAGCATTTATCAGATGAAATCTGAGTGAAAACAAAAGCAACACAAATTTGTGCAAGAATGCTACAGTACCAGTAATTAAATTAGGTGCAGTCAAAACATTCAGTTCTATTTACAACATATTCATTATATTATTGACTCAAATATATTTACTGGAGGACGACTTGACTGACAGCTGTACAAATGAGCAACATGAAGTCAGCATGCAGCTGCAGCAGAGGAGTTAGTCTCTCCTTTCTGCAGCTGGGACTCAAGTTGTCTGAGAACAGGGTTTGAAATGCTGCTGAGTTCACATGTGCTGTTTTATAGAGACCTGATCTCTGCTGCTTCCATCAAAAGATGTTTGAACAGCAGGAAACATTGCAAGTCCTGACTGGAGGCTTTTCTCTTTCTGCTCAGGGACACTGGAGCTGAAGGTGACGACTGGAGAGGACGCCACTCTTCAGTGTCGGGGAACAGGTGCTATCATCACAGTGATAAAGTGGATCAGACCTGACCTGGAATCAGATGGTTATGTATTCTTCTTCAGCGACAGCCGCTTACAGGAAAACAAGCAGCATCCATCTTTTCGTGGTCGAGTCAATCTGAGTGATCCAGATATGAAGGACGGAAACGCTTCTGTGATTCTAAAGAACGTCAAAACCAACGACACTGGAACATATGAGTGTCGGATTAGAGAAGAAATGGAGACAGGCCAAGTTCAACTCATCAGCATCATCAGACTGACAGTGACAGAGCCAGGTGAGTCTCTTTGTCTCTCAGGTCAGCGTGTAGAGCTCAGAGTGTCTCTTTGTCTCTCAGGTCAGCGCGTAGAGCTCAGAGTGTCTCTTTGTCTCTCAGGTCAGCGCGTAGAGCTCAGAGTGTCTCTTTGTCTCTCAGGTCAGCGTGTAGAGCTCAGAGTGTCTCTTTGTCTCTCAGGTCAGCGCGTAGAGCTCAGAGTGTCTCTTTGTCTCTCAGGTCAGCGTGTAGAGCTCAGAGCGTCTCTTTGTCTCTCAGGTCAGCGTAGAGCTCAGAGTGTCTCTTTGTCTCTCAGGTCAGCTGCAGAGCTCAGAGCGTCTCTTTGTCTCTCAGGTCAGCTGTAGAGCTCAGAGTGTCTCTTTATCTCTCAGGTCAGCGTAGAGCTCAGAGTGTCTCTTTGTCTCTCAGGTCAGCGTGTAGAGCTCAGAGTGTCTCTTTGTCTCTCAGGTCAGCGTGTAGAGCTCAGGAGTGTCTCTTTGTCTCTCAGGTCAGCGTGTAGAGCTCAGAGTGTCTCTTTGTCTCTCAGGTCAGTGTGTAGAGCTCAGAGTGTCTCTTTGTCTCTCAGGTCAGCGTAGAGCTCAGAGTGTCTCTTTGTCTCTCAGGTCAGCTGCCAGAGCTCAGAGCGCCTCTTTGTCTCTCAGGTCAGCGTCAGAGCCTCAGAGTGTCTCTTTGTCTCTCAGGTCAGCCGTAGAGCTCAGAGCCGCCTCTTTGTCTCTCAGGTCAGCTGTAGAGCTCAGAGTGTCTCTTTATCTCTCAGGTCAGCTGTCAGAGCTCAGAGTGTCTCTTTGTCTCTCAGGTCAGCGTAGAGCCTCAGAGTGTCTCTTTGTCTCTCAGGTCAGCATGTAGAGCTCAGAGTGTCTCTTTGTCTCTCAGAGTGTCTCTTTGTCTCTCAGGTCAGCGTGTAGAGCTCAGAGTGTCTCTTTGTCTCTCAGGTCAGCGTGTAGAGCTCAGAGTGTCTCTTTGTCTCTCAGGTCAGCGTGTAGAGCTCAGAGTGTCTCTTTGTCTCTCAGGTCAGCGTGTAGAGCTCAGAGTGTCTCTTTGTCTCTCAGGTCAGCGTGCAGAGCTCAGAGTGTCTCTTTGTCTCTCAGGTCAGCGTGTAGAGCTCAGAGTGTCTCTTTGTCTCTCAGGTCAGCGCCAGCGTAGTAGAGCTCAGAGCGTCTCTTTGTCTCTCAGGTCAGCTGCTGAGAGCTCAGAGCCGTCTCTTTGTCTCTCAGGTCAGCGTGTAGAGCTCAGAGCGTCTCTTTGTCTCTCAGGTCAGCGTGTAGAGCTCAGAGTGTCTCTTTATCTCTCAGGTCAGCGTGAGAGCTCAGAGTGTCTCTTTGTCTCTCAGGTCAGCGTGTAGAGCTCAGAGTGTCTCTTTGTCTCTCAGGTCAGCGTGTAGAGCTCAGAGTGTCTCTTTGTCTCTCAGGTCAGCGTGTAGAGCTCAGAGTGTCTCTTTGTCTCTCAGGTGAAGCTGCTTCCTGGTAGTTGAGCTGAGAAACATCACAGATCAGATGTTTGTGTTTTAGAAAGATGTTGCTGATGAGACTTTAGAGGAAACAGCTGCTACGAGTCATGTGATCAAAGTGCAGTAGATAATGTCTGACATTCTGTTCACCTGCTGACAGCTGATACCTCACACCTGTTTCTGCTCTGCAGGTCACACAGGTGGACACAAGGAGGGAGGAGACGAGGAGGGAGGAGACAAAGAGGGAAATGTGGGACTGATAGTCGGTCTGACAGTTTTTGCTGTGCTTCTTGTTGCTGTAACGATAATCTTTAAAAAACGCAGCAGAAACACACCTCACACAGGAGGAGAGACTAAACCCTAAACCCAACATCAGGCTGACAGATCCAGGTGAGTGTGTAGAGCTCAAAGTGTCTCTTTGTCTCTCTGTACCACGAAGCAAGATTTGAGCTTATCCAGGTAACTTCAGGGTTAAACCAGGGTTTTCAGAACCACTAAGGTGGTTCACTTCTTACCGGAGTAGATCTCCATGGTAACTTTTGCTGAATGGCTAACCTGCTCCAGAGCAGGTTATGTTTCTGATAATAAATCAACTCTTTGAAAATGCCGCCTACTGCCCAATCAGCTCTCTTTTATAATGACATCACCATCTGTCGGAGATGTTTGCTGCGGTGATATGGAGACACTTTAATGCAGCCATATCATCCTACAGAGAATGACAGAAGTTGGCCACTAAAACCTTGTAGGCTCCTTTTTGTATGTCTTTAACATTTGACAGTGAGCCGACTCGTACCTTTGAAATATTTTTCATATTTCTTATTTGCTCCTTAGTCCTTTTTACACATCCTGTCACAGCTGTTAAAATAAATGTGTTTTCTTTTGGTGGGATTATGGAAATTAAGTTTACATGAGTTTATTTTAACTGTCGGTTGCATTTGTTTCTTGTATTATAGATAGCTTTTGGTATGTGGGGAAGTTTTCAGTAAATGTTGAGATTCAGTCTTTCAACACTATTATTATTGCTATTAGCCTCTTTTATGTGAACGTGCTCACAGATTTGGAAACCCTGTGATGACTGACTGAGTTAATAATCATCTTCATGTTACTGCTTATCCTGATCGTGGTTGTAGGTGAAGCCAGATAACAAAAAGACGTCCTGAGCATGTTGAACTTGCTTCGCATTAAAGGCTCCTGGTAGTTGAGCTGAGAAACATCACAGATCAGATGTTTGTGTTTTAGAAAGATGTTGCTGATGAGACTTTAGAGGAAACAGCTGCTACGAGTCATGTGATCAAAGTGCAGTAGATAATGTCTGACATTCTGTTCACCTGCTGACAGCTGATACCTCACACCTGTTTCTGCTCTGCAGGTCACACAGCTGGACACAAGGAGGGAGGAGACGAGGAGGGAGGAGACAAGGAGGGAGGAGACAAGGAGAGAGGAGACAAGGAGAGAGGAGACAAGGAGGGAGGAGACAAGGAGGGAGGAGGCAAGGTGGGAGGAGACAAGGAGGGAGGAGATGAGGTGGGAGGAGACAAGGAGGGAGGCGGGAGGAGACAAAGTGGGATGAGACAAGGAGGGAGGAGACGAGGTGGGAGGAGACAAGGAGGGAGGAAACAAGGTGGGAGGAGACAAGGAGGGAGGAGGCAAGGAGGGAGGAGATTAGGAGGGAAATGTGGGAGAGACAAGGAGGGAGGAGACAAGGTGGGAGGAGACAAGGAGGGAGGAGGCAAGGAGGGAGGAGACAAGGTGGGAGGAGGCAAGGAGGGAGGCGATTAGTTGGGAAATGTGGGAGAGACAAGGATGGAGTATACAAGGAGGGAGGAGGCAAGGAGGGAGGAGATTAGGTGGGAAATGTGGGAGACAAGGAGGGGGGGAGAGGAGACAAAGTGGGAGGAGACAAGGAGGGAGGAGATGAGGTGGGAGGAGGCAAAGAGGGAGGAGGCAAGGTGGGAGGAGACGAGGAGGGAGGAGGCAAGGAGGGAGGACATTAGGGAAATGTGGGACTGAAAGTTGGTCTGCCAGTTTGTGGGATTCTTGTTTGTTTTTTTTTTGTTGTTTTTGGTTTAAGAAAGAAGATCTTTACAACATGTGGAGTAAGCAACGACAATAATTCAGGGAGAATTAGGTGGGAGATTAGGTGGGAAATGTGGGAGAGACAAGGAGGGAGGAGACAAGGAGGGAGGAGATTAGGTGGGAAATGTGGGAGAGACAAGGAGGGAGGAGACAAGGTGGGAGGACACAAGGAGGGAGGAGGCAAGGTGGGAGGAGACGAGGAGGGAGGAGATTAGGTGGGAAATGTGGGAGAGACAAGGAGGGAGGAGATTAGGTGGGAAATGTGGGAGAGACAAGGTGGGAGGAAACAAGGAGGGAGGAGGCAAGGAGGGAGGACACAAGGAGGGAGGAGGCAAGGTGGGAGGAGACGAGGAGGGAGGAGATTAGGTGGGAAATGTGGGAGAGACAAGGAGGGAGGAGGAAAGGTGGGAGGAGACGAGGAGGGAGGAGGCAAGGAGGGAGGACATTAGGTGGGAAATGTGGGACTGAAAGTTGGTCTGCCAGTTTGTGGGATTCTTGTTTGTTTTTTTTGTTGTTTTTGGTTTAAGAAAGAAGATCTTTACAACATGTGGAGTAAGCAACGACAATAATTCAGGGAGAATTAGGTGGGAGATTAGGTGGGAAATGTGGGAGAGACAAGGAGGGAGGAGACAAGGAGAGAGGAGATTAGGTGGGAAATGTGGGAGAGACAAGGAGGGAGGAGACAAGGAGAGAGGAGATTAGGTGGGAAATGTGGGAGAGACAAGGAGGGAGGAGGCAAGGTGGGAGGAGACGAGGAGGGAGGAGATTAGGTGGGAAATGTGGGAGAGACAAGGTGGGAGGACACAAGGTGGGAGGAGACGAGGAGGGAGGAGATTAGGTGGGAAATGTGGGAGAGACAAGGTGGGAGGTCAGAAGGTGGGAGGACACAAGGTGGGAGGAGACGAGGAGGGAGGAGATTAGGTGGGAAATGTGGGAGAGACAAGGTGGGAGGACAGAAGGTGGGAGGACACAAGGTGGGAGGAGACGAGGAGGGAGGAGATTAGATGGGAAATGTGGGACTGAAAGTTGGTCTGCCAGTTTGTGGGATTCTTGTTGTTGTTGTTGTTTTAAGAAAGAAGATCTTTACAACATGTGGAGTAAGCAAAGACAATAATTCAGACCAACTCTCTGGCTGCTGATTGGTGGACTGAACGTGCTGCTGGACAGAAGGAACACATTCCTCCTGTAAAATAAAGCTGAGCTGTTGACACACGTCTGGTTTCACCTGGAGGCAGGTTAATGCCAGATGGGCTGACTGAGCAGCAGCTCTGTGGGACAAACAATATGACCTGATGCTGGAACAGCCAGCTGATTGTCAATTACAGGAAGTGGGACAGACTGTCGGCACCTCCCCCCACCCCTTCAAGTGGATCTGTCCATCCATGTAGAGCTACAGGTCAAATCAAATTAAACAGGACAACAGGACATGAGGACATTTTTCATCGTCTTCAGCTGCTCAGGAACTCTGACTGTGAAATGTTCTTAGACAACGAGACAGATAAACTGGACTGAAGTGGACTCATGGTCCTGTGTGGTTTGCAGTGAAAAGCAGAGATAAAGAATAAAAGATGTAAAATGATCGATACCACTTCAATGATCCTCATCTGTTACTGAAGTTGAAGGTCCGGTAATCCACATATTTATTATCACATTGACTTCAGCTGTAAGATATTGATGTTTTCTGATCTGTTACCCATAAAATCCACTGACTCCGGCTACAGCATGTTTGCTGAAGCTCATCGTAGCCGTTTTGTGTCCACCAGTCCAGTGGATTCCTGGTGTTAGAAAGAGACTGACAGACAGCAGAGTTCAAACAACCACATTTCCCTTCTTTAACGTTCAGTTGCAGGCTCAGACTCCCAAAACTCAGCTCACCTTTTAACAGTGTTGGGAACGTTACTTGAAAAAAGTAAGTAGTTATAGTTACTCACTACTTGTTCCAAAAAGTAACTGAGTTAGTAACTGAATTACTCTGTAATAAAAGTAAGTCGTCACCAGGGAAAGTAACTATTTGCGTTACTGTTAAAAAAATCTCTGCTGCTTCATCGAATCTCTGTTTAGCTGTGTGTGTGTGTGTGTGTGTGTGTGTGTGTGTGTGTGTGTGTGCGTGTGTGTGTGCGTGTGTGTGTGACGCTTTTATCCAAAGAGACTTACAATTGCTATATATGTCAGAGGTCGCTCTCCTCTGGAGTAACTAGTTAAATGTCACATCATGTACTCCTCATTTCTAATCTCCTTCAAAATAAAAGCATCCAGAGGTCTCCTTCTGTCTCTCTCACTTAGACCATTTGGACTGAACTTTTAGATTTGAAGCAGCAGCTGTGTTATGGTTCCAGGGACAGAGTGGACCCATTTCAGGAGCTTGAGTGAACTTGCGGCACCAGGTTAGGAGCAACGACTATCAAGCAGTGATGGAGTGGAGATTCGGTGTAGAAGTACTGTGGGAGGTGAGGCTGATAGCTGGCAGAGGAGGTGGCTCACGAGATCAGGCACGTGCAGAGGGGGGTGCAATGGGTGCTTTCGATTCCGCCAGTAAGAGGGGTTTGCTGCAATATGCTTGTTGAGGATTGTTGCAAAGAGAGCAGCAAAGTTGTTGTGTATGTTGCTGTGTGTCGCCTGTAGAAGTAACATCAGCTGCCGGCTAACACGCCAACACGCCGAAGGTAACGCTACTTCTACACTATAAAAAAAGTGTTCTGTTTGAGGGAGAAAAGTTTCACGTCGTCGAGAGGTCTGATCTTTTCTAGGTAATTTAACTAAAATCTCTACACTTGAACTGGATCATTAAAGTAACTTAATAAAAGACTTGTGCCTTAAAATAAGTAGAACAACACTGGTAAAATTTTAAGCTTGTTCCTCCGACTGACAGCCTTCAAAAAATGATCATTCAATTCACAACAGTATTGAATATATTTACATTTTGACAGCAGCAGTATGTTTACAACAGCTCGACTATAATAATAAAAACTCAATAACTGGAAACACATATAAAAATGTCAGTGCCAGTGTAAAATAAATAATATTCCTGACATCAAAGTAAAGAGTGAAGAAGAAATGGCCCTATAAGATTTCAGAAAAATGTAACAAACATAGGATATATATATTAGCTGATTAAACAATTATGTGACCATGAAAAGATGTAAAGATTGTTGAGTGTTTGAGAGCAGCTGCACACTAAGAGCTGCAGGTGGAGGAAATAAGATTCACAAACATTTCATACATTTTTATGAAATCTAACAGGGTCGTTTCTTCTTCACTTTGATGTCAGGAATATTGTAAAAGGTTAATGTTAGTTTATTTATTTGGATATGATTAGATATATAGTCAATAAAAATCCAAATATATCTCAGATTCACAATGAAATGTATAAAATCATTATCACAGTTTTGCATCCTGTAGACACACAGCAAGCGAATCAGTATTTCCCACCCTTTGTTAAATCTGGTATCTTATTTCCTCCACCTGCAGCTCTGTGAGCGTCTCCCAGCAGTCAGCCTTGTGGCTGCAGTATCACAGCAGCTCAGTCACTGTGAGCTGGTTCCAAACACTCAACAATCTTTTTATGGTCACATAATTGTTTAATCAGCTAATATATATCCTATAGTTGTTTTAATATCTGTAGTCACAGATCACCTCCAGTAGTATCAACTACAACACAACAACAGCAGCAGCCGCATCCATAGCAACCCCTCAACAGCAACTGTTGCCTGTAAGTTTTGTCAGACCAGTGTTTTAAAGCGAGAGTTGGGCATTCGCTGTTTCTTTTTGCGTCACAGCATTTGCTGACGTATCTATACAGAAGCATCTGTATGTGTGTCAACAAGGAAAACATAATGATATATTTTTATGTCATTTGTATGAGAAGAGTCCTTTTTAAATCCTTGTTCCATGTGCCCTTTTTATACTTTGTGCACCTGCCCTTCCAAAGGTCTCTGCACGGCCCTGCACGAGATGCAGGTGCAGGTCGTTGGCTGGGCTCAGGAGCGGAGTGAGACAGAGAGAGAGCACAAGCAGGGGAAAAGGAGGAGACACAGGGAGGCAGGCAGAGTACAGAGAAAACACCAGGGGAAAACAGAATCACAAGCAAAAAAGGGAGAAATAAACAGGATACTCACCGTCAGCCAGGCTGCCATCACAACAACTGCAGAAATCAGCTCTACGATCTTTGTTTACTCACTGGAGATGTTATTATGTGGACTGCATGAAGGTTTGGCTGCTGTTGTTAGATCATTTGTAGCCATCTTTAGGGTGTGTCTTTTCCCAGAAGAACCTGAATGTGCCTGTGAGATGTTTTAGATAAAATCTGGAACTGATCAGACGCTTCTTGTTTATGTCTTGTTTACAGACAGATGAACAGTTTGTCCCATAGAAACCCTGCAGGACGCTCACTTTGTGTCTCTTTAATATTTCCCCTCTGGATGTTTCCCGATGTAACGCTCACTTTTTTCTCTCAGCAGTGATGATGGGGCTCTTCTGTCCTCCAGAGGATTTTTTTTCTCCTCCTGTGAGTCGAAGGTCTGTTGAACAAAGAAGTTTGTGTGCTGCCCCCTGCTGGCTGTCTGACTGCATGTTTATAAGGAGCTTTCACTGCTGCAACAACCAGAATGATTTATATTTAATGGATCTCACGTTACTGAGTGTGTTGAACATTTTAAACAGATATTGGCTAAATGTTGGAGCTTTTGTAGAGCATGTGTTAAGAGTTATTTTAGTTATTTTATATTATGACTTTTTTAAAAGCCATTAATTGTTAAAACATTTAAAACAAGTTGTCTGTGTGCAGCTGCAGGACTGTAGAGACACAACATATCATTAAATAAATCATGTACATGCAGAGGTCTGAGGACCAGTTAGTGAGCAGTAAACCAGCAGCTGGACATCAGTGGTTGGACTGGTGTGAAGGTGTGAAGGTGTGAAGCTCGGTGAAGAGCAGACGACCTCTGAACACAAACAATGCTCTGCTTGGAAATGAAATTAATGTTTTTGCTTAATTTAGTTCACCAAGACAAGCCCCACACAGTCTTTAGCTACTCTGATACAAGATGAAATAAACCATTCTGAGGGTGTCCCGTCTCTGGAGCCTGAGTCTTTATCTGGAATCAGGCTCTATATCAACGCCTCAAACAGCAGGATCTAGAGAAATGTCAGGTATTTGGTCATAAAATATAAAATATAAAATATTGGACACATTAAAAAGTTGACCTGAAGATGGCGCTAGAGGAAAATATAGAGGATCACCAAAGTTATTAATCTAAACTGTATGAACTAAGCTGAAAGGAACTTGTCTGTTTCCACGACAACGTCTCACTCAGAGCAGATGGCGAGGGATTGGACCAACTGTAAAATGATGTCATTGCTGACGTCACCATAGAGCATCATTTCTAAGCTAAACTTTTTTCTGCTGTTGTTTGTTCAGCTGGATGTTTTCAAATATAATGACAAAAGTTTCTCAGTATAGTAAAAAGAAAATCAGCTTTCAGAAGAGTTTGTTGGCCTGTTTTTATTTGTTGCTTTTAGGCTTTTACTTTTGTTTTATTGATGTTTTTTGTTTAATAGCTTTAAGGCCTGCACACTGAAAAAGCTGCAGTTTTATAAATTCACATCAAAGCTCCAACAGTTTGTGTGGGAAGTTATATTTTCTGACTTGTGCAGTAAATTAATAAGGTAAGGTTTATTATTTTTCTTCTTCTTCTTTTTATTATTATTATTATTATTATTATTACAGCCAGAAAACCCTGTTTCAGTGTTCATGTGAGAACCTGACTGCTTCTCTTCATTGTGTCGCTGAGTTTCTGAGAGTCTCATGAAAACCAGGACCTGCTGATTTATTTGTGATAACTGAGAGAAGAAACTTTACAGACTGAATCTCCTCCATAGTTCACAGACTGAGAATCAAAACTCTATTAACAGAATCAGACACTCTGAACTGAAGCTGAATGAGGTCGATGCTGTTCTGGTCTGCGGTTGCAGTTTTGTTTATTCTTAGTTATCTGAACTGAAGAGAGGTGAGTATCTGTTCGCCTCAGCCAAACCAGAGAACTTTTCCATCCGACAGCTTTGTGAAACCCACAGAACCACAGGAGGAAAACAAGAACCAGAAGAACTTTATTGATCCTGCAGAGAAAATAGTTGCTGGGGCAACAAGAGTCGAAAATTGTGATTAAAATAAAAATAACAGTAAAGTTAGTTATTAAATTACCACAAAACAAAGTTGTATTTAGATTCTGTTCTGTAGAAATAAATGTTTAAAAGTACAATCAAACAGTAACAAGAAACACTTTGAGGGGAATATATATATATATGTATATGAAGTTTGTCCGTCTGTATATATTTAATGAAAGTCTCAATATATTGAACAAAAGTCTGAATATATTGAAAAAAGTCTCAATATATTGAATGAAAGTCTCAATATATGGAATGAACCTTGAATATATTGATTGGAAGTCTGAATATATTGAACAAAAGTCTGAATATATGGAATGAAATCATCATCTGGCGCCATCTTGTGTTTTTGATGTGATTAATCCGTATGGCTGTAACAAGTGTGACACTATGAGCGAATAAGTAGGAAATCTAGTGTCAGCTATTTGGAGCATTAAAGAGGTTACAAACACACTAGCAAATGCATGTACAAGCCATAATACTGGGAACCATATCCAGTAGTGTTCAATTCACAAAAGTATTGAATATATTTACATTTTCACAGCAACAGTAGGAAGGAATCCACCGAATGCAGGAAACCTTCTGGCCCAGGCAGTTCCCGTTTATCAGACATAATGTACGCAATTTGCCATGAGCCTGCTGTGCACAGCTGTGGGGTTAGCCAGCTGACATGCATAAAGTCAGTGACTTAAATTTAGGCACTAACATTTCTGATGGTCATGTTAAGGGTAGGGGGCTTCGGGGGGGCTGTCAAAACCTTTAACACGAACATAGCTAGCTAGCTACCTTAGTTGGGGGCCAATAACTAGCTTTGTCACTTTTTGGTATTGGACGGCCTAAGATGAGAAAGATCTCAACTGTGACACAATAGTGATCCCTGTGTTACAATGTGACAGATTGCGTCTTGACCATGCGTCCCTGGTATTGTGGATATCGACTCAGAGTGTTGGAGGTGTAGCGACCCTGGATTTGGTTTCCCTCTGTTTTTCAAAGCGACAGTAGAACTCATTTAGTTTGTTGGCTAAAGTTGTTAGTGGAGAGGAGAGTCCACAAATATGTATTTTTACATTTGTGTTGTGCAAAATCATATCAACAAAAGCAGGGAGGGATTTGTACGTTTGTGGCATGCTTCCAGCAAATTAATTGAATTTAGTGTTGTGTGGAAACTTGTAGAAAGAAATCCCCAAGTCTGAGAATCAGTATATTAGCTACACCAGCAGGTAGCGACAGCGACATTCCCTCACGTGAGATGACAGGATATCACCATTACCCAGCATCACCCTCATCTATAGAAACAACAAGGAGAAGGACTGTAGCCTGGTTTGTACCAGGAGGTGAAAAATAACTGGAGAATCTTTATTTAACTCAACGATGGTGATTCAGGTTATGACGTCCCCTTCTAACCACCTGTAACCATCACAGCTAGATGCCTCGGCCCAACCCTTATTATAAATGTAACGCAAGTTCAATTCTGACCTGAACCTTCAAACCAAGCCTTAAAACACAAACACACACAAACCACCAAGAAAAAAGTTACCTCTGCTTCGTCTGATTAGCTGCTGTTGGTGATGTGATATTCTGATGTCACTGAATGTGACGTCCTCTGTGATGTCATTTCCTGCAACAACTTCTTCTGCAGCTGGAATGAACCAAAATGAACAGAATTAAATAAATATAATTTATATGTTAAATTTTCACTGGACAAGGACGTCGTTACTTATATTTAAAAATCTCTTTGTTAACATGTGTCGGGTTCACACATCCATAAAATGGCTACCAGTACATTAGTATGTTCAGTGTTGATTTATAGAGTCCACGGTTCAGAGTCAACGGTAAACAACTGTAAAGATGTAAAAAAGCAAAACTCAACACTATAATAAATTGTTTTTGTTTATGCAGTCATCCGTCAGTCACTAGAAAAACACAGTGGGAATGTAACAGTGGGTAAATCATGGTGATCTGGTACGCAATTTATTTAATCAGTCATTTTATCAGCCTGTCACATCTGTCTGTGCTGAACACAGGGCTTGTCTGATCCCATTCAAAAAGGTTAGTACAAGTGTTCTTTCAAGGGCATTTGGAAATATTAACACGTGTAAAATCCAGAAGTCTGTGTCTAACGTGGATGTTTCCCCTGAACTAACCATCTGAGTAGAACCAGTAGAACCAGAACACAGGACAGTGGAACAGACCACAGCATCACAGAGGGAGGAGGAGGAGCTGGTGATGAAGAAAGACAGGTGGACATAGGAGGAAGTGTAGTGGTGGGTTTCCCTAAAATGAACAGAAAATAATTATCAAAAGAACATGAAAAAAATATATGACAATATCCTTCTTTTGGCCTTTTCCATTCAGTTTGGTGCAAATTTTAGTATTTAAATATTTACCCATTTTGTTTAATGTATTTTCCAGGTTTGGAAGCTGATTTATATTTAATATTTAAAACGAAAAGTTGCAATATAGTCTTGTTTACCTGCACATGTTACGCACCTGTTTAAAGGTAGAGGTGTATCATGTTCATGAGAGCAGTGACTGTGCAGAAGCTCATCTTTAATTTTAATTTAATCACATGCAGGAAGTGACAGCGCTGCAGGCTGAACATGAAGGTGGGCTGATCTGAGATCACTGAGAGACAGATTCATTAGAAACAAGGATGTAAAGTTCCTCAGTGGAGTTTCTCTCCACTCTGTAAATATCTGTGTGATGAAGATTTCACTTTTTAAAATGTCCAAAAACATTTTGTAGAAGTTTAGATCAAACTTTCCTGGTTTCTCTCTTACTGCTGCTGTTGTTGTTGCAGTGACACAGATGTCCTGCAGGAGGCAGTAACGTTCACAGTGCAACTAAACTGTTCATCTCTGATGTTTGATGATCAGCGTGAGTCCTGTTTTACATTTACCATCTGGACTTCTGCTGTGAAATGATGCAACTTCACTTGTCCCCTTTTATTACTGAGTTTTGCACAGAGATGCAGTGATGAGGGAAGGAAACCTAGTCAAACTCTGATGTGAATGGTTTTAGCTAACAACAGTCCTCCTGGAACAGATTTTGCTGAAAAAACGTCAAGTTGAAATAATTTGTTAAGCTAAATGTGTACATTTCCCAGACGTGCCTCTCCTGAGCAACGTCTTCCAGCTGCTTCTCTCATAGTATTTCCACTTTATATGAGACATATAATCCCTCAGTGTTCTGGGTCTAGCCCAGGTCTCTTATCAGTTGAATGTACCCAGAAAACCTCTAAAGGAAGTCAAACAGATACCTGAACCATCTTGTTGTTGGAGAAGCAGCTGTAGTCTGAGTTCTGTCTGGATGTCTGAGCTCCTCACCCTACAAGGCTGAGCCCAGACCGCCTATGGAGAAAGAACAAGATTCAAGCAGCCAAAGGCTAACTTTTGGTATCTGGAGCACCTTCTGTAGCCCTTAATATCATTAGTCATCAAACAATCTTGTAATTTCTATATTTTTGTTAATGTCTCAACCAATAGACTATCAAACTGTGGCACCATTTTGCTGGCATTACTATGCCTCACATGGGGACTGTGTGACTGGGATATTAGGCTTTAGATGGCATCAATGTACCTCACTGTTGCTGCTGTTTTAATCCACATGGTAAATGGGCTGTGGGGTTCCTGACTGAGGATTGGCTGATTCCAGAGAAGTTCTGTCTGATTTAGCCTCCCACATAGATCCCTGATTGGAGCGGCACAACAACCCTCCTCCAATCCATGGGCTGCCTGGAAGACCGCTTTCAAACTACTCTGGTTCAAATAGGCTGCCCTGCTGCTGTATTGAGGCCGCTCACTGTGTAGTTTACCTCTGTGCTGATCAATTTGTTGAGTCCTGTGTGTGTCTTTTGTTGCCACTTAGTAGCTTTCACATCACAGTTTTTCTCTATTGCTAAAACAATTTTGGATACCTTGCTCCATTTTCTGAAAACATTAACCCCTAGAACCTATTTTTAGGAAAAACGCCTAAAATAACATATCCAAAAAGAATCAGTAATATCTCCTCAACCATTAGGCCTAGATGCATAATTCTGGTGTCCTTTGAAATGTCAGAAGCAAAGGAATATAAATCCATTGTATATTAACATATTTATTTTACCATTACAGACTACATGGAGATTAAAAACAGAAAAAATATGATATTTTCATTCTCGCCTGGTAAAAAAAAGCTATATTTTAATATTTTTGAAATATTTTCTGTTAATATGTTCACTTTTATTGGGAGTTATCTTTAAAACACTATTTCTCTTCATACAACCACATTCCAAATAACATAAAGCTTCCAAAACATTGAAATGTTGATAAAACCAGTCATTACAAATCAGCAAAATCATTCCCATGCTTTAAAGGCCCATAGCTTGAGAACAGAACATCCTACAGGGCTGGTTCTGTCTATGTGTTCCTCAGGGTCAGGCGAAAAAAATAAGCTATTGCATGAGGTTGTACCTGCTACGGTTCGCCAGCAGAGACCGAAAAAGTCCGCCTCTACCGAACACGCTCTTCTTCTATGAGAGAATTAGAAGTGGCGCGCCAAAACTGGCAAGATGGCGGGGCGCCGAACGATCTTTCCGAACCCGAATCGCAGCTGTTTCTGGACAGAATCCAGCTATAAAAACCCAACTAGATTACCGACCCGATACCCCATCAGGCAAAATTAAATTTGTGCCTCTGTCCTCAAAACCAAACACAGCACTCATAAACAAAGACGCAATCTGCAATGGAAATTGGAACACGGCCAAACCGATTTGAGGCAAATCGGTTAATCGAAAATATTTTGTGTATTACAGGTTTTCTGTAATGTTATGTTTAAATATGGAAATTAGGCAGTATCTAATAAAATATGCGCTACTTTGCATCAACTTCAAGAACTAAAATCTGAACCCTGGATTAAGTCAAAGTCAAAATGATTGTTTTATTTTGTTGACATATTAAACTCAAATGTTTTTACAGAGGGGATTTTTATTATTTCATAAATCAAAAAATGTTCTCAACAGGCATTAAAACCTATAAAAATGTGTACTGTAGAATTCTACACATTTTCATTGTAAATTAATATTTACAGACCCAGTGTTGAATCAAATTATTAACAACAACAACATGTAACATTTCAAATACATCAGCCACCTGTAGAAAGCTAATGTGGTTTACACAGCCTTTGCTGTGTTGTGATATAGGTGAGAGGGTCTGGCTGCTCTGCCTGTTCTCCTCAGAGTTAACTGAACTGGGTTCAGTGTCAGGCTGGGAGGTCATTGCGACCCCCGGGTCCATCCACGTGGGGAGCAGAGCCAAAGGGAAGTGAGTAGAGTGGAGTGAGAGGGGAAAGAATGAACAGAGCTTGTGCTGCTGTTTTTATCATTGAGGCGTCTGAGGTAACAAAAGTTCAGCAAGATCACAAATAAACAACCTCAGCTCTGTGAGGTCCCTGTGATCCCAACTCCTACAAGGGCCTATGTGCACGTCATGCAGCAAACAGGTTCAGCTTTCTTTGAAAACATGTCACCTTCCCCCTCCCTCGTTTGGGCGGGTCCACTTTCAGAAACAAAAACAGCTACACAGCACGAAGAAGACGTCAGTCTGGTTTCACATTTTCATCTCTGCTGCCAAATATGTGACTCAACCTGACATTCAGCTATGGAGAGATTCTCACTGTTGGTTACCATAGGTGGTCTTCTGTCAGCAGACACTACAGAGCAGGAAGAAGAACTCGGTCTGCTCTGAGCTTCATCAGCTCTGCTCTCATGGCCGCTTTAAAATCAGCACCATTCGTGGCTTTGTTCGCATGTTCATGGATCTCTGTTCTGGGTCAAGGTAAGAGTTCATACCTGTCAAGTTTTGGATCTGAAAATAAGGGAAATTTTCCGGCGCCCTCCACGAGGAGTCCCACCACCCTAACCAAGCTCCAGTATCCCTTACATTTTAAGACAGGTGTTATAGCCTAAACGAAAACACAAAAGGTTATATATGAAGAGCATTTATTTAAATCCTGATTTGCATATTTTCTGTTCATTTAACATTGCTTGTCTTTACATTTACATTTTATTTTCATCCCACACATTCTTTTCATTTCACATTGCTTTTCTTTCAAAGTTTTTCTTTTAATTTCACATAACTTTTCTTTACTCTTTTAGTGAGTTATTGTACAGATTTGTTACAGACTTTGCTTTTTAAGACTGTTTTGGAAGGAGTGTATTTGTGGGCTGGGCCAGAGTGGTTAATTTTACATGAGAGTAGAGCGCAAACAGTTCTGTTGTCCACTGCAGGTGGCAGTTATCGCGAGGCTAGTGACAGAGCTCAGACTGGGTATAGGTGTGTTCGAGATGACGGCAGCTGACTTTCGCCGACTTCATAGTCTAACATGAGCTGCAGGTGACTGCAGGGGCCGGGTATAAAAACACCGTCAAGCCAGACACATTCTAAATGCGTGAGCTCACTGTAAACTGAGATCAATGTCTGATCTCGCGGCAATTGCAAAGAAAAATGCCGTGAGACCGGGCAAAAGTGTGGTTCCAACTTTGTGCAGCCTGAGAAAAGCAACTGCGGCCACCGGACTGGTCGCCTGCAGTGGCCTTACTCCCGCGAGTTTTTAATGTCGGTGACGTTTTGCAGCGCCGGTTAAAGTCGGACACGATTTCTAACCAGCATACCTTATGTTAAATCCAACATGCATCACCTTAAGTCAGCCCTGCGCAGCGCTGCATGAGGTCAAACGCAACTAATGTTCTTTTGTTTTTTTACTCCACCCGGGCCCGGGGTATTATTATTTTTTAATAACGCAGGTTAAAATACAGGAGATTTATGGGAAAATACTAATACGGGAGGCGGGCGGGAAAGAAGGGTAAAATACGGATACTTGACAGGTATGAGAGTAGTGTGTGTGTGTGTGTGTGTGTGTTTCAGACACAGTTCCAGTAGAGGACGGGCAGACCGGGGACACATTTGGAGGACAAGGACAAAGATTCAAAGCTTCTAGGAAATAAGCTGGTCACGTACGTACGTACACACATGACCAGCTTCTAATAAAACCAGCAGCATCACAGCCATTTATCACTGCTCCAGAACACACAAACACTGCACATTGTTATAAAACTTCAGAGCACACTGAATTTGTCCTGAACTACCTCACACCACATGAACTGCCGCTCAGGGTCAGCTGGTTGGGTTAAAGTCATGAAAGTACATATTCTACTGGTTGAATACCTCTCCAAACATTGAACATAGCCTAAGAGAGCAGCACTGATCAACAACCTGGATATGAATTAAATAATATGTAAACAATAACTCATAAGGGCCCAATTCTTCACCATTTCATATCAAGTGAAGTAATGCTAACACAACAAATGTTTTTGAGTGGCTTTACTTTCCGTTTAGCCCAGACAGATGATGCGTTTCATTGTCTGGTACGAGGAAAAGTTGTAGAAACCTTGTTAATGAGCATCATAGCAAACAAATCACTGAAGCCATATTCTCCCGCACAAAATATGAATTTGCAAATACTTTTTGTAAAACGAATCAAGTCCTTTCCCTCTCAATCAGTGGCTTCATAGACATTTGTAAGTGTCTAATACAATTTAGCCTTTAGAATGTCAAGGCAAAACTGAAGTGTAACGCCCCTCCCACTGTCTGGAGGTCGTCCTGCCAACCTCAGCAGACAATTGGCTGAATTGGGGGGGGGGGACGTCAGCTGATTATGCTCACCTGGGGCCATAGGCTATAAAAGCTGGCTCATGTATTGAGTTCACTGTCTCACATCTAGCAGGTTACATCCATGCCGGGCATCTTCTTTTGTACTTGTGTACTTGCTTAACTAAGTAACTAAGTAACCTTGCATGGATTCCTTCTTTGTCACATTCCCTAAGCTGCTTTGTGACAAATGGTTGCCATTTCACTCAAAATCCAGACAGGACAGTGAATAGTAAACATTCAGAGTTTTACTAAACTCAGATTTGAGTTTTTACACTGGTTTGTTTGAACAGCCAGTTACTGACGTTTTTACCTTAATTATTCCTTTCTGGTACATTTAGAAAATAGTAACTGCCCGTCTCACTCAACCTTCAGTTAACCTTTTAATTATTATTAACAGAAAATATAAGGCTGGCTGCTAAACAGCCCAGACGTTCCTGGACTTTTCTGGTGCCCCCGACGTCCTCTACTGACTGGTTTCTGCAGCTGGGACTCAAGTTGTCTGAGAACAGGGTTTGAAATTCTGCTGAGTTCACATGTGCTGTTTTATAGAGACCTGATCTCTGCTGCTTCCATCCAGAGATGCTCACAAGTCTTTAAGCTAGAGTCTAAGTCAAGTCTCAGGTCTCTCGTGGTTATGACGAATGTTGTATCACCAGCTTCGTTCAATCCAGGTTGCTAATAAAACTGCACAGCTATGAGGAATTCTGTAACTGTAACCTGTTTTTCATTTACAGATTTTATACAGCAATTATTGAAGGCTTATTAAATACTGTGAGTCAAAACACTCCACAGACTCTTAAACTCAGTGTAACGTTAACTAAATAAAACCGTGACATGATAATCAACAATAAACCTGTCTGTTTTTAACTTACAGAGCACAACCATGGAGCCTAATGTACAATGTGTCTACAATTAATGACAACTTATGAACTACTGTAAGTCAACAAAGCCTGTTGATTTTCAAACCCAGTGTAAAGTTAACTAAATAAAACTGTAAAGTTAAATGGTCAACAATAAAGCTGTAACCTGTTTTTACCTTAGAGCACAACCATGTAATGTGCAATGCACACTTCCTTGTACTCCTATTTTTACAGTACTGTACCCTGCATCTCACAGCCTTGTCCTTTGTTTCCTTGATACTGAGTTTAGTAAAGCTATCAGGAGCTGATGAGGCCGGCTAGTTGCCCGCTCACAGAGCCCTATGGTCCCGCCATCACACAGACCACTGCAACAACAACCGCAGAGAAAACACAGCTGGAAGGTTTTCATAACGCTTATCTGTCTTTACATTCTGAGGAAGGTTGACTGCAGGTGAATATGATAAAAAAAAAACAAAAAACAAAACTAATATATATCACCATGAAACTTTCCAAGTTGATTACTTTCTTGAAGAAAAAAATGTGTGTATTACATATCACATTTTCTATAATGTTATGTTTAAATATGGAAATTAGGCAGTATCTAATAAAATATGTGCTAATTTGCATCAACTTCAAAAACTAAAATCTGAACCCTGGATTAAGTCAAAGTCAAAATGATTGTTTTATTTTGTTGACAAATTAAACTAAAATGTTTAAAGCAAAATATATTCTTAACAGGCATTAAAAAAATTTACCTGTAAAAATAAGTACTGTAGAATTCTATACATTTTCATTGTAAATCGATGTTTACAGACCCAGTGTGGAATCAGATTCTTAACAACATTTCAAACACATCAGATCTGATAACTGAGTAGCAGCGTGTCTGAACTGACACACTAAACACACAGAAACAGACAGACAGCCTTTGCTGTGTCGTGATACAGGTAAGAGGGTCCGGCGGCTCTGCCTGTTCTCCTCAGAGTTAACTGAACTGGGTTCAGTGTCCAGCTGTGTCCAGTCTGAGCAGGACAGGCTGGGAGGTCATTGCAACCCCCGGGTCCATCCACGTGGGGAGCAGAGCCAAAGGGAAGTGAGTAGAGTGGAGTGAGAGGGGAAAGAATGAACAGAGCTTGTGCTGCTGTTTTTATCATTGAGGCGTCTGAGGTAACAAAAGTTCAGCAAGATCACAAATAAACAACCTCAGCTCTGTGAGGTCCCTGTGATCCCAACTCCTACAAGGGCCTATGTGCACGTCATGCAGCAAACAGTTCAGCTTTCTTTGAAAACATGTCACCTTCCCCCTCCCTCGTTTGGGCGGGTCCACTTTCAGAAACAAAAACAGCTACACAGCACGAAGAAGACGTCAGTCTGGTTTCACCTTTTCATCTCTGCTGCCAAATATGTGACTCAACCTGACATTCAGCTATGGAGAGATTCTCACTGTTGGTTACCATAGGTGGTCTGCTATCAGCAGACACTACAGAGCAGGAAGAAGAACTCGGTCTGCTCTGAGCTTCATCAGCTCTGCTCTCATGGCAGCTTTAAAATCAGCACCATTCGTGGCTTTGTTCGCATGTTCATGGATCTCTGTTCTGGGTCAAGGTAAGAGTTCATACCTGTCAAGTTTTGGATCTGAAAATAAGGGAAATTTTCCGGCGCCCTCCACGAGGAGTCCCACCACCCTAACCAAGCTCCAGTATCCCTTACATTTTAAGACAGGTGTTATAGCCTAAACGAAAACACAAAAGGTTATATATGAAGAGCATTTATTTAAATCCTGATTTGCATATTTTCTGTTCATTTAACATTGCTTGTCTTTACATTTACATTTCATTTTTATCCCACACATTCTTTTAATTTCACATAACTTTTCTTTACTCTTTTAGTGAGTTATTGTACAGATTTGTTGCAGACTTTGCTTTGCAGGTGGCAGTTATCGCGAGGCTACTGACAGAGCTCCGACTGGGTATAGGTGCGTTCAGATGACGGCAGCTGACTTTCGCCGACTTCATAGTCTAACGTGAGCTGCAGGGCGGGGTATAAAAACGCCGTCAAGTCAGACACATTCTACCTGCGTGAACTCACTGTGCGCTGAGATCAATGATCTTGAGGCAATTGCAAAGAAAAATGCCGCGAGACCAGGCAAAAGTGTGGTTCCAACTTTGTGCAGCCTGAAAAGAGCAACTGCGGCCGCCAGACTCGGCGCCTGCAGTGGCCTTGCTCCTGCGAGTTTTTCTAACCAGCATACCATATAAGTCCAACATACATCACCTTAAGTCAGCGCTGCATGAAGTCAAACGCACCTAATGTTTTTTTTGTTTTTTACTCCGCCCTGGCTCGGGGTATTATTATTTTTTAATAACGCAGGTTAAAATACGGGAGATTTACGGGAAAATACTAATACGGGAGGACGGCGGGAAAGAACGGTAAAATACGGGACTATCCCGGCCAAAACGGGATACTTGACAGGTACGGATATTTAAACTGAAGTCTGTACCGGGTATTTTATTTTGAAGATTGACTTGATTTTCCGCTCTGTGCTGCTTGACTTTGGGAGGCTTCTGGGATGCACTGCAGCGCTTCTGGTGTGATTAGCTTGGGCAGCAGCGACGCACACGACTCAGTTGACTTTCAGAGTGAGTCTGGATAGAAGATAAATCTGATACAAATTGACAACTTACCACTCTGAAATATCTCCCTCCAGTCAGGCCTGTCGAGCTGGTTGGGGATGTTTTGCCTGTGTTTCAGGATCGTGCAGCTGAACCGAAATCACGGTTACTGGCTGAAAGGCATTGTTTTGGATCACATGACATTGCTTATCAGGACCAGCCCTACTCTGCTTCCGTGTCTGAGTGGCTAGTCCGGTCTGGAGAAAATGGGACTCAGGTTTGCCAAGAAACGGAAATCAGACACTGCTGTACCTGAATCTTTACAAAGACCTGCTTATCGACATACCAGATCATGCAGTTCACAGGTGCACCATGTTCCCAGCTGTCAATGCAAGAGAGAAGGCAGACTCTGTATTTTACGTCGATGATGTACAGCTGTTTAAACTGCATCAAGAGGCCTCGGCACTGCAGCTGAAACCTGCATATACAGCATATCACCATAGTGAAGAACAGAGAATAATAACTTACAAGTTAAATGTTGTCCACTGCTTTGAAAGAAGCTGTGATCTATCTGAGTGAAAGTGCAATACGATTCATTTCAATTGTCAATAACGCCTTTGTTTTTCAACATAGAAAACTAAAACCAATGCCAATACAGATAGTGACCATGTTTCAATATTTCACATGTGTGAAATATACACCCGTGTGAAATTGCAAGATTGTATTTTCAGTAGTTTGCTCATTTATGTCTATATTAAATCACCCCTCATCTGTCCTGGACATCCTCCCACAAATTTTCACAGCTGTTAGTACTTCTTTGAAATGTTCAAAGGTTTTTACTAAAGGAGTGAATGTTTAAATTCATCAGCTCTGCTCTCATGGCCGCTTTAAAATCAGCACCATTCGTGGCTTTGTTCGCATGTTCATGGATCTTTGTTCTGGGTCAAGGTAAGAGTTCATACCTGTCAAGTTTTGGATTTGAAAATAAGGGAAATTTTCCGGCGCCCTTCGCGAGCAGTCCCACCACCCTAACCAAGCTCCAGTATCCCTTACATTTTAAGACAGGTGTTATAGCCTAAACGAAAACACAAAAGGTTATATATGAAGAGCATTTATTTAAATGCTTATTTGCATATTTTCTGTTCATTTAACATTGCTTGTCTTTACATTTACATTTCATTTTCATCCCACACATTCTTTTCATTTCACATTGCTTTTCTTTCAAAGTTTTTCTTTTAATTTCACATAACTTTTCTTTATTCTTTTAGTGAGTTATTGTACAGATTTGTTGCAGACTTTGCTTTGCAGGTGGCAGTTATCGCGAGGCTACTGACAGAGCTCCAACTGGGTATAGGTGTGTTCAGATGACGGCAGCTGACTTTCGCCGACTTCATAGTCTAACGTGAGCTGCAGGGCGGGTATAAAAACGCCAGCCAAGTCAGACACATTCTACCTGCGTGGAACTCACTGTTCGCTGAGATCAATGATCTTGAGGCAATTGCAAAGAAAATGCCAGCGAGACCAGGCAAAAGTGTGGTTCCAACTTTGTGCAGCCTGAAAAGAGCAACTGCGGCCGCCGGACTCGGCGCCTGCAGTGGCCTTGCTCCTGCGAGTTTTTCTAACCAGCATACCATATAAGTCCAACATACATCACCTTAAGTCAGCGCTGCATGAAGTCAAACGCACCTAATGCTTTTTTTGTTTTTTACTCCGCCCTGGCCCGGGGTATTATTATTTTTTAATAACGCAGGTTAAAATATGGGAGCTTTACGGGAAAATACTAATACGGGAGGACGGCGGGAAAGAAAGGTAAAATACGGGACTATCCCGGCCAAAACGGGATACTTGACAGGTACGGATATATGATCTGAAGTCTGTACCGGGTATTTTATTTTGAAGATTGACTTGATTTTCCGCTCTGTGCTGCTTGACTTTGGGAGGCTTCTGGGATGCACTGCAGCGCTTCTGGTGTGATTAGCTTGGGCAGCAGCGACGCACACGACTCAGTTGACTTTCAGAGTGAGTCTGGATAGAAGATAAGTCTGATAGAAATTGACAACTTACCACTCTGAAATTTCTCCCTCCAGTCAGGCCTGTCGAGCTGGTTGGGGATGTTTTGCCTGTGTTTCAGGATCGTGCAGCTGAACCGAAATCACGGTTACTGGCTGAAAGGCATTGTTTTGGATCACATGACATTGCTTATCAGGACCAGCCCTACTCTACTTCCGTGTCTGAGTGGCTAGTCCGGTCTGAAAAAAATGTGACTCAGGTTTGCCAAGAAACAGAAATCAGACACTGCTGTACCTGAATCTTTACAAAGACCTGCTTATCGACATACCAGATCATGCAGTTCACAGGTGCACCATGTTCCCAGCTGTCAATGCAAGAGAGAAGGCAGACTCTGTATTTTACGTCGATGATGTACAGCTGTTTAAACTGCATCAAGAGGCCTCGGCACTGCAGCTGAAACCTGCATATACAGCATATCACCATAGTGAAGAACAGAGAATAATAACTTACAAGTTAAATGTTGTCCACTGCTTTGAAAGAAGCTGTGATCTATCTGAGTGAAAGTGCAATACGATTCATTTCAATTGTCAATAACGTCTTTGTTTTTCAACATAGAAAACTAAAACCAATGCCAATACAGATAGTGACCATGTTTCAATATTTCACATGTGTGAAATATACACCCGTGTGAAATTGCAAGATTGTAATTTCAGTAGTTTGCTCATTTATGCCTATATTAAATCACCCCTCATCTGTCCTGGACATCCTCCCACAAATTTTCACAGCTGTTAGTACTTCTTTGAAATGTTCATAGGTTTTTACTAAAGGAGTGAATGTTGAAATTCATCAGCTCTGCTCTCATGGCCGCTTTAAAATCAGCACCATTCGTGGCTTTGTTCGCATGTTCATGGATCTCTGTTCTGGGTCAAGGTAAGAGTTCATACCTGTCAAGTTTTGGATTTGAAAATAAGGGAAATTTTCCGGAGCCCTCCGCGAGCAGTCCCACCACCCTAACCAAGCTCCAGTATCCCTTACATTTTAAGACAGGTGTTATAGCCTAAACGAAAACACAAAAGGTTATATATGAAGAGCATTTATTTAAATGCTTATTTGCATATTTTCTGTTCATTTAACATTGCTTGTCTTTACATTTACATTTTATTTTCATCCCACACATTCTTTTCATTTCACATTGCTTTTCTTTCAAAGTTTTTCTTTTAATTTCACATAACTTTTCTTTATTCTTTTAGTGAGTTATTGTACAGATTTGTTGCAGACTTTGCTTCTTTAAGAATGTTTTGGAAGGAGTGTATTTGTGGGCTGGGCCAGAGTGGTTAATTTTACATGAGAGTAGAGTGCAAACAGTTCTGTTGTCTAACGTCTACCTGCAGGTGGCAGTTATCGCGAGGCTACTGACAGAGCTCCGACTGGGTATAGGTGCGTTCAGATGACGGCAGCTGACTTTCGCCGACTTCATAGTCTAACGTGAGCTGCAGGGCGGGGTATAAAAACGCCGTCAAGTCAGACACATTCTACCTGCGTGAACTCACTGTGCGCTGAGATCAGTGATCTTGAGGCAATTGCAAAGAAAAATGCCGTGAGACCAGGCAAAAGTGTGGTTCGAACTTTGTGCAGCCTGAAAAGAGCAACTGCGGCCGCCGGACTCGGCGCCTGCAGTGGCCTTGCTCCTGCAAGTTTTTCTAACCAGCATACCATATAAGTCCAACATACATCACCTTAAGTCAGCGCTGCATGAAGTCAAACGCACCTAATGCTTTTTTTTGTTTTACTCCGCCCTGGCCCGGGTATTATTATTTTTAATAACGCAGGTTAAAATCACGGAGCTTTACGGAAAATACTAATACGGAGGACGGCGGAAAGAACGGTAAAATACGGGACTATCCCGCCAAAACGGGATACTTGACAGGTAACGGATATTTAAACTGAAGTCTGTACCGGGTATTTTATTTTGAAGATTGACTTGATTTTCCGCTCTGTGCTGCTTGACTTTGGGAGGCTTCTGGGATGCACTGCAGCGCTTCTGGTGTGATTAGCTTTGGCAGCAGCGACGCACACGACTCAGTTGACTTTCAGAGTGAGTCTGGATAGAAGATAAATCTGATACAAATTGACAACTTACCACTCTGAAATATCTCCCTCCAGTCAGGCCTGTCGAGCTGGTTGGGGATGTTTTGCCTGTGTTTCAGGATCGTGCAGCTGAACTGAAATCACGGTTACTGGCTGAAAGGCATTGTTTTGGATCACATGACATTGCTTATCAGGACCAGCCCTACTCTGCTTCCGTGTCTGAGTGGCTAGTCCGGTCTGGAGAAAATGGGACTGCCAAGAAACAGAAATCAGACACTGCTGTACCTGAATCTTTACAAAGACCTGCTTATCGACATACCGGATCATGCAGTTCACAGGTGCACCATGTTCCCAGCTGTCAATGCAAGAGAGAAGGCAGACTCTGTATTTTACGTCGATGATGTACAGCTGTTTAAACTGCATCAAGAGGCCTCGGCACTGCAGCTGAAACCTGCATATACAGCATATCACCATAGTGAAGAACAGAGAATAATAACTTACAAGTTAAATGTTGTCCACTGCTTTGAAAGAAGCTGTGATCTATCTGAGTGAAAGTGCAATACGATTCATTTCAATTGTCAATAACGTCTTTGTTTTTCAACATAGAAAACTAAAACCAATGCCAATATAGATAGTGACCATGTTTAAATATTTCACACGTGTGAAATTGCAAGATTGTAATTTCAGTAGTTTGCTCATTTATGTCTATATTAAATCACCCCTCATCTGTCCTGGACATCCTCCCACAAATTTTCACAGCTGTTAGTACTTCTTTGAAATGTTCAAAGGTTTTTACTAAAGGAGTGAATGTTGAAATTCATGGGATTTATTTATTTATTTATTTTTTACTGTGGTATCGAATTGGGTATCAATGATCCTGAAATTTCACTTACATTGGTATCGACTACTACATTTCTGGTATTGTGACCTCCATAATGGAAATACTAATCACCATTACAGATTCCTGTATCATGTGTTAGCTCAATTATTTGTAAGCATTTTTCAAAAGATGAGAGGATAGGAAGAGATCCACAGAGACAGCAGACGGCACAGAATTTTGTGCTATGCGCCTGGTTTAGTCTTTGTGACCTTTGTGCTCAACTGCCCGGTTGATTGTTACAAACCTGAAAAAAACCACAGGATGTGACAGGTAATAAAAACCCTAATAAACACACTGTGTGGACAATCACTGTGTTGTGGTTAAACTGAGATGTCAAAAAAAATTAAAGTCATTAGGTTTAACCAGCCCATCACCAAGATGATAAATGGCAGTATAGACTGACTGTGTAAGCAGCATTTTTGATGATCGTTTATTGTGCAAATATGAAAAGAGCAAAGGAGAAAGTCAGTTCACCATTAAAAAGTGAGAAAGTCTACGTTAGAAGTTAGATGGGGTGGATGGATGGATGGAGATCGGGGTTTGTGTTCCATGTGAAACCAAGTCAACATTAACTTATTCATAGTGTCAGGTTTGAACCCAAACAATAGTTCCTCAAAGTAGCCAAGGAGTTTTCTCCAAAAAACCTATACCTAACCAAAACCAAAAAGCCTAAACATTGACAACACTTTGTGCGTTGTGTGACCTTTCAGTCTTTCAGGTATGAGGACGGTTAGGGTTTAACGCACTGAAATGCGGAAACCAATGCAAATTAATTGAAAGATAACAAGTACAGAGATATCCATCCTGACTGGATTGAGGAATCAACATGTTTTTGCTCTCACCTGCACCTAGCCATGACAAGAATTTTAATAACTTGTACTGTAGCATTCTTGCACATGTTTGTGTAGCTTTTGTCTGATAAGTGCTTATATAGAGGAGCAGAAATCAGAGAGATCACAGCTTCATTCACCGCACTGGACAACATTTAAGCAGAGAATATTAACTTGTGAGTACATCTGTGTTGTTATATCACTTCTCTATAAAGCATTGCAATTTGTTTTGTTTTTTACAAGAAATTGGAGTTGTCATTTTATATCTTTAGATATGTTTCTGAGATGTTTGGGTTAAATTAAATGTATGAAAAGGTGCTATAGACATACAGTTTGCCATAATACTGGCAAAGTAGTATTAGTCTTATTAACATGACTTTTTAATTATACATTTATCAAAAGAGAAGCATAGACTCCTGGGACACTTGTTTTTGTTTTATGTATTTTTTCAGTTTACAATTACCAAGTTTTTAAAGGTCTGACCTGTTAATTCCAATTTTGTTCGATTCCATTTTCTTCTTTTTAAAGAATTATAATTGATAGCATACACAAACATTTTTAACTTCAATGCTCATGGCCAATTTAGCTGAAAACCAGACTATTCCAGCCCCCAGCCCACTGATTGGTGGATCCCTAGTTTTGATTTTAAATTAAAACAACATTCATGATATTGTAAAATGTAAGTTAAATGTTTTAATCTCCACACAAGTACACATGTAAAGTTATCAGAAAGCTGCTGTAGATAATTTTATATTATTATATTTGGCAATAAATTTAATTGATAGTAAGCCACGGAGAAAATATTGTGGTCAATAGTCATTCCTCAACTGTTATCTAGCAGGGCAGAACAAGCAGAAGTTGGAGACGTTTCATTTGTTGTGTTACTTTTAATTACTGGCTCAAGAGCTTTAAGGTTTCATTTTATACTTGACTTAATTTAAGTCAGATTTTTCTCTGTTTAAATGCAAATAACCATTTTCAGCTTTTGGATTAATTGTTCAATTTTATTTTTCAGTGAGCACAGTAAAGAAACTATAACTGCATCACCATGATTGCAAAGATTTGTGTCGTCCTTCTTCTGTTTATTGGTAAGAGAAACTTTCATACCAAATAAAGTTCTAAACTTGCTTCGTCCTGCCAAAAATCTTTTTTAAATGTGGGACTTAATGTAAAACTGATATGACATTTTCTGCTCAAAACAGCCTCTGGCAATGGACAGACCACAACCACGGCCGCACCAACAACCAGAACCAGCACTGCCGCACCAACAACCAGAACCAGCACGGCTGCACCAACAACCACAACCAGCACTGCCGCACCAACAACCAGAACCAGCACTGCCGCACCAACAACCAGAACCAGCACGGCTGCACCAACAACCACAACCAGCACTGCCGCACCAACAACCACAACCAGCACTGCCGCACCAACAACCACAACCAGCACTGCCGCACCAACAACCACAACCAGCACGGCTGCACCAACAACCACAACCAGCACTGCCGCACCAACAACCACAACCAGCACGGCTGCACCAACAACCACAACCAGCACGGCTGCACCAACAACCACAACCAGCACGGCTGGACCAACAACCACAACCAGCACGGCTGGGCCAACCTTCCTAAACAGCACAGTTGGACAAACATTCCCAAACAACACTGCTGGACCAAGATTCCCAAACAACACGGCTGGACCATCATTCCCAAACAACACGGCTGGACCAACATTCCCAAACAACACGTGTGGACCAAGATTCCCAAACAACACGGCTGGACCATCATTCCCAAACAACACGGCTGGACCACCATTCCCAAACAACACGTGTGGACCACCGCCAACCCCAGCCAGCACGTGTGGACCACCACCAACCCCAGCCAGCACATGTGGACCACCACCAACCCCAGCCAGCACATGTGGACCACCACCAACCCCAGCCAGCACGTGTGGACCACCACCAACCCCAACCAGCACGTGTGGACCACCACTAACCCCAACCAGCACGTGCGGACCACCACCAACCCCAGCCAGCACGTGTGGACCACCACCAACCCCAACCAGCACATGTGGACCACCACCAACCCCAGCCAGCACATGTGGACCACCATCAACCCCAGCCAGCACGTGTGGACCACCACCAACCCCAACCAGCACGTGTGGACCACCACCAACCCCAACCAGCACGTGTGGACCACCACCAACCCCAACCAGCACGTGTGGACCACCACCAACCCCAGCCAGCACGTGTGGTTGTGAGACCAGCAAGGCTAGACCAACATGTAGTGTGGAGTTTGTTTGTAAATGTTAATCTCTGATATGTAATCACACATGTCCCTGAAGGAAGTGTCTATAATTAATCAAACTGTGTATGATTGGGGGGCTCTGTAATGTTCTGGTTCAAAGGCTTGAGAGTGAATCTACTCTTTGTCTGTAATTGCATAAAAAAGATGATCTACAATAAAGGTTTACCAAAATTATTCTTTAAAGTTTTTGAAAATTACTTATTTGATACAGACCTTACTTAGAAAGTGTAGTGTTTCACAACATGAGTTAAAATTATACACTTATAATTAAAACATATCATTTACATTAATTAATTAACATTTCTTAAGATATTAATACTGAAGACCACAGCAAATAAGCTTCATCAAACAACTGTGTGGGTGTTCAGCTCCTCTCCTGTGGAACCAGGTTCCAGTTTGGGTTCGGGAGGCAGACACCGTCTCTACATTTAAGAGTAGGCTTAAGACTTTCCTTTTTTATAAAGCTTATAGTTAGGGCTGGCTCAGGTGAGTCCTGAACCATCCCTTAATTATGCTGCTATAGGCCTAGACTGCCTGGGGATTTCCCATGATGCACTGAGCTCCTCTCTCCTCTTTCTTCTCTCCCTCTGTATGTAACCTCATCCCATCAATTCATGTTACTAACTCGACTTCTTCCCTTTCCCCTGGTCGTGTGCTTTCTTGTCCCTCTCTTCTCTCCTCCTATCACTTTCTGCAGGTGTTCCTGGCTCTGGAGCTGCCACAATTATTGTCCTATTGCTATTATTAATATTACGATTAATATCATTAACACTACTCTAAATATCTGTACCATTTTTCATTCAGTCTATAGCAACATTAACTTTACTGCCTGTATCTGTGTGTATATTGTGTAGGCTGCCTCCCTCCGCTCTCTCTCTCTTTCTCTCTATTCCTCTCTTGCCCCCCTTTGTTGTAGTCAATCCAGGTAGTGCACAGGTTGGTCTCCCTGGTCTTGCAGTCTCAAGTGACTGCACTATTGACCAGTAGCGGGTACCTGGCTCTCCTAGTATTACTGCCCATTCCCTTCTGGCCCTGTCCATGTATTGAGCCATGTGCCTACTCATCTTAGCCGCTATGATGACAGGAACTTCCATATTGTGCAGAGGTAGTTAGTTTCTTCAGCCAGTTGGTATGGATCATGTCAGGGTGTGGTGTTGTCCAAATCTTCATAACTGTCAGTCTTTCTTGGTTGTCTGCCGTTGTAATGGTTACTGGATCTTGTCCTGGGAGATTGCTGTGATCTGTTCTTAGATCCACTAGCCACTGAGCATTGCTGTAACGTGATGCCTCCTTCTCCCATACATTCTTCCAGTACTGTTCGGTCTCAGCGGATTTGATCTTGTGTTATTACCCTCCCACTGAGAGTACACTTTGGATGGTTTGGTGGAGAACATCCAGTTTATTCTCCTGGCTTCTGCTTATCCATTGTATATGCTTAGGCAAGTAGCCAGAGCAGTAAGTCTTCCATGCCTCAGGTATAGACCGCTTGTTATATTTCTTAGGAAGCCCCTTCCTTTCATCTTTCTGAGAGCCGACTAGTTTCTCTTAGTGTTGCCTTGATCTTGGCCTTTAGACTTGTCCTCCATGGGGGCAATGCTCTTTGTGGCTTAAGGTGCTCATCTTATAGCCAAGCATCTCTAGGATGTTCACTGTTGCTGTGGCGTACATCAGCTCATTGGTCTAAATTATGGCTTTAGTAGGGATAGTATGTAGGTCTGCATTCACATCTTCTAGCAGACTTTCAGAGGGTACTTTGTCACTTAGTCTTGGTCGCCGTACTTGGGGGTCCATTTTGGTTATGATCTTAATTCGTAGGTCAGTTGCCCTTGTGTTAAGTGATTGCGCCCCATAAAGGCTGTTGTTATTGGTGCATGACAACTCCCATATATATTTGAAGATTTAAGTTAAATAATCATTTTAAAGTGATGTAAACCCAGTCCACAATATTTACCTCAAACTAATCACAAGATTTTTCTTGTCTAAACCATATGGAAGGTAGACTGTTCATTATATTATGAATTCTCATTTAATGAGAACGTTAGTGTCATAATTGGGGCCTGAGCAATTGAGGCCTTTTTTCTGCAAAGTAACCTCAATTTTGAGGGCCTAAAAATACTTGAACTTGAACTCACCAAACTTTGCACAAATTTCAGGAGAAAATTTGCATATTTTATGGGTTTCACACATGGGCGGTCACATCTGCATCAAATTTTACATTTATAATAGGAGCAACACCATGAACATATCCATATGCCAATATTCACTCAAAGTCATTGCGCCACCTGCTGGCTACAGAAAATGATGTTTTACTCTGTAATGTACTACTCCTAGCAGGTTGGCCACAATCAACTTCAGAACTCCCGCCATGAAATAGGAAGTTGTTGTAACTTTACTGTACATGCTCAGATCTCTATCCATACAAATCCATGCAGCAAATTACGAGGTATAAACTTTTCACGAATGAAGTGCCCCCTAGTGGAAGGATATTCTAGGACTGCTCAGCGACGCTCGGACAGAGCATTTTCCAAATGACTGGCCCAACAAGTTTGCGAAATAGTTCAAAATGAGCTCCAGCTCAACCAACTACAGCAGTAAAATCCTGCTCTATATTAATGTGATGAAAAATAATTTAATGAAAGCATATATAACAGAAAGTTACGACCTCTCACGGCTCTCAGGCCGCAACAAAGAAGGAGGATGCAACTGACTTTAAACAATAATTAACATCATTTTTTAAAAACCGAACAAAATAAAAGAACAATGTGGAACAGAGGTGTGGAAGGCGTGGGAACCAAAACACTGGTATGTGGGTGGGCAGGCCTGAATAAGTTTTTTCACTGGCCAGGTGCTCCCAATACCCTTGATTGCAGAGACACACACAGTCAGTCACACTGTACACAGGCCCCAGACACAGAGCTACCGGGACTGTCACAAAGTCACAGAGACATTTTACTGCTTTAATGCTTTAGACTCACATACTTTTACTTCAGTAACATTTTCAATGCAGAACTTTAACTTGTAAGAGAGTATTGTCATAGTGTGGTATTTATGCACCCGTTGCCTCCAGAAATAGTTGCACTGTAAAGTCTAACATAACAAAAGCTTCTTGCTTCTCCTCGCCTACTTAGCTTTTTCAAGTTACCAAACTAACTGCCACTAACATGAATGTAATAATGCACAACCTTTAACAGTATGACTGACTGAGAACATGTGGTGACTGAATGTGGAAGCTTTGGTGCTTTGGAAACAGAGAACACAGTGACACCTGGTGGCTTGTGGAATGTATTGGAGCTCAAAATGAAGGATGAAAACATATTACAGATATTTAGGTGGTTTTCTAAAAGAAAATCCAAATTTGCAAAAACTAGCTGGAGTCAATTGCAAGGTTATTATAGTTTTGGATTTTTCATTAGATTTTATTTGTATTTCGTTTTGACTTTTTGTTTTCAGTTTAGTTTTTAGTGTGTAGTTTTTATTTTTGGAAAATGCTTAGTTTTAGTTTAGTTTTTATTAGTTTCAGTGTTAGTTTTAGTCTTTGTCGCTGCACGATGCCAAGCTCAGTTCAGTTTAGTTCAGTCCGGTTTAGTTTTTTCACCAATCATTAAAATACAAGTACAATCATTAGAAATAATGCAGATTTGTTTAAAGGGACTCTCTTTTTAAGCTATCTGAAGTGTGTTCTGGGCCCAAACACTAAGCAAATCACTACCTGCAATCCAAACTAAACTAAACACAGCTCTGTACAGTTGTTGCATTCATATTATTTTTTACACATGTATGTATAAAAGATAACAGAAAACATGTTAAAATCCCACCAGGAATCTCTTGATTGGTAAAGTCATTGTGGTAAGACAGCCACACGGAACGTGCCATATGCATTGCACCAGCTGTTCAAGTAGAGGACAAAAGCATAACACACCTGCGGCTCATTCACGGGTGCCTATTGGACTTTGTTATTTTCTAATCATCAGTTCCCCCAGCTTCATGTCCACCCGAAAAGTAGACTTCGGCCCTATGAAATTAATAAATAAATACATAAACAAAACCTAAAGATATCTACGCTTTCATTTTAGTTCATTTTAGTTAGTTTTGCAAACCTACGATACAGTTTTAGTTAGTTTTTTCATAAAGCCTTGTTTTTACTTTTATTTCAGTTAATGACAATGTTATTTACACATCTAGTTGTCGTTATTTCGTTTTTCTTCATTTACGATAATAATCTTGGTCAATAGACATTAGTCTGCTATCAACTACGGTTTGGAGTGGAAGGCTGGAAAGGTAACACAACTCTGTGTTGGTTTTGTCTGATTCAAAACAAAGTGGAGGTCTCTCCATGACTCCAGCCTTTCTAATGTTGACGGGTTTTCACCCGACATCATTTGATTTTCATTTGGCCTGACATGCTTCAGCACATTACACTTCATTGTTGTTTTTATCCCTATGTGGAGTATATGAAGGAGTCTGTGTCTGTCTGAGAGAGACTCAGGAGAACACATGCAGAGACAACCGACCCAATAATCAAGCCATTTATTGATAAGTGATTTCATTGAAAAACTACATATAGCAGAGGTAACTGGCCTTAGCAGGCCAGGCCAACAAGATAAATAAGATTTTGTCAAGTAAGGAGCATGGATTAGTTCAACCGCAAGCTGAAACAAACATCACTGCTGGGGGAGTTTACCTGAGTTTCCATCATCTTGTGTGAAGCTGTCTCCTGGTGAGTCTTTTTATAGCCTCTTTCACACTGCGCGTTTCTATGACGATGTCTCCACCCAGAGAAGACGAGGGATCAACCGCATGATGATGTCATTGCTGATGTCATCACCAAGCATCATTTCTAAGCTAAACTTTCTTCTTCTGTTGTTTGTTCAGCTGTATGGTTTTTTTTAAATAAAATAAAATTTTCTGTGGTTCTCTTTTGTGTCAGCATCATAATATTTATGTTTATATATTTAACCTTGAGCTTATCATATGGTATTCAGTGATGGTGTTGAAATATATTTGATAATGTTTTCTCATCGTAACTAAATTGGCAGTGACAGGTTTTTGCCTATAAACAAACAAACAAATCCTTCAAATAAGAATTTACCCCCCATCGTTTTATTCAAAACTGTGTGGGGATAGCTTTGACACAGAATTTAGACCAATGGTGAACTAAAGGTTTAAAAACCTGACTGAATAAATAAACTAAGACGAATCTAAATATTTAAACATTTTCAAGACTTTTTGATGTCTGGTCAAACATTTTGGGGGACTGAACATGTTATTGCTTTTATTTATTTTTTTGTGTGTAATAACAAGTGCAAAGTGATCACTCTTTGTTGCACATACTGTGTGGGCGTCAACTTGTGTTTTGGGTTCTGAGCTTTGCACATTCACCCCGACCACCACCTGTGATTTCTGTGTTAAAACAAAGTAACGCCTCCTGGAAACAAACTCTGCAGTGAAAAAAATCAGGCAGCTACTAAATTTCCTTCACAGGTTCTTAGAGAAATGTAAGTTTTAGGGGATAGAGGCAACCGTCAAACACTGGAAGCAGCAGTGATCATCTCTTAACATTTAGACATCAAAACACATCCAGCAAATTGGACCAGCTGTCTCTGAATAGTTTCCTCCATTCTACAGCTGAAATAAGATCAACAGCAGTTTGACAGCCAGTAAATGTCCTCCTCCTTCCTCTTTGTATACCACTACGTGTCAGAGTTTCGTTGTGGTTTTCTTTACAACAGCTACAAGGAAACGAGAAGTGATGAACCCAGAGACAAAACCACACGATCACATGGGAACAAAACACTGAGAGAAAAGATAATTTGCTTTAATTGATCTGGTGAGATTTAAAGGCTGAGTTTCATCTGAATACAAACATCAACAAAACAACTCAAACCAGAACCTGAATGAATCAGATTTCATTTGGACCAAAAACATGCAGCTTTGTATAATGCATTTACAACTTTATCATAAATCAAAGTCACCTGAGTCAGTCTTTATCTGAGTCACTGTGGCTTTACTAAACCTGTCAGAGTTTATCCCAATAACTGCTCTCACACAGAAGCTTAAATAATAACATTAGAAGACTTTAAAGTGAAACTATCACTGCTGCTGAGGTCTGAGATCCCGAGTTCAACATCATCTACAAGTCAAACTAGAACATGAGGAGTTCCACAGGGAAGTGTTCTGGGTCCTCTGCTGTTTGTGATCCATGAAGGAAATCTGAGGTTTATTCGGTGATGACTCAAACATTATAGCTTAATTAAGAACTAGAACACACTGAACACACTGGATCAGCTCAGAAGTGATGCTCTGTGGTGACAGCAGTGATGACATCCAATTCCTCCTCAACCTGAGTGGAAGGGCTCATCATCATGGAGACAGACAGGTTATTTTCTGCAGTCCGAGCAGGTTAGAAAGGCAATGTAAATCATTTATCAACTTCTGTTAGAAACAACTGTCAATCATCAACACCAGAGTAAGACTATGAAACGGATTGATTGATAAGTGATATAAAGGTCAGTAAATAATTCAGTGTTTACCTGTGGCCCTTCGTTGATATAAAGACACAAGGAAGAAGAGAGAATCCACCTGGTCAGGTGAATCTCTGAATGAAATAAGTCCTGAAATCAAAGGTAACCTCCTCACCTGTGACAGATATCCAGCTGGATGGAGACTCTCCACGACCGCTGATGTCACACTTGTAGAGGCCTTCATCAGACTTGGAAACATGGTGGATGGTCATGTGACCTGTAGGCTCAGTCCTGATGAGGGAGCCGTCTTTATAGAAACCAGCTGGGAGGTTGGAGGGAGGGGTCTTTGTTTTACATGCTAGCCACCCACTAGCACTGCAATTAACCACACTAGCCACTAAGCCAAGCAAAATGCAAACATAACACACACGATACTCACCATCCAGCGCCTTGTGCCACACCACAACTTCCCCAGATCCTGCCTATCAATTCTTTACCTAGTCTATCTTCTGGAGCGTGCCGGGCTCGAGGCGAGTTTAAAGGCAGCAACTTCGGTGGCCGAAACCCCGAATCGCCTACCCCCACCAGGGAATCAATCCCAACCCAAGATTACTCCGAACATAAAAAAGGCAAAACAACAAATGGTGCCCGAAGGAGGAGCTGTCAAACAGTTCAGCTGGACACCTCTAGTCTAAACTAGGGAAGTTAGAACAGGCGCCCACAACTCTGGACAATGAAAACCACACAGTCACCAAAACCACACAATACAAACCAACACGGTAAACCGATTTCCAATCTCTTTTAGATCCCGGACGAGCCCCCAAATTGTTACGTTCCTCCAGGTGGTAATCCAGGGGGAGGAGGAGCAACAATAATTGAATGAAAACCGGGGCAAAAGAGGACAGGAAGTCAGGAATTGTTTGTCAACTAAAAGTATATTTATTCAATAATGATAAAGGAAACGCAACGCAAAACTACTCTCTCAAAAATAAGGGAGAGCGAGCCCACAAGGCAATACAATAATCAACACAAGGTGAGTAACTGAGGGAGCAATGTCTAATGCTAAATAAAACTAAACAAACTCACTAAAAGTCCTCATCCACTGAGGAGGTAACCAGACACAGTTCTGGACTCACAGACTCTTTGGTGTTTAACCCACTGGTTAAACTGGCTGGCTCTGTTCACTGGGCCAACGGTTGGCTGCTCACAGGTAGCAAGGAAGAAACACAGAGAGCATGCTGTGAACAGCCTTCTTATCCTCCAGCACTGAATGGAGATCAGGCACACCTGCTGCCACTCACTCATGCAGCCAAGGTATTGGAGGGAAAAAGCCACTACAAGGGAGAGAGAAAAGGAAGACACACCCAACTCAAACACATGACCCTTGGGGGTCGTAACAAGCGCAGAGTGACATCATGTCCCTCCATCACAGGGAGGACAGGACTCTGCAGGATCACTGGTCCACCTCAACACAGAGACAAACTACAGCATTTCATCATTTACACACAGCTTCATCAACACTAACTCCACAGTCTGATCTTACCAGTGACAGTGATGTTGATGGTGTTACTGGTTGCTCCCTCTCTGGACTCACACCAGTAAACTCCACTGTCTGATGGGTCGATAGAGCTGATGTTACAGGAAGAACCAGCTGATCTTTCCCAGTCAGCTCCACACTGAGTCCTGGTTTCTCTGGTTGTGCTCTGCTGCTGGGACTCACAGTCAGAGAGGCTGGAGGGAGAAGTGTTTAAAGTCAAGTAACTGTTTAGGAAACACGTAATGACACCATGAAGGACCAAGAGAAAGGCTGAAGATCCAAACTTTTTCTTGAAAATTGGTTTAGACTAAAGCGATGAAAATATACAGTATATATATAGTCCCACCTTTGACCTGTTTTCATATTTGTGGTTCTAGGCTTTTTGACAAGGTGATTCTTCCCCTTCACCTTAACTGGATTGAACTGAACTGGCTGTGTTGAGAATCTGAAAGAGCTAAATGAGCTCTCACACAGACAAACTTTGATGTGGCATTTGTCCTGCAGAGAATAGAGCTGATCGTGTGATGCCTTAAGTATTGATATAACATACTAAGTCTGGTTTTGAGTGTCAGTACTATACATGACTTTTTAGTGCTGCTGCTTTCATTAATTATATCATTTGTTTAATTAATTACAGTGGATTCAGAAAAGACTGCTAACAATGAGGTAACCCTATAAACCAGGAAATAACCCTCTGACCTACATGAGAGTACATTAGCAGGTTATATTGACAGTGATAAAGTAATGAGGTATTGATGGTTCTGCCCCTGGTACTATTGGGTGTCTGATCAACCAGCTGTGTCCTCAGTTCTATCAGAGTTTCTCAGAGTCATTTAAGGTTTGAGAGGCAGATAAAAAAACCCTACACACCTTGGTTTGTTGTGCAGCTCAGCAGTGAGGTCAGAACTAAAGAAAAATCACACTCAGGTGGGTTTGACTTTGTGGTTATACAAGACATTCGAAACACCAGAGAGCAGCATGCACACAGTGATCTTTGTGTGGTTAATGAATGAAAAAATAAAGTAATATTCTCAAAACCGTCAGTGTTACAGGAGCATGTCTGAGCCAAGAAATGCTGTAAAAAACAAACTCATTCGTCTCAGTATCTTGATTTTCTCTGCTGATGGTTTGAGAGTGTACTTACAGAGCAGCCACAGTGTTTCTTTCATCCTGACACTTTGTTATATTAGATCTACGCTCTGATCAGTTCATGTTCACATCGAAGTAAAAACCCCCACCTCCCTCTGTGACTGTGGCTGGCAGGGTTGTGGTTTCCGCTCCACAGTTGTTTAGTTGCATCAAAGCTGATATATTCAGTTTGAAAATGAGGCTCTGAGCCAGAAAATGATGTGAAGAGAGACAGAAAACTAAATAGAGACACTGAGATGAAAAGTAAAGCAAAAACTCTCACATTGAGGATGATGCGTTCACTGACAGTTAAACAAACCCAAACCCAGGATGTGTGTCCGTTCATTGTTCTGAATATCTGAGGTGAAAGATGAAGCAGCTTTTTTCATTAGATAGATTCAAGTTGTTTGTTAATGTCTGAGATTCATTATAAAGTGATTTGATGATGATCTTAAACTAACCAGCTGGATCTTCATGTAGGTCACAGCGGGTCAGTGAACAGGAGCTGATTTTGATTGGACAGCTTCTCTCTGTTCTAACCACGGAAATGTGGTCAGAAAGAGACCAAAATAAACAGCATGGTTGCAAGCTATCAAAATACACATCAACTGAGAAAACACGATGCCTTTGTTACACCTGAATAGATGAATTTCCCACTTCAGTTCTTTTGCCTATTGGTTTTACAAAAGGTGTATAAAACGACCAACTATCCTGCTATCACAACATATGTTACATTACATGTGTGTCCTTGGGGATTTCCTCCCAGACCTTGATCAGAGCATCGGGGAGCTCCTGGACAGTCTATGATCTGCCCTTTATCCTTCTCCTGGGAGTTTTTTTTTATTGTTGAGAGCTCATTTAGCTCTTTGAAATCAGACTTTGCAGAGCTGAACTTGGAGTTAATTTACCTTATTTCATCGAATGTTTTACTTTATTAGAGGTGCTATCTAAGTGCTCTGTCTCAACAGTGACTGGATATTCTGCTTTCTTTTGGTCACCATGTATTTTTGTGTCTCCTGTTTTTGATGTCCAGTTTGTGCTCACTGAGCCTGTACTGGGTTAGGATCTGTCTGCTCTCTGTCTCTGCAGGGAGAGAGGTACTCTGCCATTGCAATAGGACCAGATCACGTTCTGAAATACTTTAGTTTTTACTTTTTTCTTTCCAGTGTTTCATATAGGTTTATTTACACTGTGTTAAATGCAGTTTCCTCTTATTGGTGTTTGGAAAGCAGAGTTGTTGTGAGTCTGGTCAGAGTGGGTCTGGGAAGGGTCAGTTAGTCACTTACTGACGTAGGGAGTTTTATTCTGGACTCACCTCTTACGTTACGAGGGTTTAGCGAGGAGTGTGTCAGGGGCCTAGGTTTTTAGGTCCCTTAATTATGCAATAAGTACATTTTCATGTCTTTTCAACATAATTGTGTCCAAAGACCTCCAAACTATTAGAGAAAACGTCCTCTCTCTTCTTCTCCTGCTCAGTCTTTCAGTCCGCTGTTTGAATTTGGCCCTCATGTCATTCATGAAGTCAGGGATCTGTGTAGCATAGGATCTCCTCCAGCCCTCAGCACAGTCGATGGGCCCGCCCACTGCCCATGTATTGAATATACTGAGCTACAGCTGTTGGTTGTTCAGTATGTGTGACAGGAAGTGTTTTTATGGTTATGAGGGAAAGTTTAATATTTTCTGGTTTTCCCTCTGATGTCATCCGGTTGCTCTGCTGCAACGAGAAGGTGACGTGACTTTACTTAGTGCTAACACTACAGTAAATAAAATATAATCCAGTTTCACCAAAATCAATGAATAAAGCTATAAAGTTGTGTTTTAATGCACTAATCAGTTCAGCATGCTCTGTTATCAGGCTTTATATTCCTTCATGTATGGAATATATTGAGTTTCAGAAACGTAATCATTAAATATTATATACATGAATATTTCCAGTGGTGTATAAAGACCTTACATATTGAACCAAGATGTTCTTATTATCTTAGAATGAGCCATTTCTATGTACATACACTGCCTGTCGTCTTACATGGAAGCTGGCATGTTTCTACAGTAGCCCAAAACGGACAAATTGCTTTACAGAGTGCGTTTATGTTCTTCTTCTTGGAGAATGCCTGCAGGGTAGATGCTCGTCACTACGTGAGAATATGTACCGAACAAGAAGAAGAAGAAAAAGAAGTTGTCTGGTTTATGGAACGAAGGCTTTATTCTTAAATAGTTAAACAAACATACAGAGTGCAACCAGTCTGCAGAGTGTAAGATAAAGAGCCAGTGAAGAAACAGGGCACTTTATACTACAATGTTATCACGCAGCTGTCTCTGGGAGGGAGGGAGTCGAAACCAACTGTTCTGAGATGAAGGCCTTTCCAGGTCAGTCAGATCAGAAACCACTCTAACGAGCTACTTTCCATGGGAATGGCTGAAACCTGACTGCACCACAATACAACCATCAACACCAAACAGTGACACATTGACACATTGGCTTTAATAGTACAGCATATAAAAGTAAACAGGAAATACCGTGATAATATGAATTGTTATTTAGTTAAATTAAACACATACAATTTAGCATGAGCCGACAGAGCGTGAATCTTTGTTGTCAAAAAAAGTGAAAACACAATAAAGCCAGAGGAAGTCGAGATAGCCGACTTCAGAAATCAAGTATATAATTATCGGTGTAGCTCAGAAGTGATGCTCTGTGATGACAGCAGTGATGATGTCATCATAGTCATTATCGAATCCCTTTTCAGTGTGGTTTGGAGGGGTCATGGGAATGGGCGGGTCACTTCCTGCAGTCAGAGCAGGTTACAAAGAAAGTGCACATTATTTATTAGTTTCTGTTAGAGACAATTGTCAATCATCAACACTGAAGTCTGAGGTTGATTGATTGATTGATTGATTGATTGATTTTAAATTGTGTTTACCTGTGGCCCTGCGTCGATATAAAGACACCATAAGGACCGTGGAGATGCAGTATGGACAGAACACCACCAGGTGTAAGATCACTCTAAATTCAAGCTGGAGGAAGGCTGAGGCAGGGGGCGGATTTGCAGATGTAGGCGGGGCTGTGGTTGTAGGTTTACCTGTAGAGAGAATCCGCCTGGTCAGGTGAGTCTCTGGATGAAATAAGTCCTGAAATCAAAGGTAACCTCCTCACCTGTAACAGAGATCCAGCTGGATGGAGACTCTCCATGACCGCTGATGTCACACTTATAGTGGCCTTCATCAGACTTGGAAACATCGTGGATGGTCATGTGACCTGTAGCCTCATTACCAATGAAGACAGCCATCTTTATAGAAACCAGCTGGGAGGTTGAGGGAGGGGTCTCTGTTTTACAGTGCAGAGTGACATCATGTCCCTCCATCACAGGGAGGACAGGACTCTGCAGGATCACTGGTCCACCTCAACACAGAGACAAACTACAGCATTTCATCATTTACACACAGCTTCATCAACACTAACTCCACAGTCTGATCTTACCAGGGACAGTGATGTTGATGGTGTTACTGGTTGCTCCCTCTCTGGACTCACACCAGTAAACTCCACTGTCCAATGGGTCGATGTAGCTAATTTTACAGGAAGAGACAGTCGATGTTCCCCAGTCAGCTCCACACTGAGTCCTGGTGTCTCTGGTTGTGTTCCTCCTCAGCGTCCATCCAGCAGAGCTGTCGTCCTCCTCACAGCTCAGAGAGACAGACTCTCCTTCAAACAGCTGAGAGCTGCTGGAACTCACAGTCAGAGAGGCTGGAAAAGAGGGCTTTAAAGTTAAGTTGCAGTTGCAAGTAAATGTAGGTTTCCACTGCATGAAGCTTTAGCTTGACGCTCCCATCTACTCCACAAAGCACCTGTCAGATAACGTCCCCCGCAATTAGGTGCATACGGTTAAAGGCCATAACAGTCTATTCCCCAAATATTACCAATACAACACAAAAGCACTCTAAATTATCCACACACATTTAAGCATCAATTCCCCCTGCATACAGTAAATGAATCATGTAACTGACTGTTCAACACATAAATTAAAATTGTTTATAATTAACTGCATTTAGGCTCCCACACTAAATGATATGAAGGTCCTAGGTCTTCTCCACTACAGCATCACCACTAGGGATGAGCGAGTACAGCATTATCTGTATCTGCATCTGTATCTGTGTTAACCATATAATTATCTGTATCTGTACTCGGACTGGGTGGAGCCTAACCAGGAAGTGGACAGGTTTTAACCCGAAGTGGTTCGGGTTGACTTGAAATGGGCGGGCTTCAACTGGTTTGTTATTTTAAGCATGCAATTACTATGGGTTGATCAGAAATTGTTGTATTTATTGCTGATTAGCCCACAATCATGCACCGTAGAGACTTTGCTGTGGATTGGACGTATTCAAAAGAAAATACCAGAGATTATTGATTTTTTGTAACATGAATTTCAGGAAATTTCCAATCTTTTCTTCCTGCAAATTTGACACTTTCATCTAGGATTTTTTTTTACATTTACATTACATTTCTTCATTTAGCTGACGCTTTTATCCAAAGAGACTTACAATTGCTATACAACTAGGGGTTAAGTGTCCTGCTCAGGGACACAATGGTGGATGAGTCACAGTGGGGAATTGAACCCGAGTCTCTCACACCAAAGGGAGGTATCTTATCCATTGCACCACCACCACCATCTTGAATTATTAACCCCCAGCCAGGCACTTAAAATAGTCAATATATTTATGTGGATACACTAGATACACAAGAGGCTACCGGGCTCACTGGATGAACTTAAATAACTGAATTTTAACTGCAACCGCAGTGCAACAAATCAGGATGAAACCTGAAGCCTAAGTGCTCAAACAGAAACTAACGTTCACACACATCACACTTCGACATGCAGCCCAGGGGAGCCGAGAATTGAACCGCCGCCCTTCCGATTAACAGCCAACCTGCTTCTACCTCCTGAGCCACAGCTTCCCCATGGTGTGTGATTAATAGTCTACTTCTCATCATTAACACTCAGCACAGATGTGGTGTGTAGCTCACATATAGGCTACAGGGTAGCCTCAAGTTAACCACAAACAAAACCTGCTGGGAGCAGTTTAGAGATGCGCCATGTGCCATGGCAACAGTTCTCGGCTAACACCTACACCTTTTGTAGTATGTGTTTATTGGGAATTTGCACCGAGCGTCATGAAGTTACTCCTGAAGTTAACTGGAAAAGCCAGTTACCTCACCTCGTAGTACAGGCCACTGGGCTTTTCAGATAGCAGGATTAGTGAAAAGGTATGTTCAACCTCAAATGAGTGAAACTTTCTCTTTCATTGAGCGAGATCATGTAAAACCCTAGATCAGTAACTCCGCAACTGATGCTGTGAACCTCCTCGGAGGAAGGCTTTTTTCATCCCCATGCACGCATCTCTTCATCAGGGTCAACATACTCTGAGTTGATTGAACTAACTTAAAACTGTTGTGTTTAAATGTCTTCTGTGTGCTCATTAGGTGATGACCGTGCCACTGAAAGCAAATGAACGGAATATTAGCATTTCCCACAAACTGTCAGGAACATTAATAATTATTAGACAATTTTGGAAAAAGTTGCACAACACAGACAAACTTTGAAATGGCAGTGGGCTGAGTCCTGTTCAATGTCTAAAAGACTGCAGCTGTGTCCTCAACATTAATGGCTCTATCAGAGTTTCGCAGACAGAGTCAGTAAGTGTTTCAGACACTAACTGATAAATGAGGATTACTCACTGTGGTTTGTTGAGCAGAACAGCAGTGAGGTCAGAACTAAAGAGAAATGACACTCAGGTCGGTTTGATGTTTGTAAAAGAAAGACATTAAACACCTGAGAGCAGCACACACACAATGTGTTTGTGTGAATGGTTAGAGAATTAATACAGATATTTCTATCAACACATTAAACTAATCATTTTTAAACAGCATGACACGATTGAGGGTGAGCGCAAAGCAAGTGAGAGCCCAAATGCAAGACACCGAGAGCAGATATGCAGTTCAAGGAATTTAATCCAACACAAAATGGCAAAACAAGGCTTAACAGTGTGCAGGGACTGGCAACATCCAATATCCAAAACAACAGCACAGCAAAAGGCAGAACACCCTTCCTATGACACGACAGAGCGGACACACGTTACAATGACTGGACAGGGACACAACAGAAATACCAAAGATTTTTACACAGCCTTGAAAAGTGAAGTTTCTCTCATAAATGTTTGACTACAATGTCAGAGAATATTCAAGTTTTTTACTTGTAGATTGATCTTGGAAATTAAATTCTGTCTCGAATTATTACCCCTCTCCGCTGGCTCCTTTTGTTCTGTCACAATGGACCTGATGTGCAGTTGTAAATTTAGGACAATATTTTAATCATATTACACATAAAAGAAGAGCCCATAAAATACATCGTAGAGATTAGAACTACAATAAAAACACTGGGAAGATGATTAGGCTAAAAATTTACTCAATGCGATGCCAACAAGCCTCCCTGGCTTGGTGATGGCGCAGTGGATAAGACACATGCCTTTGGTGTGAGGGAACCTGGTTTGAATCTACTGTGAGACACCAATGTGTCCCTGAGCAAGACACTTAACCCCTAGTTGCTCCAGAGGCGTGCAAGCCCTGACATATGTAACAATTATAAGTCGCTTTGGATAAAAACATCAGCTAAATGAGTAACTGTATTGGTGTTAGATATGCCTGTAAATGTGTCTTTAAGCTCATCATATCCTGACACATTCTATGTGCATTATTCTGGGGGAAATACAAAGCATTCAACTCTACCTACATGGCCGAACACTCCTCTTTAATGCAAACGTGCAAAAACTCCAACTAAGTTAACACCGACTCAACTAACCAAGATCTTATCCACCGTTGTAGTACCGTTTAACTCCAGTGTAGTTGGCAGTGTTGGGCAAGCTACTTGAAAATGTAGTGAGCTAAGCTACTAGCTACTCTACATTAAATGAAGCTTCACTACACAGAAGCTACCCCCAGTGAAATGTAGCAAGCTAAGCTACAGCAACGTGGCAAAAGTAGCTTAGTTACATCTAAGCTACTTTTAATTTTTTAATAGTTTATAATTAGGTCGTTTATATATAAATATTTATATACACACACTCACACACACAACATAGGCCTAGTTTATATTGAACCAACTTCATTCCACAGTAGCAATAGAAGAAAGACTAAAAACCTGCTCCAATGTGTGAGAGAGCTAAATCAGACACAGAAACTCTCCTACTTACTGCCATATCATTGCTGCTAAATGTACTTCCTCATGCAACAAACGGAGAACCATTGTTGTTTGTATAAAGCAACTTAATTATCATATTATTAATTCATTTAATTAATTAATTATTAATTAATTCTATATTTTTTATAGTTTAAATGTGACTTTGTGCTCTGGCAACATTGCAACCTAAACAACCGAAACATTCATGGCAGAGAGAGAGACAGAAAGAGAGAGACTCCGTCACACGTGTCTTTATTCCCCTGCAGCAAAGTCGCAAACATCAACCCAAGGATCGGTATGTGATGTCACCATCACAGGGAAGCGCTTCTGCCGGCTTCACATACAGGTCTGTGTGTGGCGGTGGTGTCACTTACTGATCCATCAGAAATGGTTGGGAAAATGTTGCGTGTGTGGAAGCTACCGCGCGCTACTCTGTCAATAAAAGAGCTTCGTTACTGAAAAGCTATTTGATTGAGAAAATAGCGACGCTACCACCAAGCTACTGAGAAATGTAGTTAAACTAGTAACGGCGCTACTTGTAGCGACACTACTGCCCAACACTGGTAGTTGTCAAAGTTTGTCAACCCTGAGTTTGTCTGATAACCCAGAGTTAACTCTGAGTAGGTTGAACTTCCTTTTTAGTACAGGCCACAGGAACAAAACCACAAAACAGAAAACATGGACCAACTGTTATACAGAACGGGGTAAGGAGCAGAGACAGGACAAACCAGGAACCAGAACAATAACATGGAAAAGAGCAGAAATAAGGAAAACACCACTAAACACCAGCTGACAGATCAGATAAATAATAACAACAGGTAGATGAAGCACACTAAGATAGCAAGCAAATCATAAACTAAGTTTAAAGTAACAGATCAGCAACAGGGAATCTAAACTCAAGGCGCTAGCAACAAAACCAACAGGGGCCGAACTAATAACACACAGTGGCTAAGATGACAGAAACAACACAAACTCAGATAACCTCATGAACAGACTAAGATAACTGAACAAAACAGATAAAAGCAATGATAACCAAACAGACAACATATCAGGCAGAGCTCACAACAACACTAGCAGACTGGACACAGCACAACAGACAGAACAGAACATACAACAGACTTCTAAACTACTACTAAATGTTACAGGAGCATTTCTGAGGCAAATGATGCTGTATTTATAATTCTTCTCGTCTTTATGTCTGGTTTCTCTGCTGATGTTTTTAGAGTGTACTTACAGAGCAGCAATAGCGACATGTTTCCTCCATCCTGACACTTGGTTATATTAAATCTACACTTTGTTCTCATCAAGTATAAAGCTTCCTCTTTGACAAGCGGTCAGTGTTGCCTGTGCGCTTTCTTTCGGTTCTAACCACTGAAATGTGGTCAAGAGGCTACAATATACTGCAAGGCTACAAGCTATGAAAACTACATGTCAAACTGAGACAACGGGATGCCTCCACTGCACCTGAATGAACTACCCCATGTCTTCAATGGCTTTGGTAACGTGAAGAAATAGATATGTAATCAGGGCTAACTGCTGTTAAACTCAGAATTCTGTGTAGACAATGTTGTACCTCAGAAAGAAATAGCCATATGTCTTAACAACAAACCATACATAACTGGGGAGATTTGAATCTCAGGACTTTTCTGAATGGAAGAATGTTTGCGACAGTTTCCCTCACAGAGCAGGCGCCATGCTGGTGATGGAAACCCAGGAGGTCGGATCGCTTTTTAAATACTTGCATAGCAAGAAGGCCACTGGCCTGAAGACAATTGCAGAGGAGATGACACCTGCAGGGTGCACCGTCTTTCAAAAATCAGTAGACTGACACACCATCCCCACCTTGTAGAAAAAATCAGTAATTACACCTGTGCCTAAAAAACCTTACCCAAGGGTGAAGAATGATTCCAGGCCTGTGGCTCTGTTGTCATGAAATGTCTTGAGATGATATAATATGTTTCTTAAGCAAGATGTTGGTGTGTTTTTAGATCACTTTCAGTTGGTGGCACAGATGACGCTATTAACAGCATTTCACATCTGGTCAGTAAACACCTTGGCTTTTTTCTTTTCTAAATTGACATACTGAACCCAGAAGCAGACTAGAGTCAGCCAGCGAGTTCAAACTAATGTGTCCTTCCGTATCATTGGAGGGTTGTGTCAAGAAATTTGGAATGCTTTTATTGAGGCTTGGGTTGGTATCGAATGTGGTGATCGTTTGAAGCTTCGCACCCCACCACGTACCTTATTCATGAAAAGGTTTATGGGTTTGAAGTGCGATTTAAAAGGAGCAACAAAATGCAACTGACCCTTCTTCACATTTTGTGGACTTTTGAACTTTAAATTGAACACACAAATTGATGGGTTTGGGGACGTCTTACCCTAATAATAATTTTCTAAAGGAGGCAGAATTATTTTCAGAAAAAAGAAACCACCTGAAGTCCAGCACTGTGGAAAAGTTATTTTTAAATACAAATGATTAAAATGTCCGTATCCAAAGTCACAAACCAAGTAACACAAGCAAAATCACATCATAACCCTCTCCTTTGTTTCCACTTTCCCTTTTGACCCTGCCATTGTATCATAAAGACAGACACCATATTAATAAGTTCACTTGATGCCACACTAGAGCAAATGAAGCACTGTGAAGCTTCGGCTCATGAGTGAACCAATTGGCTTCATGAAGCTTCTTCTCGCCATCACTAGTTAAAACTGTTTGATGAACAATCCCAAATCTTGAATGGATTGATCAGGGCCAGGGTAATCCTCCGTGCAGCTGGTCAGTGCAGTGAGTTTGGTGTGGCAGGCAGGCAGTGGTGCAGAGAGACCATTTCAGACCACATGGCTTCAGGAAAGCCGACAGGAATGCATGATAGGCATGATGTTATTCAGGTGTGCCAGTCAGCCTGCCACTAAGGGGGCCCTTAGTGGTTAGCTCACACCGGAAGCAACCAGGAGCCTGGGGGGCAGCATGCACTGTGAACACTGAGGGCCCTGGCATTCAACATCCCAAGGAAGCCTTGGGCCATGCATCACATGAGGCCCCAGGGCACTGATCCCATTGGTCTATAATCCAGCACTCAGCTGGAAGGCCCACGCTGATCGCCTCTGCTCCAGACTTCAAAAGAGGATACATTTTTTATGTAGACTTAACTGTTACAGAGAGGAAAGGTAACCTGAAAGTTCAGTCTAGTTCCCAGATCGCTCATCAGGTGGAGACAGCTATGAAGATTATGGGGGTCAGACAATCTATGAGAAGTCGGTTATCAGACAAGCACAAAAAACAGTGTCTGATCCAACCCACAATCTCTGCTTTGACCCTCTGGTGAAATTTAAGATTCAGTTGCATTATAAAGGCTCTCTTTGTTTTTGGTTTATTGTCTTATCATCTTGGCCACAACTGGATGTGTCATTGTGCCGTCTGCCCACAGAACTGATCTTCCTGAAGTTTGTTAAATCTGCTGCTGGCTTCACCAGGACTGATACTTCTTCTGTACAGCTGGTTTCAACAGATTGATAGAAGATCTTCAGTATGTTGTTGCTCACTGATGTCAAATGGTTTCTAGAGTAATGAAGAATAACATAAAATCAGTCAATGAAAGTCTTATTAAACTTTGTCCACAAGGTGGCAGCATAACATCAGATAGGCTACACAAACAAACTGTGGAGAAACTCTTCAAAGCAAGAGATTATTATCAGATCATTAGAAAAAATTGTGCTCAGACGTTTAAAGATAGAGATCATTTTGTATTCATGTGGTGATTTTGTATTAAATGAAAGGTTTAGCCTGTACGCCAAATCCCAACATCCTCACAGTGGGATTCAGGCCGTTTTAATGTTTCAGAATTCAGTGTTGTGTTAAAAAGGAGTTCTTCTGAACATTTATTTTTTTTTATGAAATTGAACCAAAGCAGAGAAGACTTAGATGGTTCTGATTTGTCTGATATTGTCTTAACTCAGGACATTTGTTTCTGATTGTTACACAGCAGAGGTCTCATTAACCAGACTGGAGTACAACTGGATTAGTGTTGTGTTGTTCAAAGAACGTTTTATTCATTTGACCTAATCTTGTATGTAACTCAGGAGGAACGGGTTGTCATAGTTTAGCCAGCTAACAAACACATATCCTGGGTGTGTTGAACTCACTTCATGGTACAGGCCCCTGGTATATTGTCCAAAACCTGCTCATGCCACCACTCCATGTCCTGAGTCACTGAACATCATGCAGCTGCTGGTTAAGGATTTACTACTGAAGATAGAGATAACCTCAGGATGTAGACGTCACAATCTCTGCCTTATTTCAAATGACACACAGAAAACAGGCCAAATGAGTTTCTTGTGAACACAATTTACATCCAAAGGTTTAAAAGTTCTGAACATGTATTGCTCTCAATAAATAATCATAATGAAAAACTGAACTTTGCTCGCTGCTTTTCTCTGAATGTTTTCTGTTTTTGTTCACAGAAAACAGTGAATCCTGAGAGAACGCCACTCCTCTCCTGTTTTAGGAAGATGTTGCTGATGAGACTTTAGAGGAAACAGCTGCTACGAGTCATGTGATCAAAGTGCAGTAGATAATGTCTGACATTCTGTTCACCTGCTGACAGCTTAGATTAATTCCTCACACCTGTGCCTGCTTGCGCCAGCCACCGAGACGCGGCTTGATCTGGTGACTCCGCAGCACCAAACCTCCTGCTGATGAGGGAGGTCCAAAGTCCTCATAGGGTGTCCCGCCACTCGGCAGCCATCTTGGCAACGCCTGGCAGCCATCTTTGGACTAACGTGACCAGGTCTCCAGTATGTTTGAATGGAGAGAGAGCCAG